>JAYKAV010002441.1:19251-385861 GCA_035582835.1 Phoebastria nigripes
TTTTGTGATTTGTTTGTTTTTTTTTTTTTTTCTTTTTTTCCTTTCCTTCTGCCAAGCTGCTTTTCAACCAGTCAGCGCCCAGCACATACTACTACATGGGGTTACTCCTGCCAGGTGCAGGACTTTGCATTTCCTTTTGTTGAATTTCATGAGGTATCTGTTAGCCCATTTCTCCAGCCTGTTGAGGTCCCTCTGAATGGCAGCACAACCATCTGATGTATCAAGCACTCCACCCAGTTCTGTACCCTCAGCACACTTGCTGAGGATGTACCCTGTCCCATCATTTAGGTCATTAATGAAGGTGTTAAACGGTAGTGACCCTGTTACTGTCTGCTGGTGTACTCCACTAATGACTGCCCTCCAGTTGGAATTTGTGGGATCACAACCCTTTGAGCCCAGCAGTTCAGCCAGTTTTCAGTCCACTTCACTGTACACCTGCCGAGCTTGTACCTCATCAGCTTGTCTAGGAGGATGTTATGGGAGACATCCTCCTAGAAAGCCCTCTTAAAGTTGAGATAAGCCACATTAAAGCTCTCCTCTTGTACACCAGGCCGGTCATCTCTTCATAGCAGGTGTTGGGTTGGTTAAGCATGACTTCCCTTAAGTCCATGCTGACTTCTCATCACCATGTCCTTCGTGTGTTTGGAAATGGTTTCCAATATTTGCTTGATCACCTTTCATGGGATTGAAGTGAGGCTGACTGGCCTGCAGTTCCCTGTATCTGCTTTCTTGAAGATGGGAGTGACACTTGGTTTCTTCCAGTCCTCAGGAACCTCCCCTCATYACCATAATAAGGATAAGATAATCGAAAGTGGCATTACAGTGTCATCATCCAGCTCCCTCAGCACTTGTGGGTCCATCTCATCATGGGCTTATGTCTGTCCAGTTTGTTGAAATGCTCCCTAACCTGGTACTCCCCCACTGATGGTGAGTTTCCCTTGTTCCAGACTTTCCCACTGGTCTCAGGGGCCTGGGATTCTTGAAGGCTGTCTCTTGATGAAGACTGAGGCAAAGAAAGCACGGAGTACCCTGGCCTTATCTGTGGCTTTTGTCATCAGATCYTCTGCCCTGTCAGGACTGCATTTTCCTTGTTCTTCATTTTGCTGCTGATGTAGCTGTGAAGCCTTTCTTGTTCCTGTTCTCATCCTTTGCCAGATTCAGCTCTATCCCACTAAACTGATCCCTGCATGCTCAGACAGTGTCTCTGTGTTCCTCCTGGGTCAACTGTGCCTGCTGCTCCCTTTTTTATGCTTCCTTTTTATATTTGAGTTTAGTCATGAGCTCTGTGTTCATGCATGCAGCCACCTTTGCTTGATTTCCTGCTCAGTGGGATGGACCAGTTTTGGGGCTGGAGAAGTGTTCCTTGAAAATCAGCTAGTTCTCCTCGATGCCTCTCCAGGACCATGTGCCTTCTTCCTAGCAGATCCCTGAAGAGGCCAAAGTCTGCTCCCTGGAAGTCTGGGGTTGTGATCCTGCTCTTTGCTTTGYTCCCTCCTCTCAGGATCATGAACTCCACCAGCTCATAGCTACTGAAGCCGAGGCAGCCCCCTACCTTCACATCGCTGACCAATTCTTCCTTCTTTGTAAGACTAAAGTTAAGCAAAGCATCTCCCCTCGTCAGCTTATCAATCACCTGTGCCAGGCAGTTGTCACCAATGCACTTCAGAAACCTTGTAGATTGATGTCACCTCTGCTGTGTTGTCCCTCCAGCAAATATCGTTGTGATTCAAGTTACCCATAAAGACCTGTGAATGTGTGGCTTCTTCCAGTAAATCCCTGTCCTTGTCTGCAGAAGTGCTTGAAGGACACAGGAATGTTTTTGTTCCACCTAGGACAGTAGGATTGCTAGTTTGGTTGAACTGTGTCCTAACTGTTTCAGAACTCACCTATTTATGAAGCTGTTCTCCTGGCTTTTGGGAAATCCTGTGGTTCTCTTCCTCCAGTCACTGCGGTGAACGGGGAGGTTATGCTGCATAGTAGATGTGTGTTAAATCGCATGGTTCTTAGGCCAGGAAGCTTTTAGGTATAAGCACTTGTCTGCCACATGCTTCATAAGTGGGCCATCAGCTCTCAAAGGCTGAGCTTAGTCGTCGTCTTTGAACTCCAGTTTTGGATGGCTGTTCAAAGGGACTGCTGTCTCTTCGCCTGTTGCACTCTGTGTGTGTGCATCAGGCAGCTCTTTTCTCGTCTCCTAGTTAAAAGAACTGACTTAAACCTGGCATGGCTTTCAGCTTGCCATCGGCGCTCTACCCACAGCCAAGCTGCTGGCTGAATCCAGTTTCCCATCTTTCTTAATGGTTGTAACTGGACCTGCTTTCTCTAGCTACTTCATCTCTCAAACGCATTCTATCACTTGGATAGGTTAATACCATGGTATCTTACTGAAAAGATAGCATGCTTGTCTCCTTTTTGCTTGTAGCCAGTCTGGGGTTTGATGGTGTAGAAGCACATACAACAATATGGTTGCCTTCATTTATAGAAATAGGATTTTATTGGTAAGGGTGCTTTAATGGTATCTTACAATGTAGGTGCTCTAGTACTGTCATAAAACTGTACTCGGTGGTTTCTTTATGATCCACAACTTCCCAGTACAGTGAGTGCCTCTGGAATTGGCAATTCCCATCTCTTCTGAACAAGATGAAGGATAGCTAACACTACAAACACTTGCATCAACATAACTGTCTTAGTACCATTACTTTTTAAATCTTTCCATCTGGGAAAACTGAACATAGCTTCTACTGTATAACAGTATTATAACTTTGTGGTTCTTATTTCAGCTTGATGGAGGGAGGGGTACACTTTGAGGTTGAACTCGGTGTTGCACAGCTTTCATAATCTTTTCAACAGGATTGCTTCATACTTAATGAGACAGTATTAAAAACAGATATTCAAAATGTACATAGAGGAACTTGGTTCTTCGGACGGGTTTGAGAAGGGTGAGTCTTGGCAATAACTTGTCAGCCATGGTGGAAAAAGTTATGCTTGGTGGTCGGAAAGAATCCTCCAGGCTGCCTGTGCTGGAAYGCCTTTAACCTACCCGAGTTGCTCGATGCTCTCTGAGCTCCTTCATGGGGAGAAGGGGATAACCAGATTGATTAAGAAGATCTCTTTTTACAGCTGTGTGGGCACATCATTCTCATATTGGTGCCTCAGGGGTTTGTGGTAAGCCTCAGGCAGCATGTCCCTGTAATTAATGATGGGAGGGGCAGAGGATAAAGACCGAGGCTTTCCTGTTGATTCACTGTGATCTGGGGGACATCAGTTCCTAGATTAACCTGCAAACTACTGTCCTGTTGTCTTCTAGCATTGTGGACTACTCTTGTGGTATCTCAGACAGATCATCTGGCTGTCACACTAGCCAGTCTCTTCCTTACCTGAGTGTAGAGGCTGGTTTCTGTAAAGTGGATCGGGAGACAAGATGGGAGCTCTTACAGTGCGGTGAGACTTAACTCAGTACTGCTACATGAAAATCTACTTGCAACACCTAAATGCATCTTTGAGATTGTAACTTCCGTGTGCTTTCCATCTGCAGAAGAGAATACACCAATTAAAAATGGCAGTTGATCTTGTATATTTCTCAGAAGTAACTTCACTGAGGCTTATTCTCTGCCGACCTTGAGAAAGATCTTAAATGCTGAGCTGTACTGACTCTTTAAGCTGTGGCTGGCTTGACTGCCCGAGCCCGGGTTGCAGTGCAGCTGAGATTCCAAGCTCTTGTGGCTGGGGAAAACTACTCCCATCACTGGGATGAAATGGGGCAGAAAGCTCCAAACGCCACCTTGGAGGTGGTGGCAGCTGCAACCCTGAGGTAAAAGCTGAGTGAATTTACTCTTAGTAAATTATCAAAAAACTGTGGGGAGCCTGTTTCTCTTCCAGTTACTAAGGGCAATAACTGACAGCAAGGTAGCTACTGGCAATACTGCAATGACCAGCTGAAGATGGAAAACAAATCCAGTCAGCTGCAACTCTTTTAATGAGTTAGCATTCCCAATGCCAGTCCAACTTAAATGGTTTATTGACAGATGAATTTATAGGACATGTTTTATTTTCTAAATTGGGAGGGATGGGGGGCAGAAAGAGGTGTTGCCTTCAGCTGTAGGTGATGTTATAATGCCAAAACTGTTAATTCTCAACCAGATATTTCACAGAAATCGTGAAGTATCTGTCTGAATAAGCATGTGGGTGACATGGGTTAGTGGAACTAGCTGAAATTGTTCTGAAAATAAAGGCAATAATCCAAAATTCGTAAAACGGGCAAGGAAACAGCTCAGCCAAAAGCTGTATTTAGAGTGGTCCTCAAAGCATAAATTCCTTTGGAGAACATTACTGTCTTACAGCCATGTTCAGAACTTCTACACTGCTTCTTCTATGAAGCAATAAGCAGTAGGTGAGAAGTTAATCTGGAAGTGAAAGTGGTGGTGTCTCTAACCCCTAAAGATGGGCTTCTGCTGGACTCAGGTTTGTCGGTTTATTTATCTTAGGTTGAAGAGAGCTACACTAGCCTGTGGGAGCAAAGACATCACGAAAACGTGTAGTAGTCTCCAGGAAAATGAACAAAATGTAAACAGCAACTGGCTTTACTTGCTTATAGATGATACCCTCAAATTAAGGAGTGCAGACCCTACTGTGAGGATGACAACCTCTCTGCCTGTCTTGGAAGGTAATAGTTGCAGTGGTCTGCAGTGTTATTAGTGATGGGATGGCTTACAGCACTGTAGCACATGCTTTAATCCTCATTCTTATTCTTAGTCTGTGCTCTAACCTCAAGCTGAATTTAAGTCTGAAAAAACAAGCTCTTTTAAACCACCCTAACGCTGCATACCTGATGAGAGTAGCTAGTAGCCTCTCAAAGCCAAAATACTAGCAGGAGGTGAAGCTCCTCTCTGTCACATCTGTCAGGAAAGCTGTTAACTGCACTGGTTCAATGCCCTGTCCTCATGGGAAAGTGTTGCCTTACACTGCTTGAATGGAACTTGCTGTATCCTTCTAAAGGGCCTCTTAGGGTATAAAAAAACCTATCTTAGAGTCTGTCTGCATAGTTGGCCTCACTTCTCGAGTGAGCTTGAATGACGTGATGTGTTCCTTGAAAGGAATATGCTGCAGTGCAGGTGTTGCTCAAGGGCAGAGAAGCCTCTTCCCCCTCAGTGCTGCAGATGGTGTTAGCAACAGCTACTTTCGACTAGCTCAGTGGTGGAAGCGCTGACATGTGGRAATGGTAAGTGATAGACTACCCCTGACAATACTCAAACCCATGCTTATCTGGGTAGAACTGGCACCTTTGCTGCAGCTTTTTAGATGCTAGTATAAGAGAAATGGTAAGTGAGAATCTTGGATACTGCCAAGATGAAGCTGTGTTTTGGATTGTCGCCAAGAAAATCCCTGGAAAATTTTAATCAGTACTGTTTATTGCCAGTGATCGGCTTGGCCTCTTCAGGATTTGTATGCTGACTTTCAGTGTGCTGACTAGCTCGCTCCAGGATCAGTATACTTCACTTGAAGCCATGTGTGCCAAACACCTGTATGTGACACAGTGGCTGTCAGGAGGCTAGGTCATGTAAGTAAAGGGTGTTTCTACAGATGAATTAGTCTGTAGATCTCATGCCTTGTTTCTTCCCTCCATCAGCCTCTATAGATAGTTTTCATACTGYGAGGAAATACTGCATGACTGCTTTTCCTCACTTGCTCTCCTTAAAGCAGGGAGTGAAATGGTCATACTGTGTGGTGTGTGGGTTTTGTTTTTTTCTTTTTTTTTCTTTYCTCCTTCCAACAGATACGCACTTTGTTTATTTTACCCCTCTGGGAGCAAATGTCTTTCTGCTGGAAAGTGTCTTGTTTATCAGCAAATATGATGGAGAGCTATCCCTTAAATTGCACCTGCGTAAACTAACTCTGAGAGCTCCTCCATGAGCACACTCCTCCAGGTCTTCCAGGGTTTGAGCTGAAAACATGGGTTCTCCCCTTTGAATATCTCTGCCTCCTTTACTTGCACAGTGATGTCTCGTCAGTCTGACTTGCTCTCATGAAACCTCCACTGATCTTGTGTGTGGAAATGCTAATGTAACTCATCTAAAACAGTGGGCATGAGGAAACCCATTGTAGTGCAATATGGAAGTGTATTCTTGCTTGTTTAAACAAGTATTCACCAGGATACTGCAGTCCTTTCCAGCCCTCTATCATCTCTTTCCTTCCTGTTCTCTTTGCTTCTCTCCAATCCTTTGCATCTGTTCACATTTAAAAAATATTATTGCTTGCTCTCAAAAACATCTCGGCCAAATTGGCACTTTGGTGACACTGGATACCTAGATAACTGATGCAGCTAAACCTACTTCTAGAGCATGAACAGGAAAAAACTGCTCGGTGTGTCTGCAGAGCTTTAACRCAAAGCCGTATGTCTCTAGGAGAAAGCAGTTTAGTTTGGACAAGCTTAACAAACTGTTCCATCTGTAATCAGATATAAATCTGGCTTCTTGGATTGGGAATGACTCCTAGTCATATGCTGGATTCAAGTTTTCCTGCTCATGGTCTGAATCCTGGCTGCTGCTTTGCTATTTAGAAGGTCAGAGCTCAGGTTCTGAAAATGAAGCTTTAAACAAAACACTGGGTGTGTTAGGCTTGTTCATTAACAAGGTGCTCTTCAGCATGTTAAAATGGGTTATGACGTTCCTGTACACACAGCTGCAGAACCCTTCTGATAATAATTCAAGTCTTATAACAAACAATATTCTTGAAAGAAACTCCTTACAGATGGACATGGAACTTAACAGAGCTAGAGGAGAGTGACTGGAGACTTGACTCAAAAGGTCTGCATTTTTCTAAATGTTTCTGAAGACATCTAGCTTCTGCCATTTGTGGAGGTCTTTGAGCTCTGAAGATAGAGTGGAGTTGGTGCCTGTTGCCTTCTGCTGAGAACTGTAGAAGGAAGAAAGAACCTTTAGCTCTGCTAAAGGATGCAAATACAAGTCTGCCCAAATGTTAAACTCTCTTGCTTTCCTTTGGGTCACAAGCACTTTTCTACTACTTTCTACAGGTTAAACATAACTGAACTAGTCCTGCTGGACAGTTGCCAGACTGGCTTTTTGCTTAGGAAGATAGCTAAAGCTTTCTGCGACGACTCTAGTGCTCTGTAAACAGATGTAGAAGCTAACCTTGGATGTGGGACTGTTTCTTCCAAGAGAGCAGTTCATCCTGTGGATGTGTTAAAATACCTCTTTGCATTTAAAATACCTTGCCACATTAAGGGAGCTATAAGATGTGGCAAGCATCYAGTTACTCCTCGCACTTTCCTTCCTGTTCAAAGAATATGGGGAAGTACATGTCAGGTTAGTGAGAGTTAATAAGACAAATGTATGTCTTATCCCTTTACATTTTGCCTAATTAATGTCTGCTCCAAATAACAACCCATTTCAGCTGCCAAATGCCCGGCCCCCAAAGCCTTTTGACCTTTTGTGCACAAAGTAACACAGTAACATGGTTTATTACTAATATTGAAGGACTTGTCTTAACTGCTGTAAAACATCTGTGAGATGCCACTCATGATCCTCATTTTTAGAGTGTAACCTGAACCACATTTAGCTTTAGTGTGATATTGCACAGTTCCCCTACCAGACTAGGAAAGAGGCCACCCTCCTAAGGACTCTCTGAGAAGACAGACATATAGCCAGACTATATGAACAGATGGTCTGATGTGGTACTTGACACCTTCTTGTGACACCCCCCTTTATCCCTGTGCACAGGAAGGCTGAAACTGAGCCATATTGTAGCTGAGTCCCTGAAGACTTCAGCCACAGAGGTGGGAGATGGCTTATTGCTCTTGCTGAAAATGCTGTTTGCAGGAAACGCTTCCATGCCCACATTCTTGCTCTGGTTAGCTTAACTGTGATGACTTATGGGAAAACAAATCACAAAGTAAAATAATCCATCCTATAAAACTTGGCTGTTAGCCTCAGGAAAGAGGTGGGAATCCCATGACCTTCATGAGAAGGCTTGGAAAGTGCTCATGTCAATCATTTAGTGTCTTTGTGAAGCTTGTTCCAGTGTTTCTCTGTCTAGCCAAAGTGCAAAGAAACACTATTCCAAGTATGATACCTTTATAAGCAAGAATGCTCCCAGGTCTTGAGTGGTACCAAACTGCATGCCGTTATGATCAGCTGCTGGAATTCTTATTTTTTTCAGGGATAGTGAGGAGTCTGTCTCCAGGCAACTCTGACCTACAGAGCAGAAACACTAGTTAGAGTGATGAACTCCAGAAAGAAGTCATCAGACTTATGGCTTGGCAGCATGCTGTACTCTGACACCTATTTAAAATATCCTGAGAGCAAACTGATCCAGTCTTTATCTAGTGGCTTTTTGGTTAGATGGGCAGAATACCAGTGGTACTGCTGGAACTATAGAGGTGAGGCTTGGACCAGGTGTGGTATGCATGCCCCATTAGAGTTAAGGGCTTTCCCCCAACACTGCAGGGCCCACAGACTTGAGCATAATACCTTCCAGGGCTAGGAAGTAAAAATCTGGGCTTGTGTCCTCAGCACCCAGCACTGTCCCTCCTCTGCTGACACATTTCCAGGTAAGAGCAAGACGAATTGCTTCTGATTTGAGCTTAGTCTGTGTTGCTCTTAAAATAGCCTCAACCTTGCAGTCTGATTCTAGATGATTAATATAGTGGAAAACACTGACCTCTTCTGAGGGTATAATCTTGTTCTTGTGAGTACACCCACACATAGTGTACTCTCCTTCCCATTACTGGAGAAGGATGTCAGGAGCTGGTATACATGTAACCACTTACCCTTTCCCAGGAGGGTAGGTCCAGACTTAGAAGTTGATTCTCACCGTTCTTGTCAAACTACAACTTAGCACTGTCTTGTTTGTGGATCAATGTAGACATATGGTACTTCCTCCTGGGAACAAATAGGGTTTTTGGAGTTTGACTGTGGGGGTTTTGTTTGGTTTTTTTTAAACCTTGTAGAGCAAGACTGCTGCCTTATCCTCCCTTCCTGACTGTGTCCAAAGCATTCTCCCTTCTCTGCAGTCTGGATCCCCACTTTGGTCACTCTTGCCTTAAAGTAGCTGCCCAAAGACAAGTTGCAAGAGGAGGGGACATGCAGTATCTCATATCTACCTTGGATATATGTGGGGAAACAAAGGTGACCTGTAGTAAACAAAGTATGATGTGGATGCCTGGTGGAGAATGAAACTGAACAAATATAAAGGGGAAGCAAATGCCTTTTCCCTTGTTCTCTGTCAGAAGAGAAGTTTAGGTATTTGTCTGCAGCTGGTATGGGATAATAGTCTTGTGCAGACTGAGATTTCACTATACAGGTGCTCAGTGAGATCTTCTAATAGGATAGTATGCTGTCAGTGACAGATGAACTGATCTAGGTGGACTGGAGGATGGAAAGGTGCTTTCTCTTTCTGTGCAGAGCTGACCTGTACAGGCCAGTGGCAGAGAACTCTATACCTGCTTTCAAAACTTGCTGGGATTAGACAAGTAGTGCTATGAACAGGTCTGTGAAAGCCAAATTAATGCAAGCTTTTATAGCGTTCTTGGGRATATACATCTAAACCATTTTAGTTTTCCAGTCACCAGCAGCAATTCTGCTATAGCTTGTTGTCGTGTACTGAAGGTACAAAGGTAAGACTGTTCCAGAAACCAGTGGCARTTGTTGTGTGGAATTGTCGTCTTCTTGACAATGGTTGTGTCTCACTGGGAAATGGATGGCAAAAAGCAATGGAACGCCTTGAAACACAAGGAGAAAGGTACAGCACTCTGAATTTCAGAAGTGAAGCAGTGATGCTCAAGGAGTAGTACAGGCCTGGCTGTAAGGTCTCTGAGTTAGGCAGGGATATTTGGGGTTAAGTGTACCAGTTGCCTCTAAACAGCAACATTTCTAAATGTCTCTTACTGTCATCTAATACTTGTTGAATGAGAGCAATGTACTTGCCAACATCAGGTGGTTTCAGGCTAACCCTTTCCAGAGATGAGCCTATCTGTGCTTAGAAGACCTAGCTGAGCCACTTCTTCCACTTCCTTCATGGACTACTGCTTAGATAGCAAAGCTGTTGGGTTAAGCTGTACACTTGCTGAGGCAGGATAGGTGAAAACTAACATTCAGTTTGTAGAAGCTGCAGTATTGACTAGCTGCGCTTAACTCAGCAGGAGACTGCATGATCTTCACGATGAGCCAACTGACAATAAGCCAGTACCAATACCTACAGAATTTTAGACCCTTTTTTAGCCTTCAAGGGTTGAATCCTGGATGCTTTCTCTGGTGTGTACTACTCCATTGGGGAAGGCTGCCATCCAGAARACTGAATACCAAGCTCCTGAGGTTTTACTTTATGTGGATCCAAGCTGCTCTGTAAATCCAGAGTCTTGGAAAATCTCCTGGGAGAATGAAGGAGGGAGAAGATGACATCAGCTGGAAACTTCCCAATTCATTTTGCATTTCACATGCAGACTTCAAGTTTATAAAATTCAGCTGAATTTTAAACTTGGATGAAGTGAACTTCTTGATAGATTTAGTATCTGTTTCTGGGCAGGCTAACTAGTCAAGGTGTTTGGACTGCATAATACAACAAAAGAATGTGAAGCTACTTCTTTACCAGATAGCAGCCTGCATAGTTGGCAGGGCTCATGCATTTCCAACACAGGCAGTTAGTTCCTGCTTGCACTGTAGGAAACGAAACGCGTGCTGCTAGTCATCTAATCTCATGTACCCATAAATCCGGGTGTCTTGAGGAATCCTACAAACTCCATAGGAATGCCTGAAGAGTCTGCCTGTAGGTGGTTGTACAACTGTGCACAAAAGCCTAGGACTTAACCAGAAAGTCACGAACCTGAAGGTCTGAATGTCATACTATTTCTGCTATAGGTTGTGATCCAGGCCTTGCTAGACCTTCACCTGACCTGCTTCAGCAGGTGACAAAGCTATGTGACTGGCCTGAGGAGGTAAGGGACAGAGGCTAAGGGTCTTTGCTCTTTACTTTAGAAAAAGCTTTGAAACTTGAGGAAGTCTTCATGGATACTCTCTAAGACTTGAAGAATATCTTGACAGAACCTGTCCTCCATTCCATCTGCCTGGCTGCCAGAAGCAGCCTCCCCTCCTCCCTGCTGTGGGACTGCTCAGATTCATGGCAGGCTGACTGTACTGTGAGTAACAGGTGCTGYGACAAAAAGGCTTTTTTTCTCTGCGAAGAGCTTTGTGAGCAGTAGGTACCTGTTGGGACTTGGACTGTGCTGATATCTGATAATGCAGRTAGGCACTTAAAACAGTGGATGAGCAGCTACTTGGTGCATTAAAGGTGGGGTTGATGCCTGAGTGCCTGGCACTGAAGTCAGAATCTTATATAAAACAACTAGTACTAGTCAGTATTTCAAATGCTTGTGGGTATGATAACTACACCGACAGGCAGAAATGCAGAAGGCTGCAGATCTCCTTTCCTGCTAGGCTCTGCAGGACATATTCCTCTTTCTGTGGTAAAAGCAGACTAGAACAGATGATGCAGTCTTGCTTCTCCAGCTGCAAAAAATCCTCCAAGTCCCATGGAAGAAGGCCAGTGCCAATTAACACGACAAGGAGGTGCTCTGCTGAAAGGATTACAGCCTGAGACAACTTAGATTGCTAGGCCATCTGCTGTGACACTTCAAAGCCTACCTCTTTCTAGCGATATCATAAGACTTCAGCAAACTGATCCTGCCTACTGTTAAATGAAGGTTCAGCAGTCATAAGCATTGTTCCTTGTGCAGTTAGCTAGGAGGCTCCACCCATTAAGAAGGACAAATAGCTAGCTTCTAACTTGGCCTTCAACTGCTGAAAACTAGCCAAGTAGCAGGGCATGATGCCAGCTGTGACTGCCAGGGGAGGGTTCTGCCGTTGCAGATGAGGCAATATAGCACAGTAGTACTTTCAATGTACACATCCTCTGTCCTTTCCCCCCACCACAGCTAGCAGCCCTCCTGCTCCTAACCAGAGTTGGTCTAGAAGCTTTACTTGATCTAGATTGGGGGTGTTTCATCCAGGGCTGAGATCAGGTAAAACTATCACAGCCTTTATTTTAAGACCTGAGGTAGTCCACAGGACCCATGACTGCAAGAACACACTCAAGTAGATTGGAGTGGATTCCAGCCTTCACAAACCTCTGCCCTGCTTAAAAAGTGCAAGGCATGCTAGTATCATATTGTTATCTCCCAACAGAATTGGTGAGGAAAGTCGCTAACTTCATGCAAGTGGCTGCAAGCTCCATCTTTGGTCCTTCCTCCAGTTGTTCTGACACCTTGATGCTGAGTTTTCATATTTTAAGCAGATTCCATCTTTAAGCTCTCTTTTGGAAGGGTTTTGTTACAAGCTTTTGAGATCTCTTGTGCAGCCAGGCTTAAGCTGTTTCTGCAAGYTAATTCATTTCCATACTGGAAGCTTAGAATTTGACTGGCTGCGGTTCTGGCACAACTTGTCTTACACTAATGCTTATTGCACATGGGCAATGAAGAGCTGTCTTTTCCTTTTAGAAACAGGAACAGATTTGTCTACAGCTACTGCGGAGTCCCAGGGTTTGCTTTGCTCTTTACTCTGCTCAGCCAAATTCTCCTGTCTAGCTGAACTGCATATTTTCTGAAGCCATCTCCTGTTGCTAATCTTATCCTGTCTTCTGCTTATTCTGTTTGTGTACCTCCAACAGAACTCCTTATCTGCTGAGTTATTGTAGCATTGCTTCTTCCTGTTGTACACACTCCTGCTATGTTGAGTCTGAGCCAGATGCTTGTGTAGTTCAAGCTGTCTACCTCATGTATGAGCTGGCAAGCTGTGCCATGCTCATCCTGCTCTTTTGTCCTCTTAAGAGAGCATTTGAGTGCCTACCTTCCCATTCTTGCTCACCTGCCAGTTAAATATGAAATCTCTCATCTGTTGGCAGCCGCTTCTGAGCATTAGCTGGGAGAATGCATCTAACCTCTTTGTTAGTAGACAATAGTTTAGATCACCCCTTTCCCAAAATGTCTAGGCTAAAGCGTTATTCTCCCTACTTCATAAGGCAGTCCTCACGGTGAAGAGAAATACTACCGCAGTTCTGCAGGACTGCAACAGGCAGAGGGCTGTCTATAAAATCCCAGTACTCCTGTGATGGGTTTGTGACAAAGACTGGTAGGAACTTAGCCCTGTTCTTACTCATTAACACAGGCAGACCTTCGTAAGTAGCTTTAACTTGAAGCTTTCGCCTGTAATTCTGAACCCTTGAACAAAGGAGGACTTCTTTTGAAGACAGGGACTACCCCTGTCCAGCTGGAACATAAACCACAATTGCATAAGGAATACTGGTGGACGAAGGATCTTACCCAAACAGGATTGCTTTGCTAAAATTACACATTTCATTTAGCCACTTAAAGACTGTGTGAAGCTGAGGCTAAGCAGTAATTCTAAAACTAAAAGACTTCTAGTTAATGTGCTGCTTAGCTGTAGTGATGTTTCTCTGTCTAGCACCCGAAGGAACCTTTGTCCTTACAAGGGAAACACTCTGTGGATAAATCTATTCTTGTGCTACTAGTTATAACAAACAAAAACCTTCCTCTCTTCTCTGAAAAGAAGAGCCATGTATCTTTGGGACTTTCTAATGCTGTTGTCAGATGTTCCTGCGTATTGTACAACTTGTCACATGCTGTCAGCTCCCTCTGCTACAGAAGCAGAGCAGAGAACACGTGAAGTTGCTGTGATATTTATGCAAAGTGGAGTAACCACTAGCTATAAGGAGTAGTTGGTCTGTATCAAAGTGTGAGATTCGAAGGTGTGGGAATGTACCAAGCTGGCTATGAAGAGGTGTTTTTTGTTTTGTTTTGTTTTTCCACCCCTGCTGCTGAGTCAGTTTCAAGGAATTAGAATTCTCAAACCTTTGTGTGTCTTTTCCTAAAATAGCCGCTTGCTGGTTCTTCTAGCCTCTGTCTTCCCTAGGCATTGGATGATACTCTTGGAGTAGGGAGGATGGGAACGAGGACCTCTCCAAGCAAAACACAGTGTTTTTATTGGCCTTGGGACTCCAAAAGGGAGGTGYGCACAGACACTAGTGCTGGAGTTACGATCTGGGGCTGTCCTGTAGTGCAGTGATGGCAATTCAGTCTCTGACTGCTGTCAACATGTTTGGAAGTTAATGGACTGGCTGGGAAACCTCTGATACAAGTTTGCCCTCCTTCGTCTACGTCAGCTGAACTGTTGCCACTTTGCCTGAAGCCTGTCTTATAAGCAGGTCTCTTGATTTGCCTAGCTGTTTTGTTTTCAGTCTAAGTTGGTTCAGTTTCACCAGGAACTGTTGGTTCAGCAATACTTCTAATTCCTCATAAATAGAAACTGGGTTGTGCCATACTAAGGGGAGGTATGGTGGTAATGTGCTTTCTCTTCAACTTGTGGAACAGTAGAACAACCTAATGCTCAAAGCCCAAACCTTAGGGGATTGCCCAGGTGTCCTGGAAAAGGGTGGTCGTTGGAGCTGCTGAAATAAATAGCCCTTGTGATATATCAGTGAAGCTTGTCAGTGGCATCTCTGAGAATACTGTGCTTTACAGTGAATCTGTTCACTTACTAAAAACCTGCTGTTTTTTCCTCTCTCCAATACAGGATCTCAGTCTACCCAATGGCACACCTGTGGACACTTCTAGCCCAGCCTCCTCCTCATCTCTCCTCAACAGACTGCAGCTGGATGATGACTTGGATGGGGAAACTAGAGACCTCTTTGTTACTGTTGATGATCCCAAAAAACATGTGTGCACAATGGAGACATATATCACATACAGGGTTACAACAAAGGTACAAGGCCACATTCTCCTTTCCTAGCACTTTTTTCTTTGGGGAGTTTTTTTTAGGGCATGTTCTGGACGTCTATGCCTTGCATTGTATTTCCTTATCTTAAGGACAAGAACTTAGTGTCTTTCAGTACCTTGTGAATGTGTTGAAGGTGTGATTTCTCTTAGCAGAACTGTTAATACTTCAGTATATGAAACTGTGCAAAACTTTTAACCTGTCAGCTTAGATTTTTGTCTCTGACTCTTAAACAGAACTGTTTGTAAACTTGCAAGGCCAGTTTCTTTCATTAACTTGAAAGTTTGTTCATATAAAGTAATCTGACACCCATTTGGTTTGAGTTACCTCCCCTGAAGGGGAATGTGCCTTGTTGTTGATCCACTGTTAATCATCTCACATTTTGTCTATCCTTTTCTGAAATGCTTTAAGCTTGTTGCTTTAAGTGTTTACCACTTTATCAGCCACTTACCTAAATCATAATCTTGATCCTCAACTGTAAACTAGCTTCCATGCAGTTGTTGGTACGGAAGGCTGTATAGTTGCTGCTAAAACTAAGTAGCCTAAGAATGCTACTGCCTACCAAAAGAAATATGTTAGAGATTTTTTCAGCATGTGTTGTAGTTCAATCATTAATGCAATCTAATTACACTAATAGGAAAAGTGATCTGAAAAGTCCACTGCACTCACAACTGGAATGTTGATTTCTGTTAGCTAGCTCATTCTCATTAGCGTCAGCTCCTAGGTGATGTTGACTTCTGTTTTGGGCACTTGTAGTTACCTAAGGCAAAAAGTGTTCACTAACTTCACTAGGAATATACTTGATCCACTTGTCCAAAAAATTAACATTCCTCTGGCCTACTTAGATAGCACTATATACTGGAGAGAATACTTTCCTTTGAGATAAGGAAGCCTTTACAGGCCACAGATAACTTTTTTCAAAATGTCTACTCCGGAGTTCCACTTTCAGGCTGCACAGGAGAAAATGTGGTTTCTCTAAAATAGCAGCTCCCTCTTACTGCACACTTAATGTAGGCCTGTCATTCTTTGTTGCTCTAAGTGTCTTAATCTTGCAAGAAATGCTGTATCTTATCTACTAGAAAATGCTAAGAAATATTGTAGGAAACTTTTCTACTTGGAGCAACTTAGCCTTCAGCTGTTACACGATCAGAAGGAATAGGAAGCACAATATGAGACGCAACTTTCCACAGGCAAATGGCTAAAATTGGCTAAAGTTGTTTCTCCCTTAAATTAAGACCCGATTATTCTGTCAAGATAAAATATCTCTACGCAGTGGCACCCTAATAATGTTCCTCTGCTTGGAAACCTGTGTTCATACAAGGGTTCCCTTCCTTCTTAAAGCAGAACTCTAGAACGTGGGTAAGGTATTTACGGTATTTAGATCAGATGTGTTACCCAACAGTGTCTTTTTTTAAATTAAAGACGTCATCCTGTACTTCTGATTTTGCACATCTACCTACCTGTCTGTTAATACTTGTTTTATTTGGGCTCTCACTCTAGCACATAGATCTGCTATATCATAGCATTACAATACTATTGTGAAACAGTGCATAGTTTATTCTTACCAATCACCATGAAAGCCTCACCTCTTCGGGTTTATTATTCTTGTAAACTTCTGGCTACCCTCTAGGGTCAGCACCTCTAGCACTATCTACCATTGTTTGAAAAAAAAGACTGTTTGGAAGACTAACAGTATTAATGGTCTGACTCATTCTTGCCATACAAACAAGGCCTCTGATGCCAAGCTAATTGCCCAATCAGCCATTGTAGCTGAAAGCAGTAATTAAACATGGCAAAAAAGCTGCACAGGAATAATCCCTAGACAGTGATGAGGATGAGTGTTGATGCTTGCACCTCCAGGTCAAAGTTCTATAGCAGACCTTGCTCCTGTCACCAGTGTAAGGCCGTACCTTCTCACCACCTCCCTTGCAGCCTTGCATAAGAGGGGTTTGAGACCTGTAAAGGGCTGAAAGGGTCTCTGTGGTGGCTTTGGATGAGAAGGCAGGGATGGCTGCTTTTTTTCTTTCTCCACTGAAGAATGCTACTGGAACCTCAAAGGTTTGGATAAAGATAGGTCCTAGAATGAGTTATGCTGAAGACTTCCTTGCTGTGAAAAGCAGCATCACTAGGTGGAAGAGGGGAATGTAGTTGCCAGTGCTGTAATGTGCACTTGTGCCTGTGACTGGACACCACTGCAGTGAAGAGTGTAACCTGACCACAGTCTTGTTTTTGTGTTGTGTGGTTTTTTTCTTTCTTTAGAAAGGTCCCTCATCATAACAGCAAAAAAGAGAAGGCTTGCAGTATGCCCCAGACTTCTCATCTACTGATAACCTTTGTCAGCAGGTGGTGGTAGCTGAGGAAGGGTCCAACACATTTGGTCCGAAACAATTGCTTGCAGGGAAGCTGAGAAGAAAGCTGAGAGTTTACTTGGTCCTGCTTGTGCCCCTGCTTTCACAACTTCCTAGTAAGAGCCAGGTAGCATTCCCCAGCCTGTCTTCTGGATGAACACATTTAAAGAACGTAATGGGAGTCCCCAAAATATTGGGGACAGTGATTCAAACCTGGCTCTCTTGACTCTTTCATACCCTGTTTTCTTCTTGCTAACAGCAATTTTCTTATACGGGGAGGCTAGTGAAACCAAAAAAGTGGGTGAAACTTGTGCTGGAACTTAATTGGTCTTGGCTGTGATGACTGAAGTGTCTCGAGTGTTCTTGATGATACACCTTTGTGCTCTTCAGATAGGCTGATGTACACTCTAGAGGGATTTTATCAAGCAGATCTTTCTGAGGAGGGAGGGGGAAAATAAAGCTTACCCTTATGGTATGTAGTCATCTCTCCTGAGGGAAACATAAGTAAGTGTGCTTCTAACTTCACTTTTGTTGGACTTTCTAGGATGGCAAGGCCGCCTTCTGTGCCTTTTCCCATGGAGGTCTGAACAGCTGTGTGCCATTCCTCAGAGTCATGCAGGTGCTCTGCAGGCTTGAAGGGAGAGGCTTTCAAACCAGTCAATACTGAAGTGGASGTCTTGTTTTCTTTTTCCTGTCCTTCTCCTCCTGCCTGCGGTGCATGCATTGGGTAGATTACCTGAGCACATGAAACAGCTTGATCCCTAGGGAGGAGCAGGTGTAAGTGCTATGATCTCGTTTTCAAACAGGCTAAACTATTTGAGGCAAATGAAAGTATGAACTGCTAAGAACACCAACCTTGCTCCCTTCCCCCCTCTGCCATACTCCTCTTTTTCTAGTTGAAGATTTTGCCCCAAACTTAAATAGTAACAGGGAGGGGAATCCACAATCAGGTGTAGCAAGTAAGAGACTAGAACTAGGGTACAAAAATACTTTCACATAGTCATCACAGGCTAGCTTTAGGTTTGGCTGCTAACTCCTTTCAAGAAAGACAAGAATCTTACACAAGACCAAGACTTGGTGATTGCATCAATATTGCCTCAAGTCAAAACTATGCCGACAACAGAGGTAAAAGTCTCTGTAACCCTACCTGCTTTCCAGCAAGTAAAACTGAGCCCAGAATACTGCAGTGCTGACTTAGTGGAACTGTGCTGGAGTCTTCAATAAATCCCTGGAAATGTCTTGCCCATTATTTTTGGGAGGTTGAGATCTGCCACATAAGTTTCTCAGCTTCCTTCGGGAGAGACACGTGTCCTTGCAAGATGAGATTTATGGATTCTACTAAGAAAGCAGGAGGAATTCAACTGTGTCAAAAACACAGACACTTCACTTGCCATCCCTGGACAGTGGCAAGACCCTCTTCCCTTTTGTGTGTAGTCTGGAAAAAATAACTCGTGCTAAGCTAATGAACAGTTTGATCTGAGATCCAAATTCTTTCAGCATTAGTGAGGTGTTGTTAAAATCTTGAAGGGCCCTTATGTTCTGTCCAAATAGTCTTTGAAAAGCTTATTTGCTGTCTAGATTTGACAGCCCGTACAGCAAACACTGAAATGCTGATGACTATGATGTATTTTCATCTGCCTCTCTCTGAGGGACAAAACCTGGTATATGGAAAACTTTGCAAATCTGCTTGTGATGTAAAGGCAGCAGGAGCAGTTTGCTAGAGATGAACGATAACTAATGTAAAGTTTGTGCACTAGGACTTATCCTGCTTTCCTACTTCTAGACTAAGTAGTACCTATACAGTTTTCCTTAACTGTTAGCAGAATACTGGTTAATAAGGTTCTCAGCACTAACAGATGGAAGACTTTATGTTCATCCTCATGGTACAGGATAAGACACTGTAGTGTGTATACATCCTGATGACTTTCATTCACTCACTGTCTGATCTCTTTTAAGAGGCCTTTGCCCAGTGACAGCCAGTTCACAAAAGCTCTCCCTACGATTAAATCATTACTTTTTTTTTTTTTTTATTTCAGGCTGTCTCTTGCAATGCTGAGGTATAGCTGCCCTATTAACAGAACAAAGCAGTCAGCATCACTGGCTGATGAGGGCTGTCTACATGTGCGTGAATTATCTTGTTCTAGCGTAACGCTGTTCCGTCTCTTACTCAAAACGAGTGAAAAAGGTTCATGTCAAGTCTCAGAAGTTTCATTTATAGTGTGTGGCACTCTAACAACGTTAAATAAACTGGTGTTACTCTGAGGTATAGCTGAGTAAAGCACAAATCTGCAGTGGATATCTAGGTCTTGGTAGTCTCTCATCTGCAAACACTACTGCTCCATTGGTGAGCATACATGATGTTAGTCCATGGACTAACATGTATATCTATTAACATAGCTAGCAGGTCAAAGGAGGGAGGAGATGAGCTTGATTTCTTCTTTTCTGTGTCTCTATGCCTTCCTTTTCTAGAAACCAAACCATTTCATAGGTAATATCACATTAGCACGCTGTTTATAATATACTAGAGCTACTGTTCCGTTGATAGTGTGTTAAGGCTGCTGGCTTCCCCCTAGAAAGAGATTTCTGGCATAAACTTGTACAGGATCCCCGGTGGGGTTCGGTGGGAGTAACATGCAGTAACTGAAGAGTTGGAGCCATCCAGAGAGAAAGTGAAGAGGTAGATTGCATTTAAAGGCTGCTACTTGGCTCTCTCCAAATACGTGGCAGTTGCTCTCAGTCTCGAAGTAAATACAAAATCTCTGCTGGAATTTAGCAGGCGGTTGTAGTGGCTAGGAGTAGCAAAGCAACCTAGTGCTGGATTCAGTGCCAGTTCAAAGCTAGGATAGCTGGTGCATTCACCAGAATGCAGTGGTTTTGATGTCTAGCTGTAGACATGTAGTGTGCCGGCGCTGCAGCATCGCCTTCATTGCAAGATGGTCTTGATGCTGCAAGTAACTAAGTATAGCTCTCCAGGCTTCTGTGAGCTGTGCTTCTCAGTGGGACATAATGGTTAAGGGCCATTTACCTTCCAATCAGGGCTATCACAATACCAGGCTCTTTAGCAGAGACTCCTAGTTGGCACACAGTTTCATTAGTGCTTTTAGGCAGTTGCAATACGTGCTGTGCAAGCAGTCACGCAGTCAGCTTTCCAGGCTATGGACTGTTCGAGGACTGGATAAAACATTTGCCTGCAGTTTCTCTGCATACTTACCTTCTATCTCAAACTRGTAATGGCAAGTTTAACTCCTCGCCTTAAAGAATGAAAACTTTAAAGATTTAACTTAATGTACTGATATCTCTAATCAGGCATACATGAACTTAATGTAAACAAACTCGTTTCTTCCTCTCAGAAATCAACAAAAMCAGTCCTTTGGCAAACCTAGCAATGGCTTATGTTCTAATCTTTTAGCCTTGAAGGAGTGTAATAAGCCTGTCACTTCTCGAATACAGGGCAGTGGTGAAACATTTTTTTCACCCACAGTTAATGCACCTCGTAGAATAAACAAGTCATTAAATATCTTTGCTTTTACTTCTTGATGGTTAAAATAGTCTCGTCCTTGGAATGAAGATTTCATACAGTCTTCCCCACAAACTTGTAACTGCCAAAAGATTAACATGGTGCACAGTACTCTCCTCTCCACACATTTCTCCCATAAGTTTATCTGAGCAGAACATGTAATGAAGTACGAGTAGATCTTAGGAACACATCAGCTGCAAGTAATAATTTTTCTTAATTGCTGGCTTTCCTACTGCTTGAAAGGCCAGAGGATCTTTCTCTCATGCTGGCTGCGAACACGAGTTTGGGGATGGAGTCCCTGTGCAAGGCTTGTCTGGCCTCACCCTTGCCAGTGATGGCTGTACTGCATTTGCTGCTAAGCTCCGAAGTGAGATGTTTTGGTGCACACTAAGTGTATCCTGTTCTTCTTTTCCAGACCACACGAGCAGAGTTTGATTTGCCAGAGTATTCTGTCCGCCGGCGGTACCAAGACTTCGACTGGTTGAGAAACAAGCTGGAAGAGTCTCAGCCAACGCATCTCATTCCCGTAGGTAGTAAGCAAGAATCTGCTATTAAGGACAGTTCTGTATCTGTCTTTCAAGGGTGATATTTTGGTGATAAGTCTCTTTAGATTTAAATACAGTACTTAGTTCTCTTCTAGTATTTAGATTTAAATATGGTACTTCATTCTCTTCTAGTGGAGTGGGAAGAGCTTCCCATTCTCGACTGATTATGAAGCTTAGACTTTTCTTGGGTGGCACATCTGAGAGGTGGGCTTTGGCAGCCTCCTGTAGGGCCGTATGTGCAGTGACTACATTTATTGTGGCCTAAATGGAATACACTTCATCGGTTTGCTCAATTATTACATCTAGATGATTTATGAAAAGCCACACAGGTACTTCAAGTCCTAGTCTCAGTCAGTTTTCAAGATGGCCTTTTGAGCTGGTTTTAAAACGAGTATTTAAAACTATTTGCGCTAACATTTAATAACACAACCTTAGGCTTGGTTGCTATTGGATGCCTTCAGTAGGCAGAAGTTTAGCTAATGAGATTAGCTGAACTACTGCACCCCTTCTTGTCACTGAGGCTGGCAGTCTGACCACCTTATGTGATATGAAGAGGTTGATACTGATCTTCAGCGATCTGTTTTTCATGCTGTAGAAGATATGAAAAGGTAGGAAGCCTGTGAGATCACCATCAGCTCTTCTGAACAAAGAAATTAAAAAAGGCCTGTAGGAGGTGAATTGTTGGGAAATAGCAACACTGCTAGCATACCTTGGCTTGCCCATCTGGGATGGGGGTGAAGTTTCTCTGCTCTCCCTCCCTCAGCGAGGACTAGGCTATGTGAGAAGTGTTCAGTTAGGCTGTTCCAGGGTAAAGAGCTATTTGAGTCCTTAATTGCTCTGGGACTTGCCTCTAAGTGAAATAATAGCTCAGTCTTTCAAAGATAAGAAATACTTCACAAAATCATGTGACAACTGCTAACTGGCAGCAAATATGTTTACTGAGGGGTAGGGAGAAGAGAAGAAAGAATGAACTTGCTGGGATTAGTGTGTTAGCTGCCCAGACCCTCTTTTCTCCCTCCCTGTTCTCTGAACAGCTGGAACTATCGAGGTTAAGCTTCTATGGATTCTTGAGTGTACTAACAGGCTGCCAGTCCTGCCTGAAGGCTGCAAGGCAATAAATAATAGTCTAGTAGCAGAAGGTGAGTCACAGCCAGGGAATCAAGCTGCTTTGCTGTGACCTGGAATTCGTTGCACACAGAACGGCAAATTTGGCTCAAGCGGCTCTAATACTGCACATGAAACTGGCTGCAGAACAAGGCAATCTCTTAAGTGCCTCGCTTCTGGAAAATGTGGAAGCATAAGGTGCACTGCCCTCTTTTATCTGTCTATGCATAAGTTAGCAGTTACGGAATTTCCTATTAATCTCCTCCATGCAGTGGTATGGCAGGGAAATTGCTGAATGCTTTATGTATTTATTGCCTAGAAGTAGATGGGGAATAGAAGCTAAAGGCAGTTTCAGGTGCACTGTGACTGAAGTGTATTCTGAAAGGATGTTTCAAGCCAATCTAAGAGTATCTGTATTTGTAACTGGAGATACTGCAATCCCTGGAGGCCTTCTGTCTAACAAAATACCGAAAGGGGGTTGTCTTCCTAATCTCAGTATAGTGACTCTGCCTAAAATCTTCCTGTAACAAATGATGTGTCTTCTCAGTGCAGTGAGTCATGATAGCGTACACTTTGGAGCCCAAACTAAACTGAATATGGGTTCCTTTTCATCTCTTTGGTTACTTTTTTTAAAATGATCTGAGACCTATTCTAATCCGTTCTTTCAAACAACAGTAAAAATGCTCTCAGATCTCTCTAGACTAGAAAGATAAGCCTAATATGGCCAAGGATCTTGTCTTTGGATGGTGATGTTTGGAAACTTGAAGCCATTTCTGACTGCAGTGAACTCTGCTCACATGTCACAGCAGGGAAAAGTAGACTATTAAGCTGGAAGGCTGTAAGGTAGGTAAGTAACACACAGTTAAAGCAGGATATCAGTTGCTAGCTGTGTGTACTGACTACTTGGGATGGACCTCCAAAGACCTAAAATGTAAAGGACTATACTGCTATAGCTAAAACCAGGTTAAATGGCAGAAGTCTCTGTAATAGAGGTGCACCCTTCTGTGGGTCTCAAATGCTCAAACTTAAGTGATTATTCATGACTTAATGAATAATGAGCACATGACTTAAGTGCCAGTTTGCATGTGTGTGGCTGAACCCTAGTTCTTTAAACGAGTCTTCCAGCTTGTCCTTTTCCTCCTGCATATGGTGCTGAGGTAGTGACTTCCTAGAGTCCCAGCTAAAGTTTACAAAGCAAGGGATGAGAGTTTCTTCCTCCCTGAAGACTACTCCACTAAGCATTATTCTTCTTCTGAAGTCTAATCAGAGTGTACCTTACACTGGTTTAACGAGAATGATCTGAATGCTAAGCATAATAAGATAAGTCTTAAATGATAAGAACTAAATATAGGGTCAAAATGCAGCTGTGTTGCAGCTAAGTCATGCTGGCTGGGTATTTTTAGGAGGTCCAATCTTCATGTACATCCCACATCAGCTAGGGTATGGTGGGAAAGGCATATGCATACACAATTTTTTTTCTTTGAATTACTTTTGTCACAGATTTCAGGTGACAATGACTCTTTGCAGAGGGAAATCCTGATTCCTGAATTGGGTGAAAATGGCTGTCATTGCTAGCCTAAGAGTAAGCAGATTATCTGTCTGGGTGGACTGTTTCACAAGAATAAAATGCAAAGCACAATTTTAAAACTGATATTAATCTTAGAGTCCATGCTGTCCAGAGGGAACAAAATCAAATCTAGTGGTAGAGCTGAGACTAACCATGCTGAAGCTTAAAGAGTTATCTTCCATCCGAAGCGGTACTTTGCAGTCTGGAGTCTAAGTGTAACAGAAGGGACTGCAGAACTAGCAAGTCTGGAGGCAGACTTGGGCTTACATGTTAAGCTGAACTGCAGAGGTGAACTGGTAGAGTCGAAATAGGAGTAAGACGAAAGACTAGATTTGTTGGCAGACCTTTGTCACTTACACAAATGTGCTCAGGAATGTTGGCTATGATAGATGACCGAGTGTGCAAGTGCTTCAGAAAGGCTCCAGCCTGGACTACTTGACCATTTGCTGTGTCAAGCCTGCTCGTCTACCTTTGCTCAGTGTGGTGCTATCACTAAGACTATCAGCCCTCCACAGAAGGGCCCTGTCCAGGAGCTCTAAGTAGTTCAGAATGGGGGGGGAAAGAGTAAGTAGAACTATTAAATTTTCTGAGTTTCCTTGGACTGAGCAGCCTTGCTTCAACATYGGGGTGTGCGTGTGTGCGCATTGCTGTAGTGAAAAGTGCGCAGCTCCGCTGGCATCTCCTTTAGAGCTGGAGCTTGAACATGGATAGCAGTAGGGGGGAACACCCTACGCTATGCTGGAAGTACTTAATGTGGATACTGTCTGGGCTTCACCGGTGTGGCTCTCAGCTGAAGCCAATCATTTGAATTGTTGCATTAGGCCAGACCAGCTAAAGGATAATTCAGAGCAGGGCTTGAATTCCATCTGATGTATGGTTCCCGTTAGACTGGAGTTTGATTGCTTTGTATGTTTCCAAATAGCAGAAGCAAGTTTTTGGTCTTTTGAATCTTGTGCATTTTGCTTGTCTCTGACAGCCTCTTCCTGAGAAATTTGTGGTGAAGGGTGTTGTCGATCGCTTTTCTGAAGAGTTCGTGGAGACAAGGAGGAAAGCATTAGACAAATTCTTGAAGAGAATAACTGATCACCCCGTGCTTTCTTTTAATGAGCACTTCAACGTGTTTCTCACAGCCAAGGTAAGCCGGTAACTTCAAAACACAGTCATTGGCAGGGACAACAGAACAGGCACCTTTGCAGTCTCTTGTGAAATGAAGGTTAAAAGGCATTAGTAAAACTACATGCGCAGGTCGGAACTTTCCCTAAAATACCAGAGAGTTGTTGGGGACCCTGTGTGTGACAACCATGTGGGTTCCCTTTGCTTGAAGGGAAGGGTGGTCTGCAGATTTACAAATTCAGTTCTCCATACCTGCTTGTTTTGTATCCCTGTGTCTAGAACATACTCCTCTGATGCAAGAGAATTTAGAAAATTGTAGACTCTGTAAAATCCTCTTTTGGGGAGGAGGGAAGTGGGGRAGGAGGAGAGATCTCTCTTGCACAAAAGCTTGCAAATTTCTTGGCTTTTTTCTTGTGTGTGCCTTCTATACTGCTTGCACTTGTTGCCTTCAAAACTAAGTGTGAAGACCTCATTCTTGTTTGTTCTTGGTCAACAACTTCACGCTCATCTTCTGCGTGACTCATCCAGCAACAGTGCAATTTTCTTTGGCTGTCTTTTGACCTGCATTTGAAATAAGACTAGGAGGACCTACAGTCATGCTTGGGTTTGACCTGATAAGTGAGGAGAGCTGGAAAAGCACATCTTTCCAATGTCACATTATGCTAGCTCACTCAAATGTGACACTTAATTTGAGCTCACTTCAGGCTCGTGGTCTGCTTGCTGGTAATGTGAGACTCAATCTCCAGTTCCCTTTTATTTCCACTCCATGGTGAACTTAATCGCTGAAACAAGCCAGAAATGCAGAATTTGTTTAGCACCTTGATAGTTAAGTGTCAGATAGCTTTGTTCTGCTTTTCAGCTATCAGAGCATGATGCAGCTTTCTTAGCTGCTTCGTCATCTTTTCTCACCCCTGTAAAATGAATGGTAAGGGCTTTATCCTCAGCTCCAGGCAGGGCTTGCCTTGAGAATACAGAGCATCCAGGGAGGCTGAGGGAAAAGGACACGTGTTCTTCTGGCTGTCTCTAGTGTTGCAACTTGCTGTATTGCAGCAGTTCAGTGTGCTAGGACTTCAGAATTTAGTTACTGCAGAAAGTAATGAGACCACCTCTTGAAAAAGGGAAACCAACCTTTCTTCAAGTTCCCTGTTTGGACAGTAACACACAAGAATGCTTGAGAGAGTGAGTGAATAGTTTTGAGTTAAAGGGTCTTTTTCTGATGCCTGCTTGCAGGTAGTGCTTAGGACAGGTGGAAGGCAAGAGTCAAGGAACCACCACATTTAAATGCGAACATAATTCAAAATTACAGTAGCTGCTAAGATGTCAGGTTCTCTTAATCAGACTTACGTTTGACTTAAGTACTTGGAAGGAATACATGTTTTGAAGATGGCTGTTGTATTTTTTTTAAAGAACACTTAAGCTTTTAGTCTAGTCTGTAATACCATGTCTTGATTCTTGACCTCTACAGGTCTACTTGGTTTGAAAACATCTCTTCTTCAGGCTGCATAGGATAACCTGGTTATAGCTCTTAAGCCTGTTTTGAGATGTTGAATAGTGACCCCTGCTGGAAGGAGTAAAATGCAAAATGGATGGCTTTTTGGCTGACTAAAACCATTTTTTCCTGATGTGTTGTCAAGGTGAAATCCCCTGAAGATTGTAGGTAAACAACCTTGTTAACATAGGTTGTCTGAATGTTGATTTATGCCAATGTGTAAAGCGTTGGCAAGGAAGTTTAACCTTTCCGTGGAGGCAACATGGCTACATCTGACCCAGCCTGAGCTGCAGTCTGTCTTGCAGAGAAGCTGTGCTGGTCTCCCCATGCTGTGCTTTTTCTGCGTGCAGTCTTCCCCTGCCTCCAGTCTGCCTGCACAACTGGTGTGAAGAGGCTGCTGACCAGATAGGCATGCAATATGTAGCTCTGTACTAGGTCATCAGAGCCAGCTGGTGCATTTGCATAATACTGGTGGTGTGTGCTATGACTTAAAAGTATGTGTGGATGAATGGCATGAACAGTATTGGTGGAAACAGAGCTGTTAATATCACTACTTCCCTGGTGACAGTACAGGAACACGGGAAGGTCTGGCCATGTGCAAAGGTGGACCACTTACTCATTTATAATGTACTTCATACCATTGTCCTGGATAGCTTATCTCCACCTAGAGGTAGTCTTGAAACTGTGCTCAGCTGTACAACTTGTACAAAGTGACATTTTGTCCAAGGCTACATGTGACATGTAATCTCTTGCCTTCACCAGATTTGATCTTGACTTGAAAGTATCCTTCACTGTAATAATCTTCCGAGATGCACATGAAATATTTCTAAACTGGTGGTTTTGGGTTTTTTTGGTGTTTTTTTTTGTTTGGTTTTTTTTTTTTAACTTCCTAGGATCTTAATGCCTACAAAAAGCAAGGAATGGCATTGCTGTCAAAGATGGGGGAGTCTGTCAAATATGTCACAGGAGGCTACAAATTAAGAAGTCGGCCACTGGAGTTTGCAGCCATTGGGGAGTATCTAGACACATTCTCTCTAAAGCTTGGTACCATTGACAGAATAGCACAACGGATTATCAAGGAACAGCTGGGTAAGGACATAAGGTGCTCTATCATAATACTTCAGTCTGAGTGCTCTCTCTTGTTCTGGTTGATGGCATGACTAAGACAACTTGCGTCAATGATTCTGGCATGTAACGAGCCACACACAGAGCAAAATCTAATGCCTCTTGCAGATTTAAAACAGGCCCAAAGCCTAACACAGTATCTTACCTTAGCTCAACTCTCCAAATATTTTTTTAAAGTCGCTCTTGTTGTTATACCAGCCTACCTTCTTACTAGAGTTATTTTTGGAAAGACTTTTGGGAGGGGGGAAGACCTGTAGATTCCATCTGGAGGAGTACAGATGGAATTCCTAGACGAAGATAACCTTTACAGACCTGTCTTAGCAGAGCCAAGTTTTACATATGTTTAAAAAAAAAAATGACTTTGGCTATGGCACAGATGCAAGTGTCTTTGTATTAGAAGCTTGTAGGAATGGTCAGTTAAGCAGGAGGCAACTTGGACCTGTCACCTGTGCAGCCATAGAGCTCTGTCTAAGATGCTAATGCAACACAAGACTCCTGGGGGAGTTAATGTTTGCCAAGCTTGGTGCATAGTTTCTCCTGTTTGGTGTGAGTGTTTGCAGATCCTTGTGCCTCACTCTTACTCTGTTAATCTACGTTTCCATCTGCCTCTTGCAGAATACTTGGTGGAACTACGAGAATATGGACCTGTTTATTCAACCTGGGGAGGGCTGGAGGTTGAGCTATCAGAGCCACTGGAAGGAGTGTCTGCCTGTATTGGGAACTGCTGCACAGCTCTTGAAGAACTCAGTGAAGACATGACAGAAGACTTCCTGCCTGTGCTTAGGGAATATATACTGTACTCGGAGTCGATGAAGGTAAAGACAGCCCTGTGGCAGAAAACACTGTCATTGTGTTTGCATGGAATGATATATCAGCGAGTTCATTCTTTCTAACAGTGAGAAGGGTTGGTGGTGGGAAAAGTGGGGAAGTAATAATACATTAAGTAGGAGGATGTTTTCATAATCGAAACGAAACTAGGTATGTTTAGTAGCAGGGTACTGCGTGGGTAGCATTATCTATCTGCTCTGCTATTCAGTCAAGCTAAGGTCAGTAATGCTGGGTGCACACAAAGTGTTGAAGAGTTGCTCCTTCATAGGAGTGGCAGGTGGTACACTCTAGGAGGCATCCTGTGGCTGCCTAGAATCTTCTCTTTGAATTGTTAGAAAGTCAGTCGTGGCTCAGCTCTTTGCTGCTGGGTCAGTGTCTGGCCCTGCAGAAAAGGTAGCATTAGCAGCTTCTCACTTCTCTGTAGCAGGGTTGGGTGGCTCCTTTCAGAACCACCTGTCCAAATGACAGACACTGCTTCCTCTCTTGTCCCCATACCCCAGGCAGGATATGTCTGTTGTAAAGTTCTGTTAAGTTCTGCATACCAAGTAACTGCTTAAAGATGTTATTCTGTGTCTCTTAATCTCTCTAAGAACTTGGTATCTTACTGCTTACGCAGAAGTAATAAAAGCTACTTCAATGCAGTTTTTATCCTCTTGAATTTAAGGAGCATTGGTAGTCAATCCCATTGCATGGGGAAAAGAATTACAGAGTTAGCTGCACTGAAAACTGAAACCAAGGTCTCTGTTTTGGCTGTTAGAGCTTTTAACCACATGCCCATGGTACAGTATGTATTAGTAGTACCTCTATAGGGTACTAACAGACAAATTCCTTCTGAGGACTTTCCACTTGGAACAACTGTTACAAGGCTATGGTATGCACTTGTTTAGAGATCTAATAGCCTGTTGTAAAACTACAGTCTGAACATGGTAGTCCTCCTCCATCTTAATCTTACTCATCCTATACTTCTCAAACTGAGAATTGAAACACTTACTTGCAGATTTCTTTTCCCAGCTTCAGATGGCTAGTTGTATAGCTGCTGTCTTGCATGGCTGAAGTATTCTTGCAGAAGGCTTTGCACTGATTCCCTGAGTATATGCTTTGCTTTCGTAGTCATGGTATTGACCCCAGCATAAACGGGGTGCATTTTCTTTACAGGACTATTAACACCCAAGTATTGCTGGAACACCCTGGGCTATAGTTGGAAGCCGTGACCCAGGGTGTTCAGACTTGTCCTTACTCTGTAGAAAGGGGTGTGTGTATGTACTTACAAATAAACAGAGCATGAGGCTAGTGGTTAAAGCTTTTAGCCCAGAACATCTGGCTTTTGATGCTACAAATGCCATGGCCTACTGGAGATGGCATCTGAAGTGGCAAGCTGAGTTGTGAGAAGCGCTTTTCACAAATGTAGCGGGGGACAAATTTTTTCAAGCTAAAAAGCAAGGGTTTCTTCAGCTGACAAGGTATTTCAGGCAATTAAACTCCACTTACCACAGGGAGAGCAGCATTAAAGACATGCAGCTAGACTACCTGTTGGCTTGGAGACAGCCCCATCCTAAAAGAACTCATCAGATGATGGCAAAGACACTAAGTGCAGTCTTTAATGCTGCTCTCCCTGTGGTAAGTGGAGTTTAATTGCCTGAAATACCTCGTCAGCTGAAGAAACCCTTGCTTTTTAGCTTAATTTTTAGACTGTTGACTTTCTAGTGCTTTAAAAGATTCACTCTTCCTGTCACTTATTCTCTGGTAATGGACTGAACATACTCATTGTGTTGGTGCTTTGGAACTGGTTGGATCTAGAAATCACACTTGCAAAATAGCAGTTAATAGCAAATAAGGATTATGCTGCTTAGTGTGCAGCTTGGGCATCTCATTAGCTTTACTCTGTCTGAAAATCAAGAATAAAAATTATTACTGGCCAAGGCAGACTGTTCCTATTTTCCTTCCCTCCCAAATATCAAAACTGAAATCTCTCGGGTAATACCAACTGCAGTTTTCTTATGCTAGAAAATACCAGTCTGTTGCTATTTCTGCAGTGAGCAGCTACAGAATTGTCTTCCCAGACTCCAGAAAACCGAGTGACTAACTGTAAAGGAGGCTACTCTTGGAGTGCAGGAGGCTTTCTGCTGAAAGGGCTGTCCTCTTCACTTGCAGTGCAGTCCTATCTGTCAGCTGCTGTGAGGCCTGCTTGTGAAATTAAAGTCTGTTTTGGTCTTTCAGAGCACAGCTTTTGGAAAGGGTACTTGATGGAAGGTAAGTCTTTAGGTACTAGGGAGTTCAGTGCAACCTTGATAGCTTTCTCTGTTGCACACTGTACACCAGGTATAGGTATGGAAACTTGATTTGTAGAGCAATTTCTAGCTGGGTGAATGTCCCTTGGAGTAAGAACTGCCAGGTTATTTTCACTGTTTTAGAGATGAATGTTAACCTTAGTGTCTTCAGGAGCACTGTTATACCTGGGTGGGCGCAGCCTGAGGGAACTGCACAGACGGAGCCAAAGCCCAGTAGTTCTGGTTGAAACAAATACTGGCTGACTCCAGGGAAACCCCATCTCTGGGTTCGTTTGAAAGATTTGCAGAAGTGGGGAGAGGCTGGCATTGTGGGCTTGAGTTAAAATGTGTGGTGGTGGTGTCTAGGAGAGACCTTTTCTAAAACAGAGGCCGTGTATGAGATGGCCAGACAGCGTCTTGAATCCTGGTGCAGTGAGGCTCTTGTCAGCAAATGTGCGGTACCACATTTTGTGCGGTACCACATTTTTTGCGGTATGCTCATGTTCCCCAGGGAGGCAAGTGCAGAGGACGAACTCCACTCTACATAATTCACTGCTGATATTAAAATGTTATATGAACTCTGTATGCTTAACACTGCCAGAAAGGCTTATCAGATGATGCGATCCCCAGCTGTGTGCTTGGACATTACTTTTAATGCATGTTTAAAGCAAGCGCCGCATGAATAGCTAACTGCCTCTCTAAAGGGGTGCAGTAAATAAGGATCCTCTTGTGAGGTCTAGTCGTAGTAGGAAGCTATGTGGTATATGTGTATAGGAAGTATGTGGCATAGGATTGCAATTTGAGAAAGGAGGCTGATGGCAAACTCTTGAAGCTCCTCCTGAGATATGGGCCAAGGTGAAGTGTTTCAACTATATACAAAATGGAGAAGGACCTGCCTCACTGAAAGCAAGCTGTCTTGCTTGTACAGGGACCAGTGGTTTAGTTCTGTCCCCAAATAACTGAAGTGTGGTGTGTGAGTTTTTTCTGCTTGGTGTTGGTTTCTTCCAACTTTTTAAAAAAATTTTTYTTTTTTTTTAGTTTTATTTTTAATATTTTTTTTCTCTCTAAGTGAGGCCTTAACTAGCGGAAGTATTGCATGGACTGTGGTAAGTCTGGGGATACTTGGTACAGAGCTTGTTGGAGAAGCTGCTGAAGCATTAATGCATTGATCTACAACTGAGAAGAGATTGTCTGGAGGTGCCAGAGGAAACACTTCCTTTCACATATGGGACAAGTGAAAGAGAAGGCAGTATTTTTCTCATCACTTACAGGTCCGCCATTAATGGATACTTAAAGCTGTATTCAGAAGCATATTGTTAATGGTCCACAGTGGACAGACTTGAGCACTTCAGGAGAAATAAGACACTTGCCCTTTGAATCTAGTCTGCTGATGCCTGTTAATCATTGGCTACTCCTGGTACAGATCCAGCTTACTGCGCGAACTGCAGGCACTTAAAGGCTGAACGCAATTGCTGGAGGTGGTTGTTTTTCTGAGAAGAAATTTCAGTTGACTCGGATTCAAGAGGCAATACAAAGTAGAAATACCTGTTAAATCTCTCAGGCTTTTGTTGCATTGGTAACCTCAATCACTTACGGGCTATTCAACATAGTTGCTTAGTTTCCAAAAGGAATGGGAATGCTGTGGTTTTTCAAGCAACTGCGACCAATGGCATGCTTGCCTGCATCCCTTTGGGGACAAAAGGGAGCGTTAAGCTGTTGAAGGTGAATTTTTCAGTTTTGCCCCCATTTTTTGCCTAAACCAATAGCAACTTTGTGGATGGGATGCCATTACCATTTATCATGGACTGTGGTTTGTAAGAATATTGATTGCAACGTCTCCTATCTCTACTCTAGAGCAACTGCACTGGTGACCTTCTCTTGGCTTAAGAGGGAGGTGAGGGAAGATGATGATTAGTAGATACAGGGTTTGTACATCTTTAATTAGGAAACAGATTTTGGCTAGATTGGCTCTTTAGAGCTCTGAGAACTACTCTTCTAAACAGACATTTCTGTAGGCAGCAGTGCACCTGACCAGTCCTGCTTTACTAGGCTTGTCTGAAACTGTTAAAATGACTAGTTACCTCCTTTTGTCCTAATGGGGTAATTCCTTCTGGGTGGCAGAAGGGAAGACTGGAAGCATGAACTGGCCAAGTTGGCTGCAAGAGAAGTTCAAATTTACAGGTACCTCCGCAGTGAATGTTGGCTGACTTCCCTCTGAGAATTTTTAATAACTTTGCATCGACTGAGTTACAAAAAATTACTAGTTGTTTCCTTGTGAAGACTGAAGAAGTAAGTTGCAGACACAGAACTGCTTATTTTTTAGTAGTATATTCTTAAAAAGACTAATTTCTGTAGTTGTTTTTAAATTGTAAGACTGTAGTATAACCTTAGTGGAGATCTTGGCTTGTGGATGTAGTACAAGATAAGGGTAGCATCTTTTGCTCTCTATTCTGAAAATACTCTGTCAATAAAATGTTTACTGCTTGTGAAACTCACTCAGGTAGTTCAGTGCTTTTCACGTAAATTGTGCTTTTCATAACTTTACTTTTTTAAATTAAACCAACAACCAAACCCCCCAAACTGATCTAAAAGCAAAGCTTACTTTTGTTCTAACATTAGAATGTAACAGCTTGCTATAAAGGACTTTGAGGAGTCTTTGCAAGTGAAAAGGGAGATGTAATACCTTCTGTGGTGGCCTTCCTGTCTCTTAGCCCATGCTGTTGTCTCTCTGCTGCTTGAGGATATCAAAAGCTTTGCACTAGTCCTTGACAGCTTTGATGCTTTTGTTTATGTCCTTTTCATGCTAATAATAGGTCAACGGATGAATTGAATTTAGTCAGGGTTGTATTCATGGTTACATGACAGCTTCTATCTTGCATGCCTTCAGCTTGTCCAAAAGTTGAATTTTATCTGAACCTGCCAGCTGCTGGAGAGCAAGTGCTTTTTGTTTTTTAAAAGCTACTCCCTAAATACTGTAAAATAGGACAAAGTTAAGTCTGAAAGTCTGACTTTGGACTGAATTAGCACTTAAGCTGTATCACTTTGCAGTTTCTTGCAGGCTGGGGAGGGAAGGAACATGAGGATCCCTCTCATAGCTGTTTTTTCTCTTGCCTATAGAATGTGTTGAAGAAGAGAGACCAAGTTCAAGCGGAGTATGAAGCAAAACTGGAAGCAGTAGCCTTGAAAAAAGAAGACCGTCCAAAGGTTAGCACTTAAAACTACTCTACGAAAACAGCTTGCACTTACATTACTTCCTGAGAAGAATGGAGAAACAGAACTTGCTTTGTCTGGGTCTGGTGGGATCTTTGCAGTAGAAGCAATTTCTGGCAGAACAGAAGTTTTGTTGTTGGCAGCTGGTGTGAAATAAAGACCTAGGTATGAACATATATAACCTGTCTAGCAACTTCTGTACTACTGATCTCCCACCATTCAAACAGGATGGCTCTGACCTGTGTAACACTTGAACAACAGCCAGCAATCAGTTGGAGTGTTTAGTGACAGGGACTGAAGCAGTGGTAGATCAGTCCCTGGTGATTTAGCAGCATGTCAGCTAGCTGAGTTAAGGTCCTAGTCCTGGCACAGCTGAACTGTATTGTAGGATACCTGTTTTGACTGTGGAAGACTCCATGTTTTGCCCCTTCTACTAGGGAGGTCTTCCTGTGTGATGCTGAACAGGCACAGCAGGTGTCACTGGGTGACAGGTTTTAGCTGGGCTTCACGCAGAACAAAGCTGTAAACTGGTGTGCTTGTGCTGCCACCTGCTTTCTGCATGAAGCAATCTGCAAAAGCCCTGTCTTAAATCACTGCAACTTTAACCAACAATAACAACAGGTTTTGTTCCCTTCCTCTGCTTGGGGTTTTTTGGTTCCCCCTCATTTTTGTGTTAATAACTAATGGATGACTTTCCAGTATTAGGACTACTGTACAATAATCTTACAGGAGGTTCACATCATGTCTTTAATCTAAGAAGCTGAAGAGGACAGAGCACAGAAATGCAAACTGGTATTTTTCTGGTTTTGTCTGTTGTGGGCTCTACAAATAGTGGTGTCTTAGGTATCTTGTGCTCTTGTATTTTGGTCTTTTGCCTGCCCCACTGCTGGCTGGTGTGGTATGTACTCTTACTTCCTCAGTGTAGCTTTATATAAGCAGGTATTCTAACAAGTTGTATGTAGGATAGAGGGAACTAAATCTAGCATATCCAGCAAGCCAATTGAGGTTTTTAGGCATTTGACTCTATCAAGACCTTGGTGCAGTGGAACTGCTGAGCTTTGCTAATCTCTCACCTACTAAAAGGCTTTTGCATCTCACATCTCAGTGGGATTATTGTGTAAAGCACAGCACTTAAATAGCTGTCTAAGAATTTTTTGAATACTTACATCTCCTGTCCAGAGTATAAGCGTATCTTTTGGCAACTCCTTGTACCTTTTTTCCTAATGTAAGTCTTTTGTGTCGTTTACAAGATGAAGTTGAACAAACTAATAGAACTCCTTGCATGTTCATAAAATACTAGCTCATGGTTTTCAGATCCTTTCCACCTGGAGGGAATGTCCTCATCTGTAAGAGCTGTGGCTAGCAGCATATCTTACATTCAGTGAGGTCTCCTGGCTATGACTTGCTGGAAACTAAAAGCAGACAGAGGATCATGAGCTGGGTTATGCAGTGAAAGGCATTTGTGTTCCTTTTGGCATATTCAGCTGATTTGGCAGAAATTATGTTAAAAAAAAAAAAAAAACACAACCAAACCTTAAGGGAAGAAAGGCCTACTTTTGGGGGCCTATCATTACTTGTTAATCTCTTCCACTGGAGGGTGTTCTGGGACTCGCTGCACACATAGTCAGATTGGCTTCACAAAGCTCCGTCGGTGTCATTGGGTCGTTCTCACGTTGAGATGATCAGCTTAGAACTCGGTGGCCTATAAATGCAGAAGGCTTGTAGGGCTACTGTAAATGTCTGTCAGCAAATACTGCTCAGAATGCTGAAGTTTACATCAAAAGCTTAGTGTGTATGGTGTTTTTTAACACTAGCATGACAGTATTAGTGYGGAGTCTGCAGCCTTTCTGTTTCTAACAAGTACAGTGGAGAAGTGCTTCTTACCCATTTCTGACCCACGCTGGAGCTGGTTTTGCGGTAATCCAACCAACGTAGTGAAGTGCAGGCATTGTTTCCTTTTGGTAAGATGAAGTCCACCTCTGATGACCAAACGTATTCTGTCTGCCTCAGGGCTTTGCAGTGTGGTGATCTATGGGAACAGTAAATATGGCCGTGCAGAACTTGAAGTAGAAGGTGACCATATGTATTTATAGGGGAAAAAAAAGGCTTGTAACAGTATATGTTTCCAGAGAACTAGGAAGGTGGAAATATCCCATACAGAGATTAGTTGCCTAATAAATGGTGGATTTGTTGTGCCCCAGGACCATTTGTTACTTGGTAATGATGCTGTAGAGGAGTTTTAAAAAAGTGGACATGCTAAAAAAGTGGACATGCTTATGCTGCAGGCGATGCCATCTGCACTTGACCATGCTAAATTCTAGATATGAGGCATACTCTCTTCAAGAGTTACCTGATCTCTTCAAGAATTATGTGAAGAGGAATAGATGTAGGTGCAGAACTTCATATCATATAATGAGGTGACCAGGCTCCTCAATATACAATTTTATGCTCAGTTCTTGCCTTCATGTACATCTCTTCTCAGTTTAAATTGACTCACTAAAACAGTGATGGGCCCTTCTAGAGTGTATTGGAGTTTGAGCCAGTTGTCACTTGATTTTGGGGTTGGGGTGTTTTTGAGCTRTTCAAGTAGCTGAGAGCAGCCATCAGTAAGAAAGTAGCAACTTCCCCCAAAGTCCAGTCTTCTTTCTTCTCAGTTCCTAGTTGCTAGCTAATATTTAGTATCTCCAGTGGTAAAAGCAGAGCACAGCACTGATGTTTCAACTTATGTCCAAATTTGATGTTAAAACTAGAACTTCTCTTTTCACTAACCTTGCACTAGATAAAGTGCTTCAAAGCTGTTAATTAACTGAAAATTTTGTTTCAGCTACTGAGTTGCAACTTCTGTTCTGGGAAGCTGCAGTTTTAGAAGGAAAGGTATTTACGTTCCTGAACAGGACTGGTGCATGTGTAGACACTGCTTTCGTGATGCCTGTGGAGACTTAGCTGGAGTTCGTTGCCGTTGTTCCTTAATTGGAGCATACATGACCCATTTGCTGACCACTGGCTTGTCTCTGTAGCTGTAAACTCAGGAGAACTGCCTGTGAGAAGGAACAGGTTTTTTTGGGTGTTTTTTGTTTTTTGTTTTTGKTTTTGGTTTTGGTTTTTTTTTAAATATAGCTTCTTTGCGGTTTCAGATCCTGGCAGAAGCAGCAGGAAGCTGGTGAGTGCTTAGAAACTAAATTAGTTGGATTGGGAAATCTTACGTGGTTTTGCTTCCCGACTTCATGACTCTTTCTCTTGATAACCTAGCCTTTCCCGTTAAGGTAGCAGAGTACTTACAAATATGACACAAGGCATACTTGCCTTGAGGGGAGCATCTTCTAAACCTTCCAGCTACTGACTTGGTGGTTCTTGTCTGAAGCCTACGAGACAACTTCATGTCTGGAGTTGTAGCAGAGTGGATCCTGTAGCCAGAAGTATAGTGCTCTGAGAGGTGGGGGAAGTGTGTAGCTACTGAACCCCCAAGCTGCCTRTAGTGTACAGCCAGTTGTGTCAATAAAGGGGTTCTCAAATCCCATGAGTATGAAGGAGGTGCTTGCTGTGTCTCGAACAGCTTTATCAGAGAACAGATGTAGGACCTTCTCTGAGTATTAGTCGATGTAATACTTCAGTGATCGGCCCTAATCTGCATCCTGGAGAAGAACCAGAGTTGATATGTTTCTGCCTAAATCGTGTACCTTGCCAAACTGCAAGGCAGTAGCACACCTCTAACTTCCTATATTGTTACCTATGAAAAGCTTCTTACATCGGCTGTTCATCCTCTTCCTTCCTTCACACCCCTAAAGAAAAAGGGAATTTCCTGAAAGTATCAAGTGTGAGAGGAGCCCCTACAAACTTCTGCAAATGTTCTTCATTCTGCCTTTTGCCTTTGTGCAAGTCACAGCTTCCAGAGCAGAAGTTCACTTCTCATGTTGGTGCTAGAGCTCAGGGATTTCCTCTTCTGAGGTCATGGGCTTAGTCTGCATGTCCTTACAGGCTTCCTGTCTACGTGGACCATGCAGCACAAGGAGAAGGGAGAGAAAGGTGTTTGTGGCTTTCCTGCTTGAAGAAACATTTGTAAATTGTTCCTGTAGTTGCCTGGTGGTATACATGATGTTAGTTAAAACATAAGCAAAGAACACCAACTACTTTGGCTTAAAGTGCATCTACTTAGGCTTGCAATAGGCTGTCCTTCAAGACTTCTCCCATTGCTTATGTGTGATTATGTGTCCAGTGTTGAGCCCAAAGGCCCRTGAGCCAATCTGCAGTGATGATCATCAGTGCTTTGCACTGACAYTTTTTTCAGACAGCCTGTAAGGTTAAAAGTGGAAGCTAGCAACTAGAGGCTTAGGAATTTTATTCTGCAGTCATAGCTGATCACTGCTGTTTGTATGCGATGGTCCAAAGATAACACTGAGGTCTCTTATCCAGCTCTTTGGACAAACCTATATGTTTGTTGTTTCATACACACTAGTGTAAATTGGGAAATGCTTAGTGCAACTGTAAATGGGAAGGAGGAGAGAAGGCATGCTCTGGAGCTGTAGTCAAGCTGCTTAGTTTGGGAACTAGGAACTAAGCCTAGGCACCCAGCACTTACACCAAATGGTTTTCCTTTTCATGTGCCTCTAGCAAGCTCTTCCTCAGTCTGCCTCCGTATCTGGCGCGGAGATGGATGAGCACAACTGCCCACCACCTCAAACAGCAGAGAACAAATTAAGCAATCCTGTCTCCTCACTTACTACAGAATTGGGGCTTTTCTCCCTGCAGCCATAACTGAGTTTATTCAGGGTAACTACTGGACTGTTAACTTACCTTTCCTCTATAGTTTGCTCAGTGAGGTTTGAGCTAATTCAGCAGTCTTGTACTCTCAGTGACAGTTTCAATCTTCATTTCTTTTGCTGCAGGTACCCACAGACGTTGAGAAATGTCAAGACCGAGTAGAGTGTTTCAATGCTGACCTGAAAGCAGATATGGAGAGATGGCAGAACAACAAAAGACAAGACTTTAGGCAGCTACTCATGGGGATGGCAGATAAAAACATCCAGTACTACGAGAAGGTATGTGGCACTGCTGGAGCATTGGCAGGAATAAAAGTAGTTCATTTTCCTCTGAGGTGGTGATAATTCTTCAGGAAATTTTCACACTGTCTTGAAGAAAAGAATCTTGGACATCTAAATCGGTTCTCTAGTGCTGTGGAAGCTGCTTTTTGTCAGCAGCTTAGTGTAATCTATTGAGTTGCTGGTCATGCTCAAGTGATCTGCATGAGACTAGCAGTCTTTTGCAAGGCAGCCCTGTGACAGCATTTCATTCTGGATGCTTGTCTGTCTTGCATTCTTGAACTGAACAAACTACTGAGCAGCAGTAGTGGCGATGAGAAAGACCAAAATTGCATGTTCTAGTAATGCTACCAGACTAGAAAATCTCTTGATTCTGCCTTTTATGAAGCAAACTACATGGGTTAATGTACATCCATGGATCCATATATAGATTACATCTGGTATGCAAAATTATTCTGATCTCTGTCCCCTTGTGCATAGTTCTGTCCCTTGTACGCTAGTCCTGGAAATACCTAGTCATACCTCTGCCCTTTTTCAGTTGGTGCATGTGTACCTGAGATTCAGTGTCAGATTTTTTTTTTAAGTGAAAGGACCTTGACATTTAACTGCATATACTGCCAACCTAGTTTTCCTTCATGTTAGAACAGTGCTGCCCAATGCAGTGGTTGATACATTAAACACTACTAGGCTTATGCATGGTAATGAACTTCATCTTCTTGCCTATTGCTTTTTTCCACATCTACTTTACTAACTTCTTCCTGTGCTAGATTACCTCTCCGTGTAATATTAATATGCACTTCCTTTGCCCCTTCCAATGTCTGTCTTCTCAGTAATTCATAACTAGTCACACAGAACTTCCTTCACCCTGGTCTCTTCTTTCTTCTGAGACTGCTATGGAGGGAGGTATTAAAGACTCCACTGAACATGCAGTGTCTCTGCAATTGACAGTTAAATCTGTACATCTTAGTTTTGCTCTTAGCTGCAGCAAGGAAGCTTTTTGGTAGGAAAGCATCTAATCGCTTCAGGATACACAACTAGAAATACTCTGTTCACCTGCAGTACAATCAGCAAGATTAGAAGGAAGATGCTTGACAACAGTGACTTGTGGTTATAAGAGCTAGTGATGAGTTTGCCCATTCCCAGTGTTTAATAATATGTATTCCACGGTCTGTATTTGTCCAGTTTGACTTCTGGGCTGTACATGGCTGAAAGACAGTAATGATACACAGCGCAAGGACTGGAGTGAGTATACGTGTCTGGGGAAATGACTCCAAAGCCTGGAGTGACTTTCTAATAACCCAGAAGCTAGACTCCACTTTTATTTTACTATACCAGGTACTACCAGTTCATCATGCAGTGGAGTCAAGTCCCAGAGGTGTACTGGAGTACACTGTGTCTCTGAACCACCTTCCCTAAATGCATGGGTTTTTCAAATAAGTTTTCTGGAGGTAGTCTATAATAGCTGCCATTGTGTCCAAATCAGTCCTCTACAACAGTCACACCACAAAGATGTGAATTTCTGCTAGAAAAAGTTTGTCTGCCTAGCTGAAAGCTGTGGTGTTCTTCAGTTTAGAAGAATCTGGCTTGATATTTGGAAATCCTGGGTATTCTGATGATTTTTAATGGCTTGGGCCAGCTGATGACTTTGGAATGTTTTAATTTGTTTTCTTTGTTTGGAAACTGCAGCTATTCTTTCTGAACACCTTCTTGCTGTTTGAGATTCTGTTTTTTTTTCCCCCCTTCTGTAATAATCTATAAAGACCCAGCTAGCCTTTCTTGAACTTACATTCTGTTGGTCTGGAAGGTTGGTCAAAAGTTACAAGAACTGATGTACAATCCATTTTTTAAATCTTTATTTCTTTCTTCAGTGCCTTACAGCGTGGGAGTCAATTATACCACTATTGCAAGACAAGCCAGAGACCAAATAAGAAGTACCTTCATGGACAGTCTAGCACTTCTATGCTCAGTACCACTATACATACTGGAACTGTATGAAGGACTCCTTTTGTCAAGTTAACTGAAATGCCAGCTGCACTTAAGCTGGAACAGACACTCTGAAAACTATTTGAATTTTTTCCTCACTTTCTGTGTTTAAACTGGGGTGTGTTTCATCTTTTTGAGTTATCTTGAATGGTTCCTTCTTTATCCTATGGAGTGATTGGGGGTTCATAGTCAAAGTGCACGGGGATCTTGATAAAACTTACCTCTCTAGTCTGGAAGGAACTGATGAGTGGAACACTAAAAAGATGAAAATAAAACTCTACTGCAAGGTGCCAAATGACATCTTTATTACCATTCTGTTTTGTTTGCTAAAAAAAAAAAAAAGAAAAAAAAATTATTCTGATGATACAGTACTCCCTAACCAATCCTTATCCCTTTTTTTGGATGGACAGGGAAAGGCTGGAAATGAATATTTTCTGTTTTGCTACCGCCCATATGCTCCCTCTGGATAAAAAGGTTTCTGGAGACTTTTCTGTGTGGGAGTTGGGCTGGTCCTAGACAGAACATACCAACACCACCTGCAGATAGCCTGTGATGCAAGCATGAACTGTGGTTTTTGTGAGTGTGGCATGCTGTTGGTTCATACTGAGTATCTTTGTTTACCTTGGTGATTATGAAGTAATGTCAGTTGGCTGAAGTGTACTTGTGACTGACTTGGGGATCAAAATCAGCCTAGCTGTGGGATTGAGTTGAACAGCAGCCTTTCAAGGCTTATGGGAATGGTGGAAGCACATTATGAGTCTTCAGTGTATTTTTTCTAAAGCTAGCTCTGGAAGTTGCATGGTAGAATTCTCTTGGTCCATGCTTTAAACTTTTTCTTTTCTGAACTAGAGCCACTTTGGGCTTGGTCACTTAAGGTGCCTGCTGTAGTAAAGGTAGAACTCTGCTTTCTCCCCCCATGTTTTTTTTGCAGCAGCCAAAAGCCAAAAAGTGTCAAATGCTTGCTTACACCAAGCATCATTGTGTGTGAAACTTGCCTTAAACAGGTTGGTGGGGGTAGATGGGTACCCTATTCGGTACACATAGTGTTCATACCTATCTCTACTGAACCACACGGCAAGTCTTTTAAGACTACTTTTGGTACAGATCTATTTTTCTTAGTAGTTTTTATTGGCCTTTAGAAATGTAACTGCTTCTGTAAGTCCCTTTTTTTCCCTTTCTCTTGCAGTCCAACCTCAAGTAAATGCCTGCTTGGTGTTAATGGCCTTAGGAATGCTGCTGTGATTCCCAGGGTCCCAGAGTCTTGGTTTAACAGCATGCAGATAAATCCTTTTTAACCATCCTAAGTGAGGGGATTTGGGGCTAATATCAGTGTAATATTGGATTTGGGGGAATAAATAACTCTGAGCGCTTACTGCTAAACTTGAGTGATTACTTGATCTCCGRCAACAGTCTTGTGAAGAATCTGGCAGTAACTGAGTATGTGTTCTCCTGTGGTGATCTACCAGGTACCAGTCTGGTTTGGACTTTATCCCTTCATAAACACCAAGTATACCTGAAGCCCCCCCTACTCAGAAGGGTAGCCCCCCCCCCCCCCCCAACTGTCAAAATGAGTTATTGCAGCAATGTGGTAGCTGTCAGACTAATGAGATGATGCTATCTGGGTGCAAAAGTCAAGTTTAAGACATTTTAAGAGATCTTCCTTTTTGACTCAGCCTCCATTGACAGCTCTGTGGTACTAAACAAACTATGCTTTTTGGTTTAAGCTCACAGTTTATCAATATACACTTAACTTGGTGTAAACAAGAACTCTGCTTTAAGTTGCTGTTAGGTCCAGAATGACAAACTACCTTGTTGTGCAAGGGAAGTGCTTAAGGGGATCACCTTGAAGCAGTAACCAAGTGTTTTCCTTACTCTTTCCCTTCTAAAATAAGCACTTTGCATAACATTTAACAGTCTGACCTTCAGGGTTACAGTCCCCCTTATTTCCCACAAACAGGGATCAACATGCTTTTTTGAGCTGGTTCCTGTGTGGGAAATGGAATTTTGTAGTTGACTCTGCAACATCACTGGGAGTCAAGCAAAATGTAATTTGAACTAATATTTGGACAGTCTTCCCTTCACCTTATTAAAAAATGGTGCAAGATGAGTAGAAAGGATGGTGTTTTTTTTCCTACAGGTGAGTAGGTTTTGTCTGATGCCTTACAACACTGAGGTCCTGTTCGCTCTTAGTTTTATGTCAAACTGAAGTGGGTGTTGTTTCTGGGGAATTTAGCAATTGACATCACAGCTGTTCATGAGAAGCATAATGGACAGTGGGGAGTACCAAGTGAAGTTCAAATCAACATGTAACTGTAAAGGCTGGAGCTGTTGAAGATCAGCTTAAATTTTCTTTGATGCCACTGATTCTGCAGCGTAGTTTTTAAACTAGTCCTCAACCAAAGCATTGTTTGATTTCAGATAAATCCCTTTCTGGCTAAGCTGTTGAAAGACAGGCACGCTTTGCACTTCTCTGTTGGAGTATGTGGCTCTGTAGCACCTGCAAGTTGATTTGGAGGAGAGGTTGGAACATGCACCTCAGGCTGTGGCTACTAATAGGATTTCTAATATGATGTGGAAAACCAAAACCTCTTAAGCCGCTCCAAGGGAAGTAAAATTTAAAATTCAAAAGAGGAGTCCTCTGCAAGAATTGCTGCAGTGTAAGAAGGGTGTGTAGTGGTGGGTCTCTCAGCTCCTATGGGCTATGGAGGAGTCTATAAAGAGCTGTTGTAAGTCACGAGGTAACTGGGAGAGGCTGTGAGGTGTGGGGAGGATCTTGACTGTGAGGTTTGGGGCAGCAGTGGCCAATGGGAGAACTACAAAATAGCAGGAAACTCCTGTAAGATGTAAAGTGACACTTGTAAAGAGTGCACTTAGTTAACTGCTGTTAGTGGGAGGTTGAGATCTGAACTGTTAGTGAAACTCTGACATGTTATCCTGTAATCCTTACAGGATAGGAGTCTCTCCTTTGGATGGCCCACACCTTAAGTGTGAAAAGTAAAAGGTGTTGGTAAAGGGAAGCAGGACTAGTGCAGGAGCTTCATCTTTGAGTAACTTCTTGAGTGTTCAGTCACTTAAGGTCACCCTCTGCACATGCACTAAAATGACGTCAAAAGTAGTTGCACCCTTTCTATAAACCTATGTAACATGTGGGTCCTTCAACAGTCCTTAAATTAGCCCAGTTTTCCTTGTAATCCATAGCTGGACCAAGTTCCCTCTCAGAGGATGCATAATTCACTGCTGTCCTGGTTACTTCTGTGTAATTTCTGGGATGTTTGTTTCTTCTCTTAACTGGCACCAGCACAATAAAACAAGCACTGAGATCTTGTTTTCATGCTCGGTAATGAAGTGTGCATTGTTTGTATGTATCCTTACCAGGTTCTGACTCTTGCAATAAACATAGATGTTGAAACATCATGGCTTTTTCAGGTATCCATTGAAAAATGAAAAGATAATAGGTGTAGCCCTAAAGACACAAACCCTTCTCATGTGAGTTGTATCAAAGAATAAACTATGGATTCTTCACTGAAGTCTGCTTGGATTTTTGTCACACTGACACTTGTGCTAAGGATAGAGTAGTAGGGTAAGTGGTAGAAAAACATCTGCAAAGCATGAGTGGCAGAGACAGTCCTGCGAAGGTACTGTGAGGTAGCCTTGCAGCAGTGGCTCTGCATAGCCTGTTCGTGATGCATATTGCTTCAGGTGTTGGTCCTGCAGATGCCAAGGTACAAAAGAATTCCCTCCCAGCCCACCAGGGACTGTTCAGTGTTTTAGCAGGAGCCATGCTTTTGTTAAAACTTGCACAATTTAACTGAGTATGATTAATGTTGCAGACTGTTTAAAATCCTGGTGCTGATAACCACTAAGCAAAATTGCATAGACTAAACTAGCTCATTGGATGTTCAGCCTTCTTAAATTCTGAAGGTAGAACAGTCTTTCCCCTCGTATATTAACTTTTACTACAACAACCAATAAATAGGGAAAATGGGGTCTTTTTTTAAGGTAGGGAACTTGCTACTACTTGCCAGAAATTTTTTTTTTTTTTTTTTTTGTAAAGTAAAACTGGGGATCACAGGAATAAACTTGCCTTCTGGCAGTGTGAATGTTGCATTTTAAACTTTTTGAGAGTGCTGTTTAACCAATTTTACGGAATACAATGGCAATGCTTAATTCTATGCTTAGCACTTTGGAGTCTGGCCGGGGTATCTGACTTGTACAAGTACACAGTAATGAGCTGGGCTAGTTTTAAGGTTGCATGGCTAAGGCACAGTACTTGTGCAGAAAATAATGCACTTTCCAAAAAGGCATAAGTAGATCACCCTTATGTAAGTGGCACGCTAAAACGTTAAAGGCTAGTCGCTGTTCTAGACTGCTTTGAAGGCCTCGGTTCTCTATGCTTTGAAGCTAGACCATTTCCTTAACTCTGCTGGTGGCATATGTATCTGTACCTTCAGATCAAGCAGCAGGGTTGGGGCCAGTGCCACATTGCAATCTGCCTCCCTGTGCAGTGGGAGAGGGGCAGTCTTACAATAGCAAACAGCCAAAGGGCTTTTGTCTTTAGTGTATGAAAACAAAGCAGCACTGTCCTTGTTCTCTTTTCCTCTGTACCTGCATCCCTCTGTCCCTCCTTACGGTTTGGAGACTTGGGCCGTGCAGGTGAAGGCAAGCTGGCTGTGAGGCAAGCTGGTTGTTGAAGGTGTCAGTACTGGGGATGAAAACGGTGCTGGCTCATTGCCCAGACTCTTCCGCTTTCAACCTCTGTAGACCCACTCACCGGAACTCGAGTCACTGTTCATACCATTAAAAACCAAAATGAAAGCTGCRAAAAGACTTGTCTCTGTGTGAATTAGTTAGTAAACGATGTAAAAATGGGAAGGAGGCTTTTGTTTCCTGCACTCGACCAAATCTGGCAACTGTGCTCTTGTTCAGACTCGCAGGCTATGAAATGTTGTCTTGCCTTCTGGTGCTGGCATGTTTCTATACCCTTTCATATATCTCTGTATAAATATACTTTGTGCATTGTTTACTATGGAACTAGTATTGATGGAGAAAAACACTTTGAGGTAAAACTGTTTGTAATTCTCTATTAGTGTGTACATTTTTTTAAAATGCACCGTTTGTTTACCTCAATTAATTTAATGGAATGGACCAATAAATGTATTAAAAGATGATTCCTTTACCTAGAATATAAAGTTTCATTTGTTGCAGCCTTTGTCATTGAAATGATGTGTGCGCTTGTTTTGCTGGACAGCTCGCTATCTTACTGCAGAAATACCCTTCCCTTAAAATCTTGTTCCACTGCTGATTTAACTAAAAGTTATCTGTCTGTTGCTGTAGTACATCTGGTATTACTTGAGAGTGAAGCCTGGAGCTGAGGAAAGGTTCTGCAAGAGCGTGTTTGGGGGGGGAACAGGGGTGGCAGCAACTTCCTCAGAATAAGGGGTTGCATAGTGAGTAATCAGCTTCTGCTTGCTGCATCCCTGGCTCAAACTGAAGCTGCCTGATTTGCCTCCAGATTATTTTGGTTACTGAAGGGCTTTTACTTGCCTTTATTTAGTCCAGGAGCTTGGAAGCCACTTAATCCTTGTTAATGCAATTAGCATGTAAGTAGACACATAATTTAAGCCCTGATCCCTCTGGGGCATGCCAGTCTTTTGAGTCATGTTTGGATTTAGCAGACAGCACCTCGTGCCAGTTGCTATATGGCATTAGGTTCCTTTCGGTGGGGGTTTCAACCCAGCATAAAGCTGGGGTAACAAAGTGACTATTACCTGCCATCAGTGTCCCTACACCTCCGTAAAGCCTGTAGGAGTAGTGTGCTGCACTTACCTGTTCTTAACCTGTTACAAGAGTAGTACATCCTCGTGGTGTGAGTTGAAATGCCGGTATTGGCTTTTGAGTCATAGGTGTCCTCTCATGACCTCTGTTAAAGCACTGTCAGGGGACAGTGGGACAATCTCCCAGAAGTCAGGGGTGTGAACATCTGTTCAGGAGTGTTTTATTGTAGGGATTACTAAAAGTGTCTTAATCTTACATATTTTTTTATGGTGGTATTTCTGTACATTGATCAGCTGGGCTGACACATCTTCTGTACCACTCGCAGAGCAGGTGTGTCCTGCTGACAACCGTGTGCATGCAGCACGTGGCTTGTGGACCCCTGCTTCATCAGCCAAAGTCACAGAACTGCCCTGAGGTTTCTGAATGAACAGACAAGAAGGAACCAATGGAAAACTGATCCTCTGCTTTCCCCTTCCACATTGAATGACATGTCTAGAAACGCCCTTTTCATTTCTACCCTGTTCTTGTCACTCTGTGCTATCGCTGATCAGCCTAGAAGGAAAGCAAAATGCTCTGAAGACTGCTGGTGTGCAATAGCCAATGCACATGCTCTGCAAGATGATGTACTGCAGCAATAACAAGGCAAACTGATTTGTCCTGGGGGAGCTCGGTGGCTGAGAGACCGTGGCATGCTGTGAAGTGGAAATATAAATGAGATGCTTCCTGTAATGATGATAGCTGTGGGGACTAATGCTTGGCAAACCTTCCACTTCGGTAGCTCAGAGAGTTGAGAAAGACCAGAAGATGCTTTAGCTGGTACAGCCCCTGTCACTTGGTCAGAATCTGAAGGGAGCCAGTGGTCGAACGTTGTTTGATGGCCACAATGCTGTAAAGAGCAATAAAAATGCAGGTTACAGGAGAGCTAGCAAGCTACTTTCTCAAACTACAGTTTGCTTGTTCCCCACAATTCTTTAGCTTAAATTTTGCTGGGGTGTCTGGAGCTGGCTGAGTGCTCATGTGATTCCTCTCAAGGATCTGCCAGCCTCTCTGTAAGTTACTCTTGTGTACAAGCAATGACTTTAAGTCCTAATAACCTATGTTTGGGCTGATAATGGTGCTAACTTGGAGAGCGTGTTAAAAAGCAGTTGAGTAGCTAGCAGTGACTCACTGTTAAACAGCAGGGTTTTGTGTAAGAAATGAGTCACTCTTGTTTCTGGAAAACATGAGGAGGAAAGCAGAGCCAGGGGAATGATGAGTATGAAGCAGCCTTCCCCACGCTAATAGTCCTGCTGACAGCAGGTGTCAAATGTGTTCATAAGCCCAGAAAGCATTCGGTGCTCTGGACGAGGCAGAGCTGATGGTCTAGGAGCTTTTTTTAGCATTGCTTTTTCTTTTCTTCCTATCTAAGTGGTAACACTGAAGTCAGTATACATAGTGCCTTTAGACTTTCTAGTTTTTGTTTTTTTTTTTTTCCAAAAATACAGCAAAACTTGGCGAGAATTTTGACATTAGCCTGTCCAGTACCTGCCTTATATCTGAATGAAAATATTGTTGTTGCATGGATTAAATACCAACATTTTCACAATTCACTTTAACTTCATACTGGAAGAGTCTTGCTGTTTCTAGTAATGCAATGAGCTGGAGGGTCTTGGGGAGGGCACAACGGGCAACGTGAGATTTGGAGAGAGATCCTTCAAAAATTCTGGAAGAGTAGATGGAGATGCTGTTTCAGCTTTCTCTCTTCAAATTAGGCTGGTTTTCTGCTTAAAACTTGTTCTTGAAATTGTACCTCTCAGTTGCTCTGTAGCTGTACAGTTGGGCAAATTCACTGGATCAGAAAAGTAGCCATTTCCTTCACTATGTGGTAATGGTTTCTCTTTGAAAGGAACACCTGAGGGAGACTCAGGTTATTCTTTTCTATCACAATAAGTAACCTGTAATGGATTTTTTAAAAAATGTTCTGCTTTGTGTAGGATTATTCCCTCATTCTACTTACTACTATTTTCACAATATCAAGCACTACATTTGTGCGAAGGCTTTGTCCCCTGGGATTATCAGCTCTTAAACTCTGCCAAATATTCCTCCTACAGCAATTCATGTTATATTAAACAAAAAGAAGATTAAAAACATTGGTTAGATCACTTGCAGGTTTCATTCTTTGAATCTCCTTGGTATTTGTCAACTCATTTCTGCAAGATTTTTGTTTCTCTTTTTCCAATTTTTTTTCTTTTTAAATTCCAAACATTTTTTATTTTTCCCATCTGTAGTATACACTTTAGACCTCGAATCAGGAAGCATGGAGATAATACAGCATGTCCTTTTGGACAAAACCCTTCCTATTCCTTACCTTAAAGGGAGGAGACTCAGGCAGCCAACTAGAAAAGACAAAATGAAACAGAAGCTGCTGTACCAGTTCAGTGTGTTTTGATAGATCTTGTTGTAGACTGTAGATGTCACTACTCCTGTGGTGACTAAAGACAACTGCAGCAGGACAAACACCTTACCTGTAAAACAAGAACATAGTTTGTTACCAGGGAGAAAAAAACAGCTCTGGTACCTCCCTGCMGAATCCAGGATCACCACTGCGTGGAAGAGTGATGTGGTCATTGCTTCACAAGCACCAGATGGCATGGGCTTGCATCTGCTGCTGTTCTGGACCAGAATTAAATGACTTTTCCTTCTTTTAGGCATAGGACAACTAGAAAACTGTTTGCTTAAACAGTCTAGATGTAGAAGTAGCTGCTTGGAAGAGCAGCAATAAACTGGGCAGTAAGTGCTCCTTTCCACAGGAGGTAGAAAAGTAGTCTTGGGCTAACATCTTCAGGACAGGAGAGATTTTAGTCAGGGTCTGCTTCTGCCCTAGGCAGGAAGAGTGGTCCACTGGGTTAAAATGACAATAATGCCTGAAATGGGGAGGTGCGTGTGATCCGTATGATGTTTAGGGAGGAGGAAAGGCAGAAACTGAACCCTAGTTGAAACAGCTTTTTTGCTGAAGTGCACCCTTCTGTTTCTGCTGTGGTAAACGGGGGAAGGGGAAGTAACCCAGCCCTGCCGGGATGTGCAGACTGGGGAGCAAGGTCAGGGCTGTGCATTGTGCTTGCTGCCCTGGCAGCCTTCTCCACCGCACAGCACCAGCAGCCACCACGTAAGGAGACAACACTGCTACCAGGAGACAAGGGCTGCTCCGCTTCATGGTCCTGCTCGAGAGCTGGTCTGCTGCTGTAATCGGGTGCAGCCTGTACGGCTCATGGTGGAGGTTAAAAACATTATGATTAATAATAATGATTAATTTGGGGTGTGAGCTGCACTACTTCTGGCAGGTAAGTGAGTTTGCTATGGAGCACGTTGAGAAGCACAAGCAGTAGGAATGAACTGGTGACAGAGCAGTGTCGTGTTCATATGGCAGAAGGGAAAAGGATGCAAAGGATGGCTGTGGGAACGTGTTTGGAGGAGGCACGAGCAGTCATGGGCCTGAGGTGCTGTTTGAATGCATGGCCAGTCCTGTCTGTTGTGTCTAAATCCAGCTCATTCGGGTAAAAACAGTAGCCTTCAATACAGTGTTGTAAAATACATATATTTTACTATTTTCTAATACTTTTTTTAATAGAAAAGAATTTCTGCTCCTGTTTACCAAAAAGGGCCAATTTTTATGCAAAGGTTATCCTTTGTTAGTTAAATCATGGTCTGACAGGAACAAATTGCCAGGTAACACTTGGAGACATATTTAGAGAGCATAACTGCAAAAAGATGAAAGAAATCCATCCTTCCCAAAACTGGAAGAAGCCAAATATAAATGGTGTGAGTATCACAGTGCTTCAACCCAATGTCTTGCTTCTCTTAGTTTTCCCTGGAGCACTGTGTTTTTGAGCAGCACCTCATATATTTTCCCTGCCTTTGAGCTGCACACCAACAGTAATCTCTTGAAGCACGTGCTGAAAATTTTGTGGATAAATGATGACGCAACTGAGGACGAGAAGTTTGGATGTGACAACCTTGTCCTGCAAGTTTCTCTGCTCCTCCCTTCCCATTTGTGGTACCAACTGTTCTGTTTTTATTACGCAAAGCACAGATTGCAGCAATAACTTACCTTTCTCTTTGTACCTTAGGCTGAATGGAGGTATTTGAGGGTTTTTTGACCAGTAAGGTAACCAAAGTACTTACCATAAGATGATCCTTCAACATGCTTGGATAACATGGACCTGATGGTTGGTAAGGGGATGAGGGCAAAGAGCATCACTGCCCGTGCTGCARTGCAATGAATATGTAGTTATCCTCAGTACCTGCTCCTTGTCTCCCAACACAACAACCACTGTTCTTAAAGACTACGTGCCTCTGGCTTGGGCAGGGCCTTTGCTTCACCTTTTCTTGTCCCTTGAGTACCAGAAAGAAGTACAAATCTTTGGTAGGAGTGTAGGTCCTTGCATCATCCAAGCAATGGTGGATAAGCCACCTATTGCTCCCACTAGCAGAGGTACTTTGCCCAAACCAGCCGTGGTCTCTTGGTTTCAGCCTGAAATCCCAGCATAGATGGAATATGGCACTGTCCTTTGAGATAGTGAGGCCGATGATTTGAGTCTAACCAGCGGAGAGAGCACCCCATGCTACATGGCCTTGACAGGAACAGTACCTTTGTAACACTATAGCTGTTTTCTCTCTCAGTGCTTCTGACTTGCAGTATTTTAGGCTTCTGTAGTGTGGAAACTTTTAGGGAGCTGGAATTATCTTCCTGTCAGCAGAACCAACCTCAGTGAATACTTGGTCCATGTCTAGTATACCAAGGTGTTCCTTCAATGCAGGGAATAAGCATCCTGCACACTGTGTAGCAGCATGCGTTCATGATGGACTTAATATTAAACAAGCATTTTTTAATTTTATTTTTTTATCTTTTGTTCCCCAGCCTGATAGCCTAAACAAACAAAATCTCTTAAAAATTTCACTCAATGTTTGGCTTAGTACACAAATATAATATCCTACCATTTTCCCCTTTAGAATAACTTTGTTTGATTTTCAATTTCTCATTCCCTCTAGGGGCAGACAGAAAAATTGCTTCAGGCCATTTCTCTTAGATCTTTTTCTCACTTTCAGAAGCAAAACCTCAAAGCCATGCAACACACAATACTCTGTCAGATATGAATCATCCCTCTCACTGCCACAACAGATGCACTTCTTGGGTTTTGTTTTCTGTGTTCCTGCAGAGGCTACCTCCCAACAATAAACTTGCCTTTCCTCCGTCGTGGGATGCTGCCCCATCTATTGTTACCCGCCCCTTGGTCATTTATACATAGTGTAAGATTTGTACACTACATTCTCATGATATTTTAGTTGCTAAAGCAGCTCCAATGTTTCACTATTAAGTTTCCCATCAGCCATAAATACCTTAATGTAAAAAAATAAATTACATCTTAAGATGTTTGCTTAATAGGAAACCTTTGCCAATTTGTTTCTGTTGTAGCCTTAAGCCTTACCTCACAAGAAGCCAGTGCTTCCCATTAATGCAGCAGTGTGGTCCGACTAGTACAGGTAGCCAGCAACAATTCCCACTCCCCCGAGGCATGAGCATTGTTCCCCTGCTCAGATCTGGGCTATGACCAAGTGATGAATTACAAGTCAACCGGCCTTAAACTAAGCCTTGGCAGGAGTGCATGCCTCCTCTGGATATTGTAGGGTGCTGAGTGTAAGGGGTAGAAAGTGAGATGTGGGGAGAGAGGAATGATAATGAAGCCCTCTTGGGAATCGCTCATGTGATGGTCTGCTGAGCTCCCTGCTCTGAAACTTGCGGTGAAGCAGAGCCAAAGCCCTTCTCCTGATGCTGAAACACCCCAGCCCCTTTCTCAGGGTGCACTCACTCATGCAAGCGGCTGTTTGACTCACCAATGTAGAACAGGAACGTCCACCGCACGAAGGCCATGATGAGGATGCCAGCGCTGAAGGATGCCACTCCGATCATGATCATGGTAATGTCCCTCAGGTATTTGGAGAACACAAATACCCCTAGAAAGCTGGTGATGAAGATCACGTACCCAGCAGCATTGCCATGGCCGATCTCCACTGCGTTCCAACTTAAAGGTTCCCTGAGCAAGAAGAGTGGGAGTACATTCATTGCACCAACGACGGCAAGGTCATAGAGGATTGCTGCCACAAACAGCATGATCATGGTGAGTTTCGAGGGGGATACTGGAGTGGAGCTGCTGCTCTCCGAAGGTTGGGAACACCCTGCTGCTGCTGCTTCTTTGTGGGCTGGTAGCTGGCTGCCCACCTCCTCTGCACTCTTGGCTTTGGCTGGGCAGGAAGCTGCTGGCTTGGGCACTGTCAGGACAAAAATGCTGTAGAGGAGGCAGAAAGCATAGCAAGCGATGCTGCAGCCCACCAGCACAGTGCCCTCTCGATAGCGGTCACTGAAGCCAACAAAGAGGTAGCCAGATGCCATGCTTCCCAGAAAGCCAGCGAGGCCATACACCAGCTCAATAATGATAAGCCGCAGAGACCTCCTGCTCTCGGAGGAGCCCAGGGATCCCAGAGCCATGACGCCTGCCCAGAGCGTGGTGAAACCACCTGTCAGCCCATTGAAGGCAGCAGCCCCATACATCACCTCGATCGGCCAGCCCAGCAGGATCAGGAGGAGCAGGAGAGTTTTGGAGCCCAAGTAGCCAAGAAGAGGGAAGCAGATGGGGATCTTCCGATGCATCCTGTCCCCCAGCTTGGACAAGCCATAGGCTGACACCAGTGGGCTCAGGCCCAGGACTAGATTGTAGATGATATAAAAATCAGAGACAGCCTTCTGCTGAGCATCTTCCAGTGCATGGGAGGGAGCGGTGGCATTGGTCTGGTTGTAGTAATTCTTCACCACCAGCAGCAGCGCCGTGTCGTAGAAGGCGCTGGCCACTTGGGAACCTGCAACCACCGGCTCAATCCACGTCCTCATTGCCATCACCCCCACCATGCTGCTGGCAACTGCCTCTTCTTGGGGAGAGCTGTTTTCAGGGAGATGCGCAGGAGGAAACAGCTCTTCAGAAGCTCTGCTCTGGAGGCATGCTTGGAGAGGAGCAGCAGAGGAAAAAACAAAAGGTCCACCAGGCTGCACAGAGTCAGAGAGTTGTGCAAGAGATGATCTGGCTGGGAGGATATCTGCACCTCGCCTTGCTACATATATGCACGCACGCACATCCCTGCGCTGCTCTGATCTCCAGCTCATGCGTGAGAGGCTTTTGTACAGCYGGAGAACGCCCTGCACTTGCCAACTGCCACTGCTCCTCTTCCTGGTGTAGTTTCAACAGAGGTCAGATGACCCAGGGGAATTTCTCTCTCCCAGTTTAGGAAGTGAAAATGCCCATATCAAGTAATTGCTGCAATTTGGGGTGGTGGTTTCTTTTTGGTTTGGTTTGGTTCCCCCCCCCCCCCCTTTGGCATCCTTCACATGTCAGAGCACTCTCAGGATGGCTGCAGGGGCAGGGGATGGCTGTGTGCTTTTCTATTGGGTAATTTGTGAATTCCCCTTACCGCCAGCTCTTTTCCCTTTCTTCTACACAAATATGTTGTTGGATCTTTTGCTTTTACCTGCTCCCATCTGCCCTGTTGCTGCATCGTGCCTCTTATATCATTGTTGTTTCAATAACGCAGTCAGGAAATTACACCAAAAAGAAGTTCAAAGGGGAAAAGCCTATTTTTGGTAACCTGCCTCCCACGGCTGCCACTCTGCCTGCTGTGTCCTTTGGCTTTACGATGTGGGAATTTCCAAGAGGAGGAGAAAAGTCCCAATTTATCCAAAGGCATCGGCAACCGCTGCACCCCAGTAATCAGCCAGCTGAGCTGGAGGCTGGGGTGGGTGAGAGCTGTTTTCCAGCCCCAGCTCCTCAGGGTGGTGGCCGTGCCTCTCTGCAGGCGCTGATGCCACATGCAGCTTTGCAGCTTGAAGTCAGCCTCTGATTTTGCTGCTGCCCAAGGGGGTCAGGCGAAGCGACGCATCCCAAGCAGCTTGGGGTCCCTGCGGGCACGATGGTGTGGCTGACCTGAAGCACAAGAAGCTCTTGGAGCAGGATATGGCGCAAGCAGGCAGCCAGCTCCAAGGAAGATGCTTGCGGTCCCAGCTGCAGGAAATACTTGGGAGGATATTTGGCAGCCTCAAAAATGCTAACTTAAATGATAATGATCTCATTCTGCACTGGTTTAATGAATCATAACAGGCAGAATAACAATCTGTTCCAGGAAGATTTATGATGATTACTTTAAAAAATAAATTAATGATTAATTTGCAAGAACAATGTTAAAACCTCCATCTGTTGCACTCTCTATTGATTCAGGTGACATTTACTCAATGCCTGTGTACTCATGGTTCAAGAGTTTCATTTTTTCACTCTTAGTTTTGTTGTGCAATAATTTTTTGTTTATATTTCGATTCAAGGAAAAAAAGTCCCAAGAACTAACAGGGAAAGGAGTGGGGAATTGTCTGCTAGAATGATTTTCTGCTAAACAATTTCAGTTTCACCAGAGAATTTGATTTTTTGTCAGGCCAAAAGACTCCTAGCCAGCTGTAAAATATAATGTGGGTTGTTCCAACAGTTGGCTTTTTTTTCCCCAGATTTTCTGCAAAGGTTGTCTAGTTTCTTTCATTTTTATTCAGAAGTGGGACAAATCTTTTTCTCCAAACCCTGGAATATTTCCAGAGGATGAAAATTCCAGACAGCCTTACTGAAAACCCCAAAGCATCAGCCTGTGGCCAGTTGAAGCAACAAACGCAACCAGAGGAATTGCTGTGTTTCGCTTCACCCAGGGAGCCCTGTCTCTTCCACCAGACATTAGAGGGAAAGATAAATGACTTTGTCCCATTCAAGCTTCAATTTGGAACATTAGTTATCTTGGATCGCAGAGGTATGTTACAGGCACTGTGCTTGAGAAACTGCAGATCTGCTCAACTCTTAAATAAGGGATGTTTTTCCGCCACACTTTGTTGCATGTAAAGGCTGCCTGGCTTATTCATCTGACACTCTTGACATTTAGGTGATACTGTGTTATGCTTAATGCTTTTCAGGCCTAGATAGCTAATGAACTGTGCTAAATGCCATTAGTGATCTCATGAATTACATATATATTTCCAGGATATTCTGAGTGTTCATTCACATTAAATGTACTTTTTAGAACTAATTCTTGCGGAAGGATATAATTTCACATCAATAAGTGCAAAAGAGTGAGTGCTAAAGTAAGAGTTTAACCCAGGCTCCAGAATATTTCCCACTGCAAAACACTTTTCATGAATACCATAATCATTTGATGCCACAAAGACTTCAAAATTACTATTCTCTAGCATCAGCTTTTCCATGGCGCCCAGTTCTTATATTACTAATATTTATAGGGACATTTGCATCCACTTTAAAATATGTTCATGCGGCATAAACACAGTGGAGCCTTAAGAGCCTTAAGAGAGTGGCCCTTGACATTTAAGAAAAATGTACCTTCGGAATCACTAAGACTAGTCTAAAAGCAAAAATACACTGGTGTAGCCTGCTGGAAGAGGAACACATTGTTTTAGGGCATGCCTCTCTAGACTCTTCTTGTCTGGAGACCCGCTAGAGGCCAGTTCAGCACCATGTTGCACCACCTCCCGGACATTTGTCAGTCTGGCCAAATAAGGGTGTTTAATGTCTCCCTGTGGCGATGTTATACATTCCTATGCAGTATTGCATTTTCTTTTTTTAAACCATTTATGATAGTTACATCACTTTTTCTTTCTGAACAGGGTTGCTATAGGGATTTCAGTATGCTGGGGCAGCCAGGCTTGGCAGGTACCAGCATTTTGGAGCCTGGTATTCAGCACTCCTTGTCTGAAAAGGTCCTTTTGACATCCAGGACTGCAATCCAGCGTGGGCGCGTAAGCCCTCTTCATCTCCTTCACCTAAGCCTGCTGATGGGATCTGTGATTTACAGTCTCTGGCTGGCAAGATGTTTCACCTCTGAGGGTCATACCACGAGGTGGTAAATCAGCTCTGTAACTCCTCCTCCTCCTTGGTACGTGCGGATCGTCCTGACGCACGCTGCAGCTTCGTGGCAGTGGCAAGGGTGGGAAACATGACTGGGGACTGGGAAGCGACCAGGTCTGAGCCCGGATGGAGCTGCGGTCACGTTACAGCACCGGAGAGAGAGAGAGCTGGTTGAAAACACTGGGCAGAAGCAGCTATTTTGGTGATGGCCTGTTTTCCTTTGGAAAATACGTCTTCGTCATAAATGACCACAGACTGTAATGCCAAGCTGTGTTCTTTCTCTCTGTGGTTTGGGAGATTGGCTTCCTCACTGGCTGGCGTTTAATTATATATTACCCCTGTCCTCACAAGGCACGTGATTCTGCTCGCAGAGCTGGGGGAGATGGAGGGGGAGCAGAGGCTGCACAGAAAGCCGGGTGCACGGGGCAGGGGAAGCGGCTCCTGGCAGCTGCTGCATCGCCAGAGGGATACAGCATCCTGGTCCAGGGCAGTCATTTTGTCAGATCCAGAGCTGCCAATGGTAGACGCTAATGCCTGAACGTAAAAGGCCACCCCAGCAGCCTTGTTTCAGTGGCTCTGGAAAACGACATCCAGGCTGTTTGGAAATTCATGATGCTGGTGTCAGTATCTGTAGCACAACAGCTGGTAAGTCCACCATTGCTGTAATAAAACACAGGACCATGCCCCTATGGGTGCACCTTGAGGTGTCTCAAACACTGAGACCCCTGGGCCAGCAGTCTGGCATTCAGGAGGCGCAGCACCACCAGACATGTTAACATCATCTATGGGAACATCTGCTCTCCACTGCTGCTCATGGGAAGAAGAGGAAGCCCAGGCCACAGTCAGTGCGAGCACATGGTGCCTCATTCCTCCATGCCTTGAGGCCTCACCCGTTGCCGAACATGAGCAAAGCCCAGAGAAGTGTGCAGGCTGCAAAAAAGCTGGAGAATGGATTTGCCCCGCAGAGAGACCTCATGGGGTGCACTGACGTGAAGCACGGTGAGGAGGGTTGACCCCATGCCAGGGTAGGGGAGGTCCACCAGCCTTCTCTTGGAAGAAGCTGGTGCTCCCCACCGCTTTGAGAGCAACATGGGAGAGCAGAGAGGAGCTGGGAACAGCAGCACTGTCCGGTTTCCTTTGGGACAGACGCTGGCTGACCAAGCAGCACCAGAAACCTGCTTTGTCTTGCTTTCACCCCCAGATGTCAAGTTTTTGTCTATTTTTCTCATTTCAGAGTTTCCTGCTTACCTGGTTGGAGTCTCCTGTGGGCTTCTCCTTCTGCTGGAAAGAAAAAACACAGCACCCTCGACACACACTTTTTGCTGAGTTGGCTTCTTTTTTCTTTAGCTTGAGGAATTTAGGTGATTAATAGTGCTGACAGCTAACTGTATGCCTTAACATTAATCCTCTCCATGGAAGCAGGAAAAAAAGCTTCTTGTAGTACCTGGTGTCTGCCTGATCAGCTGGACCACAGAACAAATCCTGCTGTAGTTCTTAGATAAGCCCCAGATAATCCTGGGGCTAAATGATTTTTTGTGTGTGCACATCCTCCTTTTCATTAATATTAATGTGTTTTTTAAATTGTTGTCAGCGTATATGGGTTTGGCACGGAAGCATTGCAAAGTTCAGGAGTGTGCAGGCAGCAATAGACTTGAGAGATGGGATGAAACAAACTATCCTAGAACTACAGCTTAAGCAATCCTATGTTTAATAAAGCAAAAGTGGGCAGTCTGGAAAAAATGAAATAACCATAGCAAAAACATGACTATTAAAAAATTTCACTACTGAATGAATGACAGTCAATAATCTGTAAAAAGTCAGTTCAAAACCAAAACCTGCCCTCCCCTTCCCAAGTGCTCTCCAAAGCTATTTAGAAATAATTTTGGTTATCACCTACTTCACATTTTCATTTTTTATGTAGGTTTAGAAACTTTTATGGCAATGGTGAATGTGTACCTAAAAGTCTACAAACACGTTTGAATAATAGTAAGTTTGAGAAACGGCATTAAGAGTGAGTAAAAGCTCTGTAGAAGAAGGAGTGTGTGAGTATATTTGACTTGGGATTTATGAGATTGGAGAGGAACTGTGTGTTAAGCGTGGACGTGAATTAGAGGAAGGCTATACACAGAGCATATTGGGAAGGTTAATGTGGCAGAATAAAGGAGGAAAAAGAAATAGTAAGCCACCCATCCTTGTGGAGTGAAGCAGGGGGAGAAGAAAAGAAGAGCAAGGGAAAGAGGAGCACTAATTTTTCTGGGCTGGGAGGACCTTTGCTAGATAACTCAGCCCTAGCCAGGTACAATTAGAGGGAACAAGTATCTCTACATAAGCCTGTGTCTCCAGGGAGGTAAGAACAGCAGCTGGCAGAGGACATCAGGACAGTGGAGAGAAAAGGGATGAATCCACCCCATTTTCCAGGGTGAGAAGGTGGAAACAATCAAAAGCATCATGAATGCTTAAAGATACAGGCTCTGCCTTGTGCTTTGTGTAAGGCATAGTGCTTTTTGAGGAGAGGAGGGAAGGTAAAATATTTCTTGAAATCTTAGTTCTTCTGGAGACACCCTTACCTGGTAATCCAGCTGTTTTCACCTGACAGATCTCAGGTTACCCCTCTGCGTGGCTAAATTTATGTTTTGAAGGCAGGTAAAGCAAGCACTGAAGCCATCACCTGCAGTAAGCCCTCGGTGATATGCAGCCCTGACATTCAGAGCAGGCAGGTGGTAACTCACTCCTCACAGCCTCTCTCTGTTTACTCTGCTGGGCTAGGTCCTGAGCACAGAAATTGGTAAGAAACATTAACTATGGTTTTAGTCACTTGAGTGTTTAAATTTTCCAGGCTATTTTATGCACAACATCCTGTCAAACACATTCACGTTGTTTGTTTAAAAACCACCAAGAAACYGCATACACAACCCAAAAGCTGCAGATGCTGCAGCACACTCTGGTGACGTTTGAGCCACGCCACCCTCTTTTTCCATGTGGCAGCTCTTCCCGTGGGGGGTGTTTACTGAACCTCTGCAGCTCAGAAATAAAAAACGCAAGAAATGATAACAAGCTCTAAAACCCTTTCCTTGACTGCAGAGCACCACCTGCTCAGGGCCAGGCAGGTCCTCCATGGACCACTCACAGGCCCCTCAGCGCAGCTGGTGGTGGCTGCTGAGCCCAGCCCAAGGTGGTTTTGGGGTACGAGGTTGCATGGCAGTGCGTATCACTGTTTGTCTCACTGCGAACACTCCCCAACGCCGGCTGAGGACTTCCTGGCATCACAAGGCACTGCAGAGGAGGGATAACCCTGATTTTTAACATGTGCTGCAGCCTTGCCTGGCTAATTATGCAGCTTGCAGCCTGAGGGTGGGTGCACTTGTTTTGGGCTGGTAGGGTGGAAAGGTCCCTGGGACAGCAGGGAAAGCCACCAGCATCCTCTGTGAGGGTGGCTGGGAGGCTATGGGGGACCATGTCCGTACCCGCTTTGCTGCAGGGCACTGGTGGAAAATGGCACCAATGGGGTAATCTTTTTCAAAGAGAGCAGAAGTGTGCCTGGGTGGGCAAGCTGCAGTCCCTGTGCTGGAGGAACCCTCCCTGGAAAGCAGCAAGGGCTGCTGAGGCTCTGCAACCCCATGCAGAGGTGTCACCTCCACTAAACACAGAGGGCAGATGCATCTGGGGTTCCCCAGGCCCGCAACTCTGCATCAGACAAGGTGCTCCAGGAGAAAGCTCCAGGCTCTGGAGAAAGCTCATGTAGATAGGGCAATGCAGGTCTCTTTTCATGCCACTCAGGAGAATTTTAGCTAGCACCCTCATAGGCAGCTAGTGAATGAACAGCCTTGGCAGATTTTGTGTATCCTTAGGACGCCCGTATGTGTACAAAAAGACATTAATGGGACTAAAATATTGCGCCTCTTCTCCTCTCTCTGAAGGGTCCTGTTGTATTTGCAGGAAATTTTGGAGTTGAAGAGGGGTATCAGGTAAAAGGTACCAGGAAAACAAGAAAGTCCAGGCAGCTTTCCAGCAATATTGTTGCTGCTAACTTTTTCCAGGCTGCAGTTCTTCAATGTCTGACAAGCATGAATAAATATATATACAATTGTAAATTTTAAGCTGTGTGGCAAGACAGCTGCGGTAACTGGTGTTTGCTATTCCCTTGCCCCTTCATTTCAGCACTCTGGGGTATTCAAAGCTTTGCTGAACTAAGACTTCGCTTTTATGGCCCGTTGTGTAGTTGCTGAACTGCCCATACCGGGTCGAGAGCAGCACTGCTTCTTCCCACTACAACCTCTGCCTTTCCTGGAAGTTCTTCTGAGTGGTTTCACACCTCCTGCTAACTGCACATGGGCAGTGGGGAGACATCTCCTGGCCGCTTTACCCATTTCAGCATGGCTTTGCACAGTGCACCTTGGTCACCACCTGAGTGCCAGTGATGCCCTTGAAAGGAGGACTGCCAGCTGCAGTCACCTCCTGAAGGACTGCTCACACCTGATGGGCTTCCCAGTTGCTGCAGGACCTGAGACACTCTTGTTTGCTGAAAATCAAGAGGACATGGCTGAGGGCCGTGTCAGGTACATGCTCTTCCCTCCAGAAGACCTTGCTTTTCTTGCTCTGCTGTAGATGGAGGCTGCTTTGCTGCTGCAGGGTTTGGACCACACGCAGGTGATGTGGGCTCATGCCTTTCACTGCCATGTCATGTGCTTCCACACCTCCACTTTCCAAGGGTCAGTAGCTATCCCAGTTCGACACCTTCAGGGATTTTGTGTTGGATGTCACCTCCAAGATGCCAGTGAGAGCTGTTACCAGCTAACAGGTCATGTCTGGCCATGAGCTTTCAGGCACCCTCTGCAAGGACACATAGCCAGGACAGCCTAGGGCAAAATGGGCAGATGCCTACAGAGTAAACCCAGAAAGTGACCTCCCTGAGATTTAAAAACACACTGATTTAATACTTCTATACAGGAAAGGAACAAGAGATTAAGGAAGATTTGAAAAATAAAGCCCTTTGGGCCACTAAAATGCTGTTTTGATCCTTTAGCRCTGGGGCATCCTGATAATAAATTCCTTGGAAACATCCTGCAAAGCTTAGACAGACTATTGACTTATCTTTTAATTTATAAACTCAAAGAGTCTGCATGTCAATAAATTATGGGGCTCATGAGCAATGATATCATTCAGCTATTTCCTGACTCCCTTCTGCTGAAGACTGACTCAGCAAACAGTGGCCAAGGACAGCTGAGCTGAATCTTGTCCTTGCCATAGTCTGGACCTGGCAGCATGTGTGACTCATGCTGTAACTGGCRGAGGTTTTTGTCTGGTTTCCAGAGAGCTTGGGTAAATATGCTTTTTGCCATATAGCTTCTATCCCTGCTCAAACATTTTCTGAGCGTGCTTTCAGCTGGCTTCGGAAATGGCTCCCTGCATGAAAAATTCCCATCAGCAAGATTTTCCCCTATTTATCTTTCTGTTTTCCACTGTTTACACCACTCTCCTCTGACCTGCTTTACTTATCCCCCTCTCCCTCCGTTTCTGCCAGAAATGCTCACTTTCTTTATACATGAAGTCCCACAACTTGCAATTAACTTTCCCTTTAAAAACAACTCTCTCCACCTCATACAAGCTCAGTTTGCCTTCTCTGCAGCACTCCATGGCTGGAGCTTGGCTCAGTTGTTTTCCTCAAACATAGCATTAAAGAAAAGCTGTAATGATGCCCCTTTTCACATGAGGAATGCAACCAAGAGAAGGTTTTTGTTTCACCTGGCTCTCCCCCAACACCCTTTCAAGTCAACCCCACTAACAACCCGCATCGTTTTGTAGTGCATTGACACAAGCYCAATCCATGGGCTTCCTGCTGAGTTCAGTGCTGTGTAGCCCTCAAAGAACAAGGTCCTTAGAGGTATTTTGGTATCTAAATGCTTTAGTACATTTGGATCTGGTCCACTTAAGGTTTGTCTCATGGGTCTCGGTTTATCCATCTTCCATGCGGTGCTTTGGCAAATAAGTGTAAATCCAGTTAAATACCTGAGGAGAGGAAACCAGCCTGGGAGGGAGCCTGACTGGAGGCTGCTGGGGCCTTGCAGTGGCGGTCAGTCAGGGACCCATGGTAGGGGACTTGGTCTGATCGAAGGTCGTCTCCATGCCGTGAGGCTCTGTGGAAGCAGGGTGAGATACCCTTGCTCATGGGAGCCATCTAGTCTTGCTGCTCAAAACCAGCCATGTTTTGTGTGCGGATAGCGTCATATGGAAACCAGAAGGGAACAGCAGAGGGCAAGGAGATGGCAGGGAGGAGGAAAGGGTAATGCTGTGAAAGTCTGGGTCCACCTTGGGCTGGTGCTGTACCCCAAAGCTGCACTTCTAGAAGCAAACAAGCCTTACCAGGGAGTGAGCAAGCACCCTACTTCAGCACCTTCCTTCTTTCACTCCAATTAAGTAGGGCTGAACACTTTCTGCCTCCTCCACACAATGTGGGGGTGACAAAGCTGCCTGGCAAGTCAATTTCCATTGCGTCAGGAAACTCCACCTTTCTCCATACAGATGACGCTTTGCAAAGACCCAAGCTCTTCCCTCCTTTCTAATGACTGGTTATTTGCTTGCAACACTTTTGAAGCCTTGTGTGAGTGCTGCAAAGTGCTGCTTCACCAGGGTTATGTCATTATCCATGTGTTTTTGCTAACATTTTCCTGGCTTCTTGTGTTTCAGTTGCAGCTTGAGGACTTGATGCTCATTTTAAGGTAGGGCCAAGAGAGTTCAGCTTTCCCAGTGCTACAAGAGGAAGAAGTGCTTGTTGGGGCCATTTGTATGTAAGCGTCCTGCCTCACTCTGAGCCACAGCCTCTTGTGGTCAGTGACGCCCCAAGGGGGAGTGCATCRCTCTGGTCTGTCTGCTGCAGCCCAACGTGAAACCCTGCTTTCTCGTGGAGCTGTTTCCAGCCTCCTACTCTTCCCCCCTGCCCTGCATACACCTTCCCAGCCAGCAACACTCCCCACACCAAGAGTTCAGTGCAGCATGGCCCCTTGCAAAGTGTTTTGCATGCCCAGCCACAGCCCTGCACCAAGCTGCCTGCTGACGCAATACAGAGTTTGCAATTGCTCCCAACAAGGGCTGTCTGGGAGGTCTGCTGCACCCCAGAAGCTCGTATGGGAGGAGGCATGCCCAGGGCACTGGGTATGCATGCTAAGCACAGCAGTGTTTTCTGGGGTCCCCATCCCATCTATCTCCCCCTGGGAAGCTCGTGAGATGTGCCATGGCTCTCTTCCTGATTCTTTGCTGATCCCAAGAGGGCTTGCTGCGTTAGTAACACAGGTGCCATCGTGGTGGTCTTGGCACTGATAGGGCCCTTAGACTGATGCCAAAGCATCAGTCAGCATGTCTGTCCTGGGTATCACCTGCTCCCAGAGCTTGGCTTCCAGGGGACATCCTTGGAAATGAAGGTCTTCCCATGGTCAGTGCAATCTGCCCTCCAGATGTCACTGCTGCTGCACAAATCCCCGCCATGCAATCCTCCCCSTGCAGTTTGCAGTAATGGAGAATGTGATAAAGTAGCTTTGCACACTTTTTTTCTTCCTTCATCGATTTTTCTCACTGCTACTGCCACACTCTAGATTGGAACAAGGCCCGAAACATTTCCAGCTCCTGGTGGCACACCGCCCTGAATTCACTGCAGAGGTGACACGTGCCTGGGACTGAGCAGGAGCTCTCACACTAACACCACATTTAGTGCTTACCGTAAAAGCTTTCCTCCTGGAGACCCCATTGATAAAGCAGTGGGTTAGGTTGCCAGTTAACCAGGGCTCAGCCAGAGCTAGCAGCAGACCCTGAGATCTGGATGGCATTTGGGAGTTTTTCTGTTGTTGTTTGGGGTTTTTGTTTGTTTGTTAGTTTGTTTTTTAATTTGTTTTTTTCCCCCTGTGCTATTGCTGATGTGACAGGATAGCCCCTGCCTCTTGGTCTTGCACCATGTGAAACACTGGGATGCTGTTCAGTTGTTAATCTGGGAGGAGTGCAGGGCTGGACCCACACACTGCTAATAGTTTCCTGGACTGCCCATCCTAGTCAATTCAATAACTAGAACATAATTGAAAGTTGTCTTCAGTGCTAATGTCCATGTGAATATTTGTGGCTCTGGTTCTGCCTAGCCTTGTCCCTCCCCTGCTACAGCTTGTGGTGCTCTGACTTGACTTTCTTACACTACAGACCCCATTTGTGGTTCTTAAATTTAATCTCCTGTTCCCACTCACAACTGAAAACACTGTACCGAATGCTCTCCCTCCTTTTAAAGCAGTTTGATCAAACCCATCTCTGCAGAAAAGATCCTTTGCCTCTCCATTTGCTTTCCTATTGTGGTGAGGCCTCTTAAAGCCACCTACAACTATTAGAGGCGCAGTATCCTCACCTTATTTGTGACTACACCAGAAATGATGGATAAAATGGCTCTTTTATAGTCCTTAACTACTTTGTAAAAATACTCTAAAGCTTGATGCATGCCATTTTGGCGATGCAATGGCGTGACAGGGATTTTAGATATCCTAAGTGTGTGTTATTAAACAAATACCAACAGCTGGTAACAGCAGAAAACATTGCAAAAATTCCTGAGCTGCTGCCACTCACTGGCGTCACTCTGTTAGTTTTGCAATGTCTAAACACTCCCTTGCAAATCTCCAGCTTACGCTTTTAATTCTCATTAAACCCAAAAGGAGAAGTCTGAAAGGATTTCCCTTTCCCACTGTGTGCCAGTAAGTCCAATATGCTATCCCTCTTAGCACAGAGCAAGGAAAGTCAAAGGAAGACAGAAAGCCTCTTCTGTGTTGAAAAGACAATAACCTCCTTTTCTGCATAGACATAGAGACCAGAATTGGTGGATAAATTACCAGGCTTGTTTTCTAACCTGTTTTCTGACTTCCAGCAGTATTCACTAACTGGAAAGGAAATCCATATCTGACTTTTCTCCATAGGTGTTTCTGATATTGCATGCACAAGGGAGAGGAGGGCTCGTGTTATGGAGAGCAGGGACTGAATGGCTGTGCTTGGCCCTAGCCAACTCCCACTGAAATCACCAGTGTCTCAGGCTCCTCCCGTGGGCTGTGGAGCAGGGTTATAATTAAACACCTGCCTATTCCTGGCACGGGGGGGGCAGAAGCTGGCGTGAACCTGCCCAGATCCCAACAAGTCCCTGTGGCTGGTCTTCAGCTGCCACAGACCCAGTGCCCTGGCACCTTCCAGCTCTTGCAGGCAAACGTGACGGCAGCTTCCTAGCAGGGGTGAGGGATGGAGTGTCTCCTGGTCTAGCTGACCATGAAAGCAGGGCGAGGGGCTGCGGCAATGGGCAAGCGGCTGGTTGCTGCAGTTGTGCGTGTGAGAAATAGATCATGACTGGCTGAAATGACGTGCTTTGCCGTGTGGGACSGCAGGAGTCCTGCAGGCGTGAAGGAAGCAAGGTAAGAAAGCTCGTGCAATTCATCATGAAACAGATCTGGCCTCAGCAACCCTCCAGAAGCATGTTAATGGGAAAGAAATACTCAGGGATGCTCTTGTGTCTGCAGCTGACACCACTGAGTGGAGGAAAAGAGATCTCTCCTGCCTCTAGACAAAAAGACAGAAGCAGAGTCAAGGAGGGGAGACTGGCCGCCTTGGGAGGTGGGAGACAAGCCCCTCTCCTCCGGCCGCGTGCTGCTTGCGGGGGTACACCTTCCTGCAAGAACGTGAAGAAACAGGCAGCTTTATAGAAACACAACACAGGTTTCTGTTTTAATGAGAAAATAATTATATACTTGCATTGTAGGCCTCACAGTCACTATAAAACAGAAGCAGGATAACATTTAAGTGGTTAACATACAGAAAGCCAGGTATTGTTGAAACTGGTTGATAAGTCATGACAAGGATGCCGCCTTTTGGTTGCCAAACACATCAATGCTACTGTATTTTCCTTCAGATAATGTCAGTACGGAGCAAGATGAAGCCCAAACTGGCAGCTTTTAAAACGAATTGTTCAGAAAACCTGCACTGTAACCCCAAACTGAATATAATCACAAAAACTAATGCTTAACTATTTCTCAATACACATTTTCATTAAAATCAGTCTTTGCCACGGGAAAGGATCTGAGCGTTTCTTTTGTGGAGACAAAGTTAACTCTGCAATAGTGCTCTTTTGTTGCATTTGATATAGTTATATATAGATAAATATGTATTACTGGCGTATACTTATAAACACCTAAGCTTGGTAGCATGCAAATGAAATAACAGAGGCAAGTAAACTGCATCGCACTCGTGTTACCACAGCACTGAATGTGTGCTGCTGACTACGAGTGTCCATAATTTCTGGAAGAGAAAAACTCTGCTGGGTGGAAAGTTTGGCTGTCCTGCACTGATACATGCAAATACTTTTGTCACAGGGGCTGAAAGCAAATGCTTCTAGCGCAGAGGACTCCTGCCTGGCCTCTCTCCACCACCACATCCCCTTTCTAGGGGAACAATTTAATTTTCACTTCAAAGACTGAGGGCTGATTGTGGCAGTAGGGGAGGATGTGGCAAAGCATGAAGAGATGTCTCATGATGGGTGATCAATGTCACTGGCTTCCAGTGAGAGAGCAGGAGGAAAAAACAGGCCTCCAGGTTAAAGAAAATAAAGATGCAGGTTCCTGGGAAGGCAGCCCAGGGCTGACCCCATTTCAGGGAGCAAATATTGGGGGAACTCTGAAGAGCATCGTTTGGTGCAAGACCACCTCACTGTAATACAAGGGCCGTCTCCTCTGCTCAGGAAACCCCTTTTTCCCAGTCTCACTTACGCTCTCCCCAAGGGTGGAGGGAGACAGGACTCCTCTTGGTACAGATGCACAGAGCTCATGGATGTGGCTACAGATGTACGGTCTCACTAGAGTGCTGCATTGGTGGTGTTGCTTTTCCTACAGTCTTATGGCAACGACCCGCCTGCAGACATGAATCACAGTTCACCGTTGATTGCCATGCCTGAACAATGGGTCCACTTCATTAGGTATGTTTCATAGGCATGGTGCCTCCCCATGCACCTGGGTTTAGAGAGCATCCTTGAGATAAGTTTGCTGCCCTTATCACAGTGAACACTCAGTTCAGCAGGGTTTTCTTCTGTTCAATAGCACTTAGGGATATAATTGACAGAACTGAGTTAATGGGTATATATAATTGTATTTGCTACAATTCCCTGAAAATAAGCCTCAAAATGACAGTGTCCATGGACAGAAATCACATGCTGGAGGAACTGAAGGCGGGGCGGAATCATTTGGTTGCAAGCTCTGTGTTTGTTTAAGAAAAGCACCAGAAGTATGTTCACAGTATCGGTACTCATTTTAAATGAGCTCACTGTTTCAGGATAAAACAGCACAGCAGGTCATGAAACCAAGGAAAGACTTAAGGGAGGACCAGTATCCTGGCTGATGATTTTTTAAAAAGATGTCAAAATAATAATTGTTTGTTTATAAAAAAGACAGAATATTTCATATAGAAAAAAGCTCAGTGTCTTTTTTTCTGTCACCTCCCAAACTTGTTGGTTTCTAGTCCAGAAATTATGGTTCCCAGTTGTAAAATATTCCTATTGTATTGCTTGCATGAAAAGAAAGAGTAAACCCGCAGCCTCTATACTACATACGAATACAAAGCACAAGAATAAATACCACATTTCTTTTCCTAATTGTCAGCTTACAAAACTGGTCAATACTTTGCAATTGTGACTCATGCAAATACCATGTTGGGTCAAATTTTAATATCACAAATACTGCATTAACTCAGTGCCTTGTTTTTATATCCCCTTTCAGAAAAAAAAAGAAATTAGCACTCACCCCTATAGCTGGTAAACAGCTTTGGAGAAAATGATCAGTACACGCACTGCCATACCCTTTCCGGTATGCCAGCCTCACGCACACGCCCGCACACACACGTGCACACACGCCTGCACACACATGCCCACATGCACACACAGATCCACGCTAATCCTTCACTGCTGATCCCAAGCCTAAGCAGTAACTAAAGGCTCTGTGGTTTGCTTGTAGCGCTGAAAACACTGTCTGAATGGCAAAACCAGTGTTTTCTTCCCTTGTCTGCTCTTCCTTGCTCACTCCTTCCAACTCATTATGCCCTTCAGCTTTTTTGTTGCCTGGAAACGTGAAGACTTCTACAAAGCACTCTAYTTCAAAGGCTTTTAATGTTGTATAAATATAGTTGAAGACGTAACTGTCTTTCTTCTTTATTTCATACCTCTTTCTAGGCCAGAGTCTGGCTTAGTTCAATTATTGCCTCATTTAAAAATTAAATGTCCTTTATTTGTATCCCTTTCCCACTAGCTTTCTACTTCAGATTATCCATCTTCATAGATTTTACACATACGCCATTCTTTTCCCTCCCCACCATCAAAAAATAGTTGTCATCCACTAAATACAGATTTTCTATTTAGAAACTTTGTTATGTAAATATGCTCTGAGAACCTGGAGCTCAGGTGATATTGCAAGCATATAGGATCCTAAAGCTAAGGTAATCCATTTGGCTTAGCTCTCATCCCCATCTATTCCACTCCTAAATTGTGATGGCTTGTGTTTGCAACACAAGGACTGTTTTATTGAGTCTACTGGATTGTACATTTGCAATAACTGCCTCCCTGTTTTTTTTTTTTTTTAACTTTTAAACAGATAAATTACTAGAAAGGGGAGCAGAACCCACCCCCCCAAAAAAAACCAATCCCAAACTCCACCCTTCAGTCCCCTCAAAGAAATAGCAACAGAGGGCAATATCGTGTTTTGTGGCTGGATAGAGTACGCTGAAGTAACGCAGACGGTCTCGGTGCAGCGGCTGTGGGAGGCGAAGGAACTGCAGGAGGGTCTGACGGGAGCTGCTGGGGGGATGGTGATCCTGGGAGCAAGGCAGGGCTGTCAACTCGGTCAGCGGAAAGCATGAGTGTGAGCCCTGGCCATGGGCTCCTCCATGCCGACCTCCTGCCATGCGCCCGCAGCCTCTCCGGTCTGTGGGGACAACAGCCCCTTGTCCCCCCCGAGGGCTCCCACCCCATTGCATTATTTCAGAGGGGGGATGGAGGGAAGGAGAAGGGGGTATTTTCTAGGTGGGCTTTTCCTGTTGTTTTAGGACTGCCAGGGGTTGGATCATTTCTGTGTCTATGTGCATCATTGAGTTTGTTGTGTATTTAATAAATATTGGACTAAAATGCTGCTGCTTTCGTGGTGTTTTTTGTGTTTGTTTTTTTTTCTTCCTTTCTCTCTTTTTGGTTTCGGCATGCCTGGTCACTGTCTTCATGCTGCAGCGTAGTTATTCGTCCTCCTCCCGGTTGGCATAAATGCCGGCTTCCCAACGCAGCGCCAGAGCACTCTTTCTGCGGTTCACCCTGGTCGCCTCGAGGACCTGGTCAGGAGAGAAAGGGAAAACACAGCACATCACTGAGCTGCCCGTGGCCCCCATGCTGGGGTGCCCCTCACCGCGCGCCCAGGCAGGCAGGGACCAGCTGGGCCAGCCCTTCCCACAGGGCTTCCAGTGCCGCACCTCGTGCAAACTGGGAGGACTCATGCGATGAAGCACTTGCTGATGTGAAGGTGGGGGGGATGGCACACAAGAGCAAAGCCACACCACGGGAAGACAGAAGTGGTAGGAGTTGTCTGGCAGCATCCAGCTCACTTCAGGGGAGCCCCAGCTGCCCCTTACCAGCCCAGCTGCACATGGCCCCATCCCTGCCTGGGGAAGGCAGGGGACAGGGTCTTGGTCCTCTCCCCAGAGGCAGCTGCACACCTTCAGTACCAGGAGCCAGCAACCACCCAGCAGCTTTGTCCAGAGGCTGCTTTGGAGCTGCATGTGCAGCCTGGAAAGCAGTCTGCTGCTTATTTCAGCACGTCACCCCCGCCGGCAGAACCAGGCAGCCTCCCCTGCATCTTCTTCTTGTGGTCCTTGGCTTGCAGCTATGCCAACAGGAAAGCCTATGCACTGTGATCAAAGTGTTCTTGGAGTGAAAAATCACTCCATGCATATGGGAAAGGAGATTTACACAAGGAGGACCTGCACAGCCTGCAGAGTCTGGTATAAGATGGGCCCTGATACGTTTATATATTTTTCATACACACACACACATGCACACATGCACACATATAAAAACATACACAGTGTATGTATTATACACATACACACAGAGAAACAATTAACTGAAAAAGTAAGGAACAGTTTTAATATGTGTTTTAACAAGGTTAAAAAAAAAATCAGACGAAACCAAAAGGTGTTATTGTGATGTGCATCTGATGTACTCCTTGGCATAAATATATAAATAATGCATGGCAGTGGGTGTTTTCCTCCCAGCAGAGTGAGACCTAAAGGGGTCTGGGGCCTTCTCACAGAAGCACATGGCAATGTTATTTTCTCACTGACACTGAATAACAGCTGCATGATCAAACTACAAAGCTGCCAATGTCCACTGCCCACAATGTGTCTTAAAACAGCCCTCCCAGAGAAGCAAACTTTTGAAATGTTCAAAAAGTCAGTTAAAAAAAAAAAAATCTGTAAAAAACCCTCAACAAATACATGACTGTCCACTGAACCAATGCCTGCCATCCCCGGTCCCTAATGCCTCCTGCAAGCTGCTCTGCACACTCCTTGACTGCAGAAGAGTAGCTGGCCTTTTGAGAAAGGATGATGCTGTTTTATTCTTCTGTGTAGAAAGACAGATGCAGTGAGGACTTAAGACTTGACTGGAATAAAAATAAATAATTTAAGACTAAAGAAACTCTTCTTTCAGCTTATGACAAGCTGCGGTTGGGAAGTACACAGGTACTAGGGGCTCCTGTACAGGCAATATCGGGAAATCAGCTCTGAACTGTCAGCTGAAATTACAGGCTGTAACTTTGCTTTTGGGAACGAGAACACACTTCTGCATTTACGCTGAGACCCAGACCTCCACTCAGGAGCTGAAGGTAGGGCGGAGTTTGGCCAGCTTTATTATTTCTTTGCCCTCCTAGTTTCTTTTGATTATGACTACGAGCAAGCCAAAGAACTAAAGGCAAAATCCAGCCAACAGAGATGATTTTGAGCTAAAGCTCCATCTGCTTCCCAGCACTGACCAGGGCTACAAAGCTGGTCCAGGTCCACTGGAGGGATTTTTTGCTGAAATTTTGCCCAAGATCATGCCTCCTCTTTTTGCAGAGAAATCACCAGAAAGGGGGACCAGGGCTGAGCAGTTTCTATTTTCCCCAGTAGAGGGCAAATGTGCTCACAAACCTACCAATTCATCCAAAAAAAATACTGAAATCAGTAAAAATATTCCTTCTGAGACATCAGCCTGTAAGCAGCATACAGGAGCTACTCCCACTGCAGGGATGAGAACCAGTGGTTTAAACTACATGTTTAGGATTGCAAGTGCCCAAACCAAGGAAAGACAACCCAAACCAWACAATGGAGAAGCAAAACTGGGACTGGGTATCAGGGCATCATCTTACTATCTTCTCAGAATAAGAAAAGACAGTGGCTGCTCCAGGGTTAGCAATGAAGGGGGAAAAAACACCAGTGATTTTTTTTTTTTGGATGGCAACAGACAAACACTGCTAGACAGGAGACTATCAAGACCAACATGGGATAATGATTAAATAAAACACAGAAAATTACTGTTCTCCCCACTGGATATTGAAATTTACATGAAAAACCAGCAAATACAGCATAAATTTAAAACAAAAACTGCCATTGTCACAGAGTAGTGGTATATTTAAATGAAGTCTGCTGAATTTGGCCTGTAGATTTATCCCAGCTGAAAATAAAATGGATTTTACATAATCCACAACAGCTTCCAGCCAGTGTCTTCCTTGCTGGAAATCACAATGTTGTGATGGTCTCTGGTGATGGCTCGCAACAGTCAGGACCCTTAAACTTTGAAGATTTCTGCTTTGGATCAGTCAGCTTGTCTTTGTCTTAAAAGATGGCAACAGGGTTTCTTCCATTTATCCCCTGTCTGCAAACCTGCCCAGAAGCTTGTCTACTTCTGCAAACGTCGCTGGTTGCCCCAACAAAAACTGTTTCCAGAATTATATCAGAGATACCATGAGGGCATTGAATGTGGACTTAGCCTTTGCAGGAAAACAAGTACTGATGTCTGGCTTAGTATTAATAAACAGCCCTCGAAATAGTAGAGCAAATACTAATAAGCTAAAGGTCCTTTTGAATAGTTACTCCAGAATTATTCTTCTAATCTACTGAAAAGAGTGTTTGACCTAAAATAACCTTCATTTTTACTAGGCTGTGTCAGTTTTACACCCACTAGAGGAAACAATGGGGTAATTATAGCGTGCAACTGGAATGACTGAGTGGAGAACTGGGACTCCTCAATGGAGCATTGAATTTACAACCCAGGAAGCCGCTTGCCTAAAATAGCAAATGATCCCCATTTTAAAATATTCTTGGCAGATATCAGGGCTGCCTGTAGACCCATCATGAGTCCAGCACCCAGAGCTTCTCCACAGCAGGTCAAAGGAAGGAAAGGCTTTTGCTTTTGTTGTTGTGGCTTTTTGGGGGTCTGTATCACGCCGCATTTTGGCCACGTTACAAAATGCTACCTCAACGCTTCGTAAGTGTCCTCCCTGATGATGCCCCACATCAGCTCAGCGGGTGCAGGCAGGGCGACCCAGGGCCAGGCTTGGGTGGTTGAGGCCTCCTAAGGCAGCCAGGCTCATATCTGCATGCAGAAGGCGTATACCGAAAATCAGAAAGATCATGAAGCAGACAGTTCACTCAAGCTTAGGCTGAAGAACTGAGCTGGCTACGTCCTAACGGCAAGGCCACGTCAGTGAAAAAAGCAGAGTTATATACAATGTCTTATTTGGGAGAGGCAATTTGACTACTAGCTGCAATAGAAGAGGAAGAATTTGGAGAGCAGAAGTAGGTGTGAGGGAAAGACAAATGTACCAAGACACGGGGGGCTGTAAAAACCACTCTTCACCTCTCTTCGCAAAAAATTGCTGTGTGGATCTTGTAGTTGCAGCTCTGGGGTCTCGCTAAGAATTGCAGAGGGCTCTTTCCTGACAGATTTCATTTATTTTTGAGGATTTTTTGGGGGGAAAAAAAAAAAAAAGATTGAAACTGTCAGCTGTAAGATTAATTTATCTATCCATCCTAGAGGTGCAGAGTAACCTGTCCTGAGTTGCCCTCCAACAGATGTAACAATAATTGCTCTCTTACTGGCAACAGAAGAATAAAAAGCAGAATACTGATATGCTTTAGTCCAAAGCATTTTTATCCCCACCACTGGATGAAACTGACTACTATACAGTACAGCTAAGTTTTATTGAACAGTAGCAGCAAAACTGATGTGGAAGCAAAATGATTTTTCTGGAGCTTAATATTTTACTGATTCTTCCCATCTGGACCTGGAAGAACTAAAAGCAACAAAACCAGAAAATGCAAAGGTCTGGCGCTCTAAAATCTACCAGTACCATGCGGGGAAGTCACTGCACAAGATACCTCCATGGAGCATACCATGCACAAAGAGACAGAAGCACGAAGGCAGGGAACAGGCTGCCTGCTCCTGCAGACGTGAGTGTTCCCGCTCAGGAACGATAAACTAAAGGCTTTAACATAAAACTGGAACTACTGAGGGACAAAGAGCATCTATTTCTCCAGTATAAAGGTATTTTCTTTACTGTACCTACTTAATGCTATTCACTGAATACACCAGACCTCTAGGGAGCACAGTGAGGAGCTGGGTATCTCAACTGATGAACAAGACAGTAACCTGTTTACCTGAAACAAGACAGTAACAGTATTATACTGCTGCTGGTCAGTATTAAGACATAAACTGTGTGCCCTCTGCCACCAAATCTAGTATGTTGGTTTTCTGTTTTGTAACACAAAAATTTTCAGCAGTAGCCTTTAATGTTGCATAAATGTCACCTTACTGCAGTATCTCCTACAGCATGACTGATATTCAGCAAACTCAGGGTAATGTCCCATAAATTTGAAGATACATACAGTTTTAAGGACAAAAGCAGAAGATTTCGAGGATAAAAACAACCTATATATGTGCAGGCATGTAGTGATCTGTGGTCTCTTTAAAATAGCAGACAGATGTGCTTTTAACACAGGAGATGTGTTTTTAACACAGGCTGCAGGAATTTGGAGGTGATAAAACCACATCAACCTAACAAAGCAGGCTGTGGTTTGCTGCATGTAGCTTAACTTCAGCAGTTACTGTACTTTGCTGGGGGTTTGCTGCTTACCGGAGCGGAGCCGCCAGGCTGATTGCATGCAAGCCCCTGCTCCCAGCTGGTGCAAGCACAGCTGGGTCAGACCCAGCGCTGCCGACAACGATTAAAATTGAGCCACCTGCCTGCACCGGAGCAGATTACGGAGGGCTCTGGTGAACAGGAGCCACAGCTCAGCTCTGGGGCCAGTAGAGAGGAGGGGGGCATCATGCCTTCAGTCTTGTTCCTTCCTAAACAGCTGAAGATTTCCAGTGAGAACCAAACGGTTTCTTCAGTCTGAGGCTTAACGCTGGGTATTAGCCAGGTGGCATACTTTCACCTTCATACAGAATCGCTGTGTCCTACAGCCTTTTCCATTTCTACCCCCTTTCCCATCCATGCACGTTCATTTCCAGCTCATTACTCCTTGCGTCATTATCATTTTACAAGGCAGACACACAACCCTTCCCAGCAGAAGGCCAAGGGAATGTAAAATCTACACCTGACCTTCTGCCTCTCATACAACATCAAACGCTCTGATCACTACTTACYGTTCATAAATCATAACTCAGATTATTATGCAGATATTATGGGGGAGAAGAGGCCCAACCTGTGCTTAAAACCAGGTCTCTGAAAGCACACTGGTCTTATACTGATTAACTCTCTATAAATACTCTACACAAAGATCAATCACTGGCTTGTATCAGTGAGATAAAACCCACACTAAATTATTTAATGAATAGGAAATGGCATAGACTTGACTTTGCTTTACTCTCCAGGACAGAAAATGTTCATATACTTGTCTTGAGGTAGCTGATGTGGTCAAATATGTTATGGAATAAGGAAATAGTGGAAGGTTCATGTTTATAAAAAAATGCTGATGCTGGACGAATGAATGTCAGTCATTACCACAATCTGTTTGTGTCTCTTAGAGAAGTCCAGATTTACACATATGTCTGCATGGAAAATTACAGGCAATTGAAATGTCCACATTATTGAGCACCTCGTTCCTACAAACATTGCGAAAGTGTAGTCGGTATCAACTCCCTGCTCTTAAAATTGTTGCATTTGGCAGAGTCCAGCTTTGTAGGGATAAGGACTGTGCAAGTTATTGCCTTGCTAAAATACCAAATGTCACTGTAAATACTCTTTCTTTAGCAGGTCTGGGTTTCTTCTACCCTGAGACCAACACTAATGCTAAGTTGTGGGACCGTAATCAGTCATCACATCACATCACAACACATAGAGGGACACGGACAGGTTCACAAAATTCCCCAGACTGAGGCTGTGTGTTGGATCTGACTCTCTTCTTCCACAGATGAAAGGTTGGTGTGCGGATTCTTTACGAAATACTATAGGTTTTGATAGTGCTAAATACACGGTAATCAGAGACAAAGGAAAGCCACAGCAGTTTCACTCAGCATCTGAGGATGCTTGGATCCCAGGTTTAGCTTTGCCAGCTAAATGGTAATGGGGACTAAGGAGAAGTTCTCATTTCACACCTCAGGAATGCTCCAGTCCTGGGCAACAGCTCCCATCCCTTTAATTACAACCCCTCCCATGCCAGAAATTGTAGCTAGAATCCAAGGGTTAGAAAACCAGCCACACAAATATTTGTTGATGAGAGATAAGAAGGAATATCCCCCACACACATTTGCATCCCAGTTTTGATATGAAACAGCACTGGCACACAGCATGAAAATGCAAACTGCAGCAACATGCACTTGGAATCACCATGCAAGAGGAAGCAAAAATAAATAAGCAGTTGAAAAGTACCTCAGAAGTAACCTTGCTAGACAGTAATTTACAGGTGTACTGGTAGAAAGGGAAAAGACCAGCATTAGTACATTGAACAAGCATGTTATAACTAGGAAACAAGAACAAAATAAAGAAATTGCAAGAACTGGCACATCCCAGAGTATAGGATTTCAAGCAACTTGGTGTCATAAAAAAAATAAGTAAGATTAGTCAGTTTGGTGTTTTTTTAATGACATTGCTTGGCCAGTCTCAGTCTTGTTTACCATCAGTGCTTGACCTGTTTTCTTGCTGCTGCTTTTTCTCTTTTTCTCACCTGTTGAAACCTCTACTGTAACACATCCTCTTTGGAAGAAACTGCCCCCTTGCCTCAGCAGTGAAGTTCTTCCAAGAGCAGATGTGCTTGATTTGCCCTCTGTCTCTGAAAGGCAAAACCTGCAAGCCCCGGCCAGAGTGGCTGTGTTGTAGCCACTGAAGCCAGACATAAAACAGATGGCAGTGATGTTTAAAGGAGAGGCAGGGTAGATGTCCTACTGAAACCACCCTCCTGCCTTTTGGTGTGTCTTATGTAGGGAGAAACTGAAGCTCTATACATCAGTACTCCTGGTGCGCTCAGCGTATGAGGGGGAGTTTCCACGGACATCAAACCTCTCCACAGCCCCATCCAGGAGACCGTGGCTGCTGCCTTCTGCCCCTGCAGAAGCGCTGGCTCTGTTCAGCCTCGGGTGCCACAGCCCTCTGACTGCTCCCAGCACCCGYGGAAGTCTCTGGTTCCCCTCACTCACAAAGAGCAATGTCGAGCCACGTTCAGCTCTCGGGACTTAATGCTCCAAGTGGCAGCTGCCTGTCAGTTGGTTGTCAGTTATGCTCCTTCCCCCACTATATTTCAATATTTTTAAAAACAGGCTAGTGATGTGCTCTTTTGTTTCATTAGTTACAGAAATCTTTTTCCTGAGCACACCGTCAAATGTCCTCTGTTGACAAATCAAAGCTATTTGTTGTTTAAATAATTATTGCTTAGCCTGGCATGTAAAATATTAGCTCAAACTAACAGTGGTACAAGTCCAGCACTTCTTATTTGAATTATCTTTCCCCTGTCAATGGTGGGAGTTGTTTACAAAAGGAGAGCGGAAAAAGGCAGGGAAGAGAAACAAAACACTCCTGCTGGTCCGAGGAAGCTCTCCCTGGGCTCTGCAGGACACTGCCCTCTAATAGGATTTTGGGTAGGCAGCAGCACGAATGTAAATCTCGTTTGGCTGTACGCAATAGGCTTAGAGAAGAGGAGAACGACAACAAACCACAACACTGAGGGACTTTGGTGTGCACCAAGGCTCTGTAAATTCACTGAAGCCTTGACAATTCACCCCAGAAGAGGATCCATCCCACAAGTTGTCTGACCGGCATCAATGCTCTGGCAGCGCATCTTCAGACAGTCAGTGCCTGGGCAGCTCCAGCAGCAGCAGATAGCTGAGCTGGCACCCAGAGCACATCTCTTTGGTCAGATGCTGCCCAGACCAGTGCTCCAGTCAGGCCATCAGGGCTCACTTCAAATTGCAGAAGAGAGTGTGCAATCGTGGCCAACCTGCTTTCTACGGGGCACACGTGCAGCTCTGCAAGCACCTGAGGAGTTGCACTCAGGTAACTGAGCAAAGGGAGTTAGGTCTAATGACATCTTGCATGTCTTTTGTGTGCTACAACATGCACAACAAACGGCACGTGACCATCACAGCTGTGGGAGAAGATTTCAGCCACAAGTCACCACTTCATGGGCTGGGCAAGTCATCTTTGCTCTTCATGGGGGTGGAGGAAAAGCGCAGGTCGAGTACCAGCTGAGCATCACCTCTTTAGCAGAGCAGCTTCTCCGCCGTGCTGAAGTTTCGAGCCACCAGACTGACAAGACGCTTGCTGCGGGACTCCTGAGGACCAGTTCTGGTTTGCACGGCAGGATTTTTATGCCCCTCTTTTTTTAAAAAGTTCCTCGTGGCTTCTGCAAAGGGCATGAGGGTATGACATGTCTCCTGCAAGCCTCTGAGCACCCTTCAGGGAAAGAGATCCTCTGGGAAGATGCCAGAAAACAGCACGCACCAGAGCAGGTGGAGCCACCCCATTTCACTGGGTGCTTTGGGGAGGGAGAGGAAACCAGAGAGCGGCTCCTGCCCAAGACAYGGCCCCAGGATGCTGCTGCCAGAACAAGGCATGCTCCTGTGTGCAAGCTGGCTTCCTACATGGCAGCAGGGGCCTGATGGACAATGAGATTTTGTTTTTCAACAGCTTCAATAGAAGAAGGGACCAGAAAGTTTCTGGTGTGCACTGGAAATTAATCTGTTTACATTTTGACTCAGCTCTCCTACTATGTTTTAGTTAACCAGCAGAAATGCAACGGGACCCCTCCACATTGCATTCCTTCTGATTTTAAGTATCTTATGCTACTGTGCAATATTCACCAGTAATGATGAAAAGCTGCCAGACTAGTGCAGTATCCACGTTACAAACCTTCACTTACTTCTATACACCTAATGAGACTTTATCTTTAATGAAAGTTACTAGAAAGCAGTTTGTTTGGAGCATGAGCTCCCTGGTGCTGGGGTCATCGTTCTGACACCTCTGGGAAATGCCTGGAGGACTGTGGCTGGTTCAGCAAACACTGTGTCCATTTAAGAAGTTTTATATCGCACTTATATCTTACTACCTTCTGCACTGATTGCCCACAGTAATAACGAGTCTGAATAAGAAACACCTTATGTTCTGTTGGGAGATAGGTTGTATAACGGGTGTACCTGAATTTTGATACTTCCAGTTATGAAATTCATAGCTCTTCTTATTAGTGCCTCCAATAAAGAACACCTTAATTGGTTCAGTAATGACTGAAATGCAGGCATTTCACAAACTGAAATTCTGACTGATTTTCTGTTTGTGTGGAAGAAAGACAATAAATCCAGTGGGAAACAGCATGCTGCCCGTTGAAGGGTCCAAGTCAATTTCTGAGACATTCCCAATCCAATTCTGCAAGGGGTGGTTTCTAGGGAAGTTATCCACTTACTTACACTGAATCCTGAGCACACTGGGATGGGACTTTGGGAGTCTACGAACACAGGCGTGAATACATGCTTGATGCAGAAAGTTCAAAGAGCCACTAAAATAACCCATTGGAGGGTCTTGGTGATGTGTGAATTAACAGAGTCCACCAATTGCAGGGCAGCTACCCACTGCCCTTATTATTAATTAACTTAATTAATTAAAAAGAAACTTAATATGAGTTGCCTTTGATATTTGCAGTGACACTCTCTCTTCCTCTCCATTGGCCTTCATCCTTCCATTTCAAACACACTGGCCCTTACAATGTGTTAAAATCCTGACACAACTTGCAAGGTGATCTGAGCAGATTCTTGGGAAGGAAATATTTTTGTGGTCTGAATGTTGGTTCTTGTGAGTCATGGTGTCTATCGCAGAGCAAAAAGTGAAAAGGAAAAGTGCACTTACACTACTGTCGTCCATCCTTTCTCGTCTCTTAGTTTTGTGTGTTTCGTAATCCTCCATGAGGGTCTGCATCAGGTTCTTGGGTCGCTGGGCTCCCGCAGGCTCCTCAGGCGGCGGGTCAGACTGTGAGACAGGGCCTTCTGTGGTGGGGGATGGAGGAGGCTTGATCTTCTCTATCTTTCCTGCAATGACATGAAAAGGAACCATGACCCTTTCTAAGCTAAAGGACTCACAAGTTGTTTCCAAAAGACAACAGCTGGAGAAGCATTTTCAGCAGGGTTTGAATGAAGAAACAGTTTGGAATGAAGTTTATGAAACAATCTGGTAAATCAGGATGGTCATGGGCTTTTAAAACACTCTCCCTCTTCCTGAAATGTGCTACACCAAAACACTACAAAATCTTTTTACAAAACCTAGAAGAGTTACCAAACAATACAATGCAAATTTAACCCACCTCTATTATTTACAGTAGCACCTGGCTGATTGCCCCCATTCCCTCCTACAGGACACATTTCACTGATCTGGACATGTTTGTAAGATTCTGGAAAACTGCAAGATGGTTTTTTTTCTGGCTCAGACTATACAACGCACAGGGTGTCACYGCTGTATGCCAGCAACCACGCGTCAGATGTCCAAAGAAGGCATCTTGTTAAGCGTTGCTGGCTTTTTGTCTTCTTCCAGTGCTTTTTATCTGCTTTGTAAGCATGAAAGGCTTTGCGTTGGTCCCTGGTGCTACTCTTCCCTGCAGCTGTTTCCTGCAAGTCGCAGAGGGTGCTCCGGGAGGGAGACCTGTGGCAGAGCAGGATGGGGTCTCCGTCCCACACACCCCTCGTTCAGACAGGGCCCTTCAGTCTCCTGGTGGGAGAAAAGTCAGAGAGAAGTCAGGTTGCGCTCTGACTGAGCCCATTTCACCCAGGGGAGCCTGTTCTAGGCAGAGTGACCCCAGCTGAAGAGCTGGGTAAAAGGCAGACCACTGCAACGAGCTGCGGGAGAGCTCAGGGGGTGGACAATCCACGCTTCTCCGGGGAGGACAACCTGCGTTTCTCATCACCAGGCGCTGATCCGGCGTGAGCCACCCAGCTCCTCCTGGTGGGAAGAATGAGGATGATGGTGGCAGGTCGTGGGCGTGGGAATAAGGTGCGGGGGTCCTCGGCTATGACAGGAGAAAGCAATGCTGAAACAAAATCAGCTTCCCTTTTGCATGGCACAGCAGCTCTTTGAAATAAGACAGTTCAATGGATAGGAAAGAAAAAAAGGAGAAGAAAACCCACCCCAAAACCCTTACAAATAAGTGAAGTAACCAGAAGGATCGTGCAGATTTTCATGAAACTTCCTGTTGCTGAGACAAATGAAAACCCTAGCTGCTCCTCCAAAAAGCATCATGACAGTGGTAGCCACTAGAGAGCAGCCTTGAAACCTCCTGCAAGAATCGGCAGGATTTATTCTTGAAGGGAGAAGTGAAACCTGAGTCAACACTGCAGAGGTATTTTACAAGAAATCCCCTTGCCGGGATTGTTTCATTTCTGACCAGTATGGAAAAACCCAGCATCACTAGTTTCTTGTTACAGGCTTAGCTTAAGCTGGCCAGTGCAGGGATGAGGCCGGGAATTCGTCTCCCCTAAATCACCCCACCAGAGACTGGAGGGGGAGTGTCTGTGGGCCCAAGTTCTCCTCTGGGTTGCACCAGCATCAGTTCCACAGACAACCAGGAGTTATGCTGCCAAAGCAGGGGCCAACAGCAGGTCCTGAGCTGCCCAGCTGCACCCATGTGTGGTAGCTTGGACTGCTCAGCAGGAGAGAGTAAGAACAACCGTCACCTTGCCCATTAGGTCCAATGGGTAAAAAAGCCTGCTGAAAATAAAAGGCCTGATTAAGGGTCAGATATCTTGCTGTATTACTTCATTCTTACACTAATAAGTAACTGTCTTGGACGTATGCAAGTAATGCAGCAAGAATCAGGCTTCTCAGGTGTCTGCTCAGCTTTTGTGCTTTCCCCCAGGGATGCAGACCATCACAGGATGCTCAGACCTATGGACAAGCCTCACGCCTGGAAAGAGCTCCTGGCACCCCACTCCTTCTGGAAAACAATGCAAACCGTAGGCTTTGGGGATTTTAGAAAGGGAGTATCTCTGAGCAGATCCATCCTCCCCGGTTGGAGGGCCCATGAATTTCCATATTGTAGCAGCAACCCTGCAGCAACACACAACTGTTCTGGGCATGCTGGGCAGTGTCACCAGGAACAGTGTCACAGGTCCCTTCTCACAAATATAGAAGCCAAGGTAGAAACGAGATTTGCCCACAGCAAAACAGTGGTTTGTTGGTTTGCATCCACAAGAAATTATGCTTATACAACCATTTTCTCTGTGTCAGTGTTCGAGTTCCACTAAAAACTCAGGAATTCACAGTGTCTTTTCAACTATTTTTCATAGAGGAATAAGTGTCTCTAAGTTCCTAAAAGTTTTGTGAGAACAGGTAGGCAGGTGGAAGAGAGAGATCCCACCAATGCCAACAGTGGCAGAAAGGCAAGCAATCAGCACAACCACCAGTGAGGTTGTGCTTAGATGACAGAGTGTCTGAGGCTTCAGGGCTCTCAGAACAACCACAGAAAAACTCCGTGAACCTGATGCAGAGCTCCAGTCCAGTGTAGACCTATTCTGCCAGTTCGGATTGTGTTAGAAATGTTGCTGGGTTCATTTTCTTCTGGCAGATTTTCAACCACATAAGGTACTGTTCTCAGGCAGAAGAGTCATTCAGCATAAAAGCATCATGAGACATGATGATCACAGGCACCTTCTACTTCTGCAGTCCCATGCCCTAATGCACACAGACACTGCTGGTGGTCCTTGCCCAAATCCAAGCGGAGTAATAAAGGAACTGTGCTCTGACTCAAATGGAAGCAGGGTCACACTTATAGGATACCAGCAAAAACTGCAGCCTGATGGTCACACTTGCAAGTTAACAGCAGTTATCAGCAGTGTCTTCACCTCCAGGGGAAAGTAGTCCCCTGAGGTCACCTTTACAGCTGTTGCAAGATTATCAAGTACAGGCTATAGCATCCCAAATCTTCTACACATTTACATTTTTCTCCTCTTTCCAAAGGACTCCAAAAAATGTTCTGTGGCTTCAGTTCTGGTGACGGCTCCCTCCACGCTCTGGCTTCAGGGATCTAGTAGGAAGCTCCTGAAATTTGATTTCTCTGAATTTCCTGCCATTTGTGCTACCTGGGGCAGGCAGGAGCTGCTCCTATGGAGAACGCTCTTTCTAAGCCCTGGGAAAGGGAAGGAAAAGCTCAGGGAAGGGGCAGCTGCTGCTGTGTCCCAGTCTGGTGGCTGCAAGACATCRCCTGACACCTCTCTGCAAAGTCAAAGCCGTGTAAGAGCTGGGGACAGATTAGCTTTCTCCTAACCAAAACCTCTGCACAGCTCTGGGGAGCAAGAGGGGTTGTGATGGTGACTTACCCACCTTCCAAGCACTCGCTGCAAGCTGAGGAAGGATGCTCAGCTAATTTGCTACAATATCAAGAAAAAAGAGTGACSGAGGTGAGGCCCTGGGACAAGGGCCTGAGCCACCATTAAACAGCAGGTACCAAGGGCCATCATATGTTAACTAAGGTACAAAGGAGATGGGAAGAATGGGGCTTCACACAAGTAAGGGCAACTATTTTACAGATGCTGTTGGCATTTTTTAAGACATCTACACAGCAGAGGAAACTTTCCAAAATAAGGTTTTTCAGCAAGACAGATTGTTTTAGGAGACTAGTCTGCACTGAAGTCAGGGGATAGTTGAAGTATGTAAAAAAATGCCCCTCCGGTAACGTGGAGTCTCATTACCACTCCAGGTGAAAGGTGGGCTTCTTTGGTCTTCTTGAACAGCAAGTGAGCAACACGAATATGCAAACACACAAACAACCAAACATTAAAAAAAGAACCTCTCGAAGATCCTCTCACTTCACACACATTCTCCACTAGGGAGGGAATAAGAGAACAAATGACAAATAAGCTGGGTTAGTATGCTGGTAAGGCACTCCTGGAGGTGGTCAGTGGATGAGTGATGCGCAATCCAGAGGAATCCTTGAAGAGAATGATGAACTTYGCTTTTTTCATACCAGTGCTTATGAAGGGGTAAGGAAACAGTATCTTTCATAAACTCAAAGGCTCCATTTCTGCTCTAGCCTTTCTCAAAATTCTCATTTTAAAAAGGGGTTCATGCGTATGTGTTATACTTGATCCTTATTCTTTACATGTATACAGGGCATTAAAAATTTTGGAATTGCCACAAATACTAAAAATATCTTGCCCCAAAGTTTCTGGTTCTCCTCCCACCGTACAAAAAGTATGTTAAGGCTGTGGTTGAACCTGAGAAGTTTCCTTAGTGTAGGTATTTACTAGTGAAAAATGAAAGTGGAAAATAAGTGGAGGCTGAAGTGGCTCCTCTGACAGAGGCTTATGCTCCACAGCTGTCACTCAGGAGAAGAAAGCAAGGAGAAGAAAGACGATGACAGCACACACATGTCCCTCACTATTTGGAGGGAACAGTTACCTAACATTTAAAGGTACCTGATCACCTGCATCTCTAAACTGCAACTCCCCCTCCGGGCTTTTGCCATCCATTGAAATTCTCTCATCTAGTTCATCAACGGAGGACAAGAGAAGATGACTGCTTGGTGGGCAGCTCTCCCAGATACGCATGCAGATGGGTGTGAATGCCTGCAGATGAGTGCAGGGAGTGCAGCATGCCTTCTGCCTCACCTGGCAATGCTTTGGTGACGAACACCAAAAAGGCTGATGTGGCAGCTTCAGGGAAGCTTCTCCCAGTCATGGCTTCTTGTGTTAGGGATTCCCCCCATGCCTCATCATGAGACAGCAAATATTCACAAAGGGTTTCTCTCCAACAGAAAAGCCTTCACTGAACCAAGACCCCTCATGTAATGATTTTCACACCTCCTTTGATGAACAGGATTACTCGAGCCAGGCACTACAGGAAGTTAGACACAAGTTCTTCATCGTCTAAGTAGTCCTAATAAAAGGAACATGGGAATTACACCACCAAATGTATGCTGGATCCTCTTGTGTCACACACTCATCATCCTGTTCAAATAAACTATCAAACAGCCCCAGCTGCTCTGCCCAGGAGGGATGGTGTACCACCTGCACATTGTAGGAGAAAACCACTGGCTTGTTATGCAGCTGCTCAACACCTTGCCAAGTGCAGCAGGTGCTGCAGCAAAACAACACAGGAAACATTCAAATTTAGATACAGCTCCACAAACATTTTGGGATCCACGATAACTCTACATTTAGCCATGCTCAAGCATTTTTTTGGTCTTTCTTGGGTTTCCTCATGCAGGAAACCCAACTTTTTGGGAAAGGAGTTCGCAGAGGTTCTTCCGTTCCCCTCTCCAGGAGTAACCTGGAGAAGGTCTTGTCCTGTCTGCACACAAGACGTAGTYGTGGTTTCACTGAAATTACTCTGTGTCTTGCTCCAGTGATCTGAGATGGGTTAAAAGGCTGCTCTGAAGCATCCCAAACAGCTTTAAAGGATACTTGTTAGCAGTACAGAAGTTTATTACTAGGAACCACGTTGGCTTGTGCTGGGTGGTTGGCAGACACCAAGTTTAGTGCTACCGTCAGTTGTATGAAAGTTGTATGTCAGGATGGCAAAAACAGCCTCTTTGCTATCTAAAGTAATTAGCAGTTATTTCACACATACACCCACATGAATTGTGTTAATCTTCCACACTTCAGTCAAAATAGCAGTTCCGTTCACTGCAGTCCTTTTTGCGGTTTGTGTTTCTGTTATCCGCATAATGACAGTTCAAAGCAGTGAAGTGGGGCAGGAGCAATAAATAACCAGGGATGACCAGGAGTCCTAGTAAAGCTACTCTGCCCAGTCCACCACCAAAAAGCAACCTGATAGGTAGGCCATTGCTAATTAAGTTAAGTACTGCACCTCCTCAAAAGAGTTCTGGTGAGTTTACACTCCCCCACTTAAGGATTAGCAACAGATTTTTCAAATTTAGACTTGACCTCCTAATCCCTTTCTGCTGAGGCAACCTGATGTTAAAAGAAGAGTGCCAATTCCTTCTTTGGGAAAGGCAATCTGATGACAGAAGTACCTCTGTTTCTTTATTATTATTATTATTATTATTAATGAAACTAGATATTCAGATTACAGTATCAGACATGTTCTACAGTATATTCCTTACTGTGCCTACGACAAGTAGATTTTCTTTTCTGCTGTGTAAGTCACCTCTGTAACTGGCCACAATGAAGCTTTACAGATTTTTTTGCCTCTGCTGAATCACCTTTTGCCTCTGTTTTTGTAAATATTGAAAAGGTGCTGTAAATATTAAAATAAAAGGAAAGTTGCTGTAATCTTTCAAGGGATTGCATGATATGCCTTCTCCCTATTTTTAAGGATGCCTGCAAGCTTTAACTGCAACACAGCTGGCTAAAGGGACAGCAAGGATGAGATGAGCTGAGGGTATGCACCTTGCAACACTAAGGGTGCCAACCTAATTTCCGTCAGCTGAGAGCTCTGTGTGCTGAGCACATCCACTGTTTAGAAAGCACTGGAAGTAGAAGATTTAAGAATGACTTTGGCAATGCTCTTTGTGGTTTCTTTGATCAATGACATCCTTACACATTGCCACATACTCATCTTTTCCTTGAAATTAATTCTTTGCCTTGTCACCAGCTCCAAATTGCAGTAGCTTGAGTCATTGGCTAATAGATCCCAATTTTCTTTCTTGAACATATGGCAGTTGGACATTCAAAGGAAACTGTCTGGAATGATTCATTATAAATACAAGTTTATCATTCTCACTAGAATGTAATTTATAATGAACATTTTAACATCAGACACAAAGTAAATGCCTTGTTGAGCATAGAGAAATAAGAATGAGGGGTACACTGTTTTCTCAGATGCTCCATTAAAATAAGCATTAGTGTCAGCAGCCCTTCCAACATCACTCGAGAGTAAAAAGCAACCATTATCAGCCTCATTTCAAGCACTTGCAGCTACAGCTGATGGTGTTTTTGAAAGCGGTCATGACCACACCTTTATACAACAAGTCCTCCTAGCTGAGGTCTATGGTGCCCTGTCTCTCACATCTTGTCAGACATTGCTCAAAACACCTCAGTTTATGGAGACTCCCTATCAAAAATGCTGTTATATAGGAGTAATAACAATAGCACTTCAAAGAAATTATCGACATCTGCTACATTTTTTGGCAAGAAACACAGGTTAAAATAATCCTTTTTGCAGAAAAAACAAAACCAAGTATTAGCTATTTATGTGCTGCATAACACTCCAAGTTCACAATCAGACTGGGATGGACTAAATCCAGACCTTATTCAGGTTTGCCATGACTTTCAAAAGAAAAGGATCACCCTGCACAATTTTTGGAAGCATCACTGGCTCAGATTTACACCAGTGGAAATAAGGATGGAATTTAAGTACTCTGGGTAAAATTAATACCTCTTCACAATGATCACTGTTAATAAAAACTTCTAAGTACTTGCAAAGCATATGTAGGTCCATACTCATAAAAATCACTACACAGAAATAAGTCTGGCATGTGTTTGTTTATTTATTTATTTATGTTATATTAAGAAGGCATGAGTGCTTGACTGTATTTTTTGAAAAGGGGAAGCAGGAGAGTGATATGCTGTAACTGCTGTGAATGCCACCACAAGGACCCAGAAGCTGATCAGTCAGAGGAGGACTTCTACTGAATCTATTAAGCATTTCATTTGTGACGCCTGTTTAATTCAGTAGTGAATGACACCAGCTGAAATACATGGCAACTCACAGGTCTGGAGATCTTTTTACCAGACAAACTTCATTAAGAAGACCAAGAAACACCTGAAAACAGAAAGCAAACCAGACACACAAAAAAGAAATCTGATGCAAAATCCCAAAATCTGTAAATCCCCACTACCTTTGCACTTCCTTAATGACGTGCAAGAGAACAGGAAGCCTGTTAAAAATGCTTTGTATGTTTGTCTTTCAAATAGCCCCACAGCTGCAAAAACTGCTGCTGTCCTTCCTTGTGATGATCCTAAATTGGAGTGGGTGGTCTGAGCAGCACAGCAATAGACATGTCACACTACAATGTGGCAGGGGATAAACAGAGCGCAGGGTTTTCTAATGACCATCAGCAGGATACCTAAGTTACTTCTGCACTACGTTTGGGAAAAAACAAAAACATCCTCAGGCGTGCTCACAGACAGAAAGTTGGGGTGTCCCACGCCCTTCTCCTGCCTGCAGCTTCCAGGCAGATGAAGTCATGACAACCCTCCTGCCCCCTGCAAAACGATGTATGCACTCAAAAATGACATAAAACTGAATCCGACCTGACTCTTCAGTCACATTTCACTTGCCCTCTGACGCTTTGGGCTCTTACCTGGTGCAGTTTTGTAAGACACGGTTCTGGTGGGCATGGGTGGTGCACTCTTCATAACAGGGCTTGCTGCCACCTGCAGACCTTGCCGCTGCCTCTTCAGCTCCTCTTCTCGTTCCTGGGCAGCTCTGATCTCTTCTTCTATCATTGACAAAGTCCTCTGCTTCCTTGACCGTAACTTGAAAGGGCCCACGGTCACTTCAGGCTCCTGTGTGGCCAGGATGGAGGCGGTGCTCCTCAGCTCAGCTGCCTCTGAATACTTGCTGAAATAGCTGACTTCGTGCCTATTTTCCTCCACAAGGAACTGCTGGCTGGCTGAGTACACGGGCGACTGCTGCAAACTCTTCCCTTCCCTGAGTCCTGAGTCTTCCTCTTTTGAAGTCTTTGGTACGGTGTCCCTTTTTTCTAGAACAGGTGAAGACACCTGGGGCGGCTCGAACATTGGGTTCTGCTGCTCCTTGGAGGCTGGAGCTGGCCCAGTGGTGGCTGGCTGCTCTTTGACCGAGATCTCCTTCTCTGCTGYGATTTCTTCTCCCTTGCAGTTTGCTTTATCCGCCTGCTCGGCTATGGCTTGTTGGATGGCATTTTGAACCAGCAGGCCAGCGTGGTACTCCAGCTGGTCGTCAATCAGCATGGAGCCTGGCAAGGTGGAGGAGGGTGAGTCACAGCCTGGGTCGCTGAACGACTTGGAGATGCCTTCGCCCCTGCACTCTGCTGGAGTGTCGGCCTGCGGGGTCTGTGGCAGGGAGAAATCGGCCAGTGAGCTTTCCTGTAGGGCGCTCATGGTCTCATTGGAGGCACCACTGTCGCTGATGTTATCCATGCTGAAGTCATTGGAAAGGGTCTCCAAGATGGTGGTATCCTGAGACCTGACAGACAAGTCATCCAAACCGGAGTCGAGCTCCTCTGGAGGGGAAGAGGCGCTGGCTGACTTCGGGAATTGGTCTAGCATGCCCTGTCCATCATCCTTCACCACTGTGAAAACTGCTCTTGCACTCATGAATTCTCCATCCTCTGCCCACAGTTTTGAGGCCCGTCCAGCTCCGGGGCTATCACTGCACTGTAACTCTCTTACTGGGTCAGCAGTGGTAGTCTGAGCACTTGTATCATCTTCTGAGGTACAAGAGACCTTCTGTGCTTTGACAACAGTGGCATTGTTACCCTCAAGCTGTCCTGTTTGCCCACATACTGAAACGGGTCTTGTCACAGAGGACAGTGGCCTGTCGACGTTCGGAGAATTGAGGCTTTTGTAGAAGGGTTTGATGGAGAACATTTTGGGTGTTCCTGACCGCCTTGGTGGGGCCTGACCCTGAGATGGACCTGAATGCTCCATCAGCTGGAACTGCTTTCTGGCAGCTGAGAAGTCAATTTGCTCTGTGACAATATCCTCTTTCTTGATATTGACTGGCTCTGGTGGTACAAAGGAGCAGCTGATCTGTTTGGGGGATGTTGGTGTTGCACCTTGCTGCTGCTGTCTCTCCTTGCGCTCCTTGTACTTCTTGTGGGACTCCAGATGCTCTTCATCTAGTTGATCCTCCAGGGTCTTCTCCTGGGGAGGGTTCCACCATTTGGCGGCAATGTTGGGGTTTTTCTTGACAGCCTGGCTTTTAATGAGTTCCCTTCTTTCCTTTTCAAGTTCCATCATTTCCTCTGATGGTCTCACTTTGCGGACCCTGTATTTTTCCTTCTCTTCCTCATCTTCAAAGAGCTTTGAGGGCTTTTTGTCTTCATGGAAGGCTCGTAGTTCAAACTTAGCCTCTTTCTTAAGGGTTGTAAGAGTTATTTCTCCATCCTTAGAGGATCTTCTAGAACTGTTTGAAGAAGTGGGACTTCCTGGCACCTTCAGACTTTCCCTAGTGTCTTCCTTCAATCCACTAGAGGAATGGCCATTAGATTTCAGGTTCTCATCTGTTATGCTAGCTTCATGTGGTTCAACTACCAAGGGTGCCTGCTTGTCAGCTACATTTTCTTCCCTTTCACTGGGTACTGAATCATTGTTGACATTAACAGATGCTCCTGAGCCATCCATAATGGAGACTGCACTTGGTTCAGGGGAGGATGTCCCATTAAAGGTATTATCTGCAGCAGAATCGCAGCAATTTGCCTCCAGCACTTCATCTAAGTATCTGATCTCTTTAGCAACTTCACTGTCCAGAGATTCGTGCCTGTCCTTAAGTCCATTGTGGCTGGCAGCAGGGGAAAAGAAGTGGGCTGGATTGTCTATGGGATGCGGTGAAGCCACTGTGGTGATGCTTTTATGTTCAGAAACTGGAACTTCAATTTCCATTTTCTCTTCCTTTGTAGCAAGCACAGTAGCTGGCTCGAAGAAATTGGCACAGTTTTGGTCTCTGTTTTTTCTCAACCTGACGTCATCCTCAGGGATTCTGGAAGATTTCTAAAATAAAAGAGAACAAAACTATGATGAAGTCCTAAAAAGCAACATTTTATTTTATGCAGAGTAAACATCATCTGGAAAGCAAATCCTAGCACTTCTTAAACTTGAGATTAAAGCAGCCCCTCAGAGTGTGGGAAGGCAAGGCAAATCATGAACACAAAAAATAGAAAGCTACCTTACCATCAGCTGGACAAGGCACTAAAACAACTAACTTTCATTTAAGTATCTCCCAACTGCTTATCAACCTCACTTTGTCATTATATCATGCCTGTGTCCTGGTTTGCCACTAAAAATGAGCTTTGGATTTCCAAGTTATTAATGGCTTGGCAGCTTAGGTTCTTCAAAGGTTTGCACATGCAGCACAAAACACCTATCATCTTGGTATTTTAAAAGTGCTTTCCACACCTAAAGGAAATCTCATAATGCTTCTACAGATGAAAAGTATTACTGTCCCCATTTTACAGAAACAGATGCTAACATGCAGGAAGAGTAGGCGATTCATCCCGAGTTAGGAAAAAGGACATGGCAACAGCAGGGAATGTTCATTTCTCAGTGGCTCAATCCTGGTCATCAAACACAGGGTAGAATTACACAGTGCTGGAAAGACACGGGGTCTTTCTCCAGCCCACACGGAAACCCACATGCACCTGGACCTGGGAGACAGGAAGCGTTTGCAACTCCCATGGCATGAAGACCACCACAAGGAGCATGACAGGGACCAGAGTCACAGTCTCCTCCCTCCCACTGCTTTGATCTGCAATGCAGATGCACTGGATTCATATTTCTCCCTGATGTGTTGCCTCTGCTCTCAAGGAAGGTATTGAAAGAAACACTATTTATGTTCTGGTATGGGCAGACTTTACCCATCAAGCAGCCTACTGAACTTCCTACTCACTTCCTGTGAGTAAAGTGAGTAAAGTCTGAAGGAACTTTTGATTAAGCTGGTAACATATCAATGAATTTCTCAATAATTCTTTACTGCCGAAAGGCAAAAAAAGGAAACACCAAAAGAAAAGAAGACGGCATTTTCAAYATTATTCTTCAAAAAGAACTTGCTAACTCTTTCTAACTCTTCCTAACTCCTGAAAACCAAAAGTGACACATCTATTCACTTTGACTAACATTTTAAAACAGAAACTTGATATCTGAGGTCTCCGGCTCCCTTTCCACATGTGTTTCTATGTGTGAGACACGGGCTTGGGAAGCAAACGGCACTGATCAAACCCTGTGAACTCAGAGGCCACCCAGCAAGGGCACCATTATGTGCTAGTCACGCCCGCCCTTGCTGTCCCTTATCCTGCATGCTATTAATACACACTGCAGGAGAAGATGATCAGCTGGGAGCACAACGGAACTTACCAGTGACCTGAACAATCACATTGCCTCTGGGTTTATATAGGCAGTAAAACGCATTTGACACACCTTAAGGACTTACAGCCAGCCAGCCAGAAGAGCCCTCTTCTAAAAGCACTTTGAAAGAGTTTTCTGTCTAATTATGTAGTTGTACACAGTTGAAGACAATGTTGGCTTCATCCATTAGATATTTTCCTCTTAATTGTGCTTAAACATTAGGAAAAACCTTTAAAAACAACCAACCAACCAACCAACCTACTTTTGTCTATATGTTTTACTTGACATACTTCACTGGTTCTAGTTGTATTTCACTTTTTGTTGAACCTAGAAATTCTCCAACTGAAGTTTCTAGCAGTGCTTTTCTTAAAGCATATTACATTTTTCACCATTTAAATAATCTAAATGTAGCCAGTTTCTTCTTTAGTCCTATTAAAGATATATTCAAGAAATCAGATATTCTGCAAATAAATACAGAACAACCAGTATAAGAAGTCCCTACTTTTTTAAGTGGGCACAGCAGGAATGAAAGAATAAACTTTCTTTTAACCTGAAAGGGCAACAATTGCTCTTGATTTGCCTGCAGAGCTCCAGGTATCATGACACAATGGGTACTCAGGTGACAGGACTAAAACTGCAATTCCTTTCTGATACTTGGGTTTAAATCTCCCCTGCCTGATTTGCTGGTGCAAAAGGTGGGATGTTGCTACCTGGAGCAGTCAGTGCAAAGGGACATAAGCATCAGTGCAGGACTGCTGGCTGTCCCCTTTCACACAAACCATGAGTATGCCATCATGCTCCTGCTTACATTTGCTTCTAATCAGACAGATCAAAGCCACTAGTGACATTGGTAGCTAACTACCAATGTCCTCTGTAGCTGCAAGAACACATCTTCAATGGATGCAGAAAATCAGGTAGTGAAGCTGTGCACCCCAGCCACTGAAACACATCTCCCTGCAGAGCCAAACCAGAGCCGAAGGGCTGCCGAGTCCTGTGCTTCTAGTACCTCCATGCCATGCAGCTGGGAATATGCCCCGGATTGTCCCAGAGACCCCATTCACTAAAGCATGTCTACTTCCATCACTGCTTTAATGTATGAACCATTTCAGATCATACCACATTTGGGTATTCAAGTTAGGGAACAGAACCACAGGTGCAGTATTTTACCAATTTCTTAACAAGTAAGAGCCCATCCTCTCATCATAGTGGCAATCCATAGCTCACAATTAAGGCATATGCACGTAATTGTCTAATCAGGGCATGCATTTATGACAGTACATAATTCTGAAAGTGCATGTGTCTGTGCAGTTAGTGTGGCACATGGAATTACGTAGTAAGACAGACAATTATGTAGTAAAAGCTAGGAGGAAACATTGCTACTTAGGGGAAGGAGCCTTTCTTCGCTGGGGATTAGTGACTGAGCAAGGAGGAGGGCTCCCAGCAGGGCAGAGAAGCCAGGGAGGAGTGGTCGAGGAGGAAAAAAATACAATTAAAAAAACCACCCAGTTTTTCCCTCAACACATTCTGGCAGAATCTGGGAGAATTTTGTGAGGTCATGGCAATGAGAGTAYGCTCCAGACACTCCTGTGAGGAGCAGAAGTCAATCTGATGAATTACCTGAAGAAGATAACCGAGAAGATCATAAGGATGGAAGCAGCTGACAAAATAAAGCTTTTCAAGACAGTCCAGGCCACAGAGCCTGTCCAGGATAACCGGYTGGGTCTGGGAAAATGGCACACATTGGGATGACAACACCATGGGTGGGAGGAGGCTTGGAGGAGGAGGAGGGCGGTGGGATGCACACAGACCCCCTGCCTCGCMTGTTTGGCAGAAGAAGGCGAGCTTGCCAGGGGGCTGCTTTTCCTCCTCGGTGATAAGTATGTACCAACAGCTTTGTATTTGCCACCTACAGGGAGAAGGCTTTTCAAAGCCTGCACCATTACAAAGGCCTGTAAAGGGGAAAAGGGCTGCATTCAATCCTAATTGTAGTCAGCAATACAGCATTCACAGTGATTCCCATACACTGCTCATCTAGACCCAGATTTTCCAGAAGTTATTGTTACATTTACACAGTCTCTGAAYGCGCATTCATTTCTGTTTAAGACAAGATGCAACAGGGTAATTAGTGTCATTTCTACAATGCTGCTGCACTTCAGTAAACTGCAGTTATTAGCAGCTTAGAGAATTATTAGCATATTTCCTCCTTGGTTGAATTCTTCATCTACAAAAGTGTAAGTGTTTGGGCAATCAACTCTTTTAGGAGGAAAAAAATGTGGGTGTGCTACTAGCAAGACCCAGCAAATATACTGCCAGTGCCTTCCTTTGTTTGATGCAATGCAAAATGCTTCTGACAACAAGTGGGAGGCAGTTCTTCTGAACCACATCGACATTCTTCTGAAGCAACAGCACRGTGGGGGGAAGAGAGGAAAATATTAAACAACTAAAAACTTTTCATAGTTTAAAAAATCTAAAATACAGTTTCCTCATTGTGGGCTTCTACCAATCACTCCAGCCAAGTCTCAGGACAGCTTTTGACGCTGTTGGTCTCCTGGCGTCATTAGCATTGTCGACTTCCCATTTCTTCAAATTTCATTTTCCTTTGGGGATGTCCTGCACTGCACCCGCTTCTCCTCCCACTGCCTGATCACTGAGCCAGTGCTTTGTTCAACCCTTTCCCCTCTGCTCTTGGATCTAACTCTTGGGCTCGCCATGCCTYTAACAGTTTTAGTACAATAGCATAACTTAAAATCACATTTGCATATGGTTGACTCGCTAATCCATACCTCCCTGCTGATGTCAATCATCTTCTTCCTCTTCACCTACTGTCTTGGCCTGCCTCTCTGATGTCTCTTTGCAAAGGAGAAGGAACCGAATCATGGATTTGCTAGGGGGTTGAATCTGGCAAACCTTCAAGAGAGTGGCTGCTTTCATTCAGCTCAWCCTTTTGAAGAACGCAGTCACCATCTGCGTCACAGATGGAGCCARTCCCAAGCACTGCAAAGATACAGAAGTCATCTGCACCTCTGTGCTTCCAGACGGCCACCTTGTCCAGCGAGAAAACCCTTAGCCAACACAGGTATTGCTCCACTCTTGCTAGCAACAGCAATATTTCTTTAGAGAAGTTGTCTTCTGTAGAATAATGGTAYGACATGGAAGTGTTGCAGTTCTTAACGAGTAAGAAAAGCAAAAGCAGAGTCATACAAGGTGCTAGCACCCATCCCTCACAGCTCATGTTCACTACCACACAACAGGTGCTCAGAAAGGTGCCACCATCCCACCCCATCCCAGATGGGAATGACAGCCCAAATGACTGTGATGGCTCCTGTCTCACGCTGGCTGGTGCGCTCCCTCCCTCCATGGCAGCTGCCACCCGTCCACCTCCAAAAATGCGGTGATCCCCCTCRTCACTGGAGGGACAAGGCTGCTCCAGGTGGGAGCCTTTGCAGAAAGCAGTCTGAAGAAATGTGCCAAACACTTTGTGTTTTGGAAATTTCCTGTTCTGGTGAGCTAAGAGACAGCAGCAGCAGAGAAAAACTCTTCAAAAAGATCCTGGAACTGGAGAAGAAAAGGGATGCAGCTGATGATGAAGGGGCTCAAGGACAGGAAGGGGATTTCTGTTTACACTACCTACAGGAACCATGTCTTTTCATTGTAAAAAAAACAAACAAACAAAAAAAAACAAACCCCAAACCAAAGTGCTGTCTTCTTGCTCCTTCATGAAAAAGTCCCATTTTTTATACAATATTTTTATAGTGACACCTAAGGGTTTTAAAGATACTATGGAAAGTGTTGTCCAAAAAGATTATGATTTTTCACTTAAAGAAATTGGATAAAATTCAAGTTTCAGAAAAAAAAATCCCCAAATCCTATTGCCAAACTTTGTTGATTTTAAGACATGTCAGGCACATGCTGGCACTCCCTTGAATAGTTCCATTCATAATCCTACTTCCACACAAAAAGCAAAACCTGTTCCTCTCACAGTGCAGTACACAGTGTCTTTGATACAYGGACAGAAACCATTTCCAATGACTAAAATGTATTGGCGTTGAGTGTCATCAGCGACATTCTCCATGAGCAGCTCTCTGCGCTCTTCAGTGACCTGACTGAGGTAGCCAGACAGTACAATAGGCAAATTTTCTTTACAAAAAGCTGGTTTATCTCCTTCTAAGCACTTCAGAAATCACAAGAATACAGTCTAAAACTCAATGCATCTTCGTACTACCTCCTCCTCCGAAGCAGTGGGGGGCTCTTTTGGAATACAGATAGTAATAAGGGACGTGGGGATACAGTGCCCAAACAAATGGCCCCTTGGAGAGCTTGCTGTGTGACATTTTCTGAGCAGTTTTCCGTATGTCCTTTTTTTTTCTGTTTTAGAGAAGGAGTTGTGGTTGCATTTGCTCAGAAAGCATGTGAAAGGCTTTGCAATATTCTTTTTCATTCCAGCTGAGCCACAGGCTTCAGCTTCCCCATGTGATACACTATAAAGCTCTTTTATCAAATCAAAGTCCAATCTTCTTTTGCTGCTGTAGTAAATTAAGGATGGAGAAAAATGGCTCAAAAATTATGAATACTTTAATGATGAGCATATACTGTATGATAGGATATTTTAATGATGAGCACGTAATGAATGATACCATATTTTTCCAAACATGTCTCTATAGCTCCAATATTTTCTGTGCCCTCAAAGACAAACAGCTGAAGCTTTTCCTGGGCAAGCCAGGATCCACCTTTGGAATAACCCTGACTACTTCCCACTAACTCGAAGGTATGTAAATTGGAAACAGGATCCTTTATGCCAGTTATTTTCTCTTACTCCCTAAAAAGATAGATCTGGTCTCTCTGTGAAGAATTTGCAACCCTAATGACTGGATTTCAACTATTGCTACAGAGGCAAGAAAAACAGGTAACTTCCTTCTTTAAATTAAATGCTTGTGCAGCTGTTGTAAAAAAACCAACAACCTGAAAGGCTAACTACTTTTTGTTAAATATTTTCATTTCCTGCAAAGAACTGTAATTGCATGAAGCACCTGCATGGACAAAGTGATTTATACGGAACTGAATATTTAGGGACAAAATGCTGCTAACTTCTGAATGAAAAGAAATACCACCTCTGATAAAGAAAAAACATCACAGAGGTTGTAAGAGTATGATGGTTACATAGGTGGCACTAAGGAAAGCAGTATATATTCAACTGGTGTAGACCTGGATACTACAGTGTGTGGGGCTGGTTAGCTTTGCTGTGAAAGCTCTGTTCAGTTCTACAGTAATCAAGATGCAAATCTGAAATTATAGGAAGCCATGATTTAAACTTTCATTCAGAAACTGCAGCACCGTTTGGTACTGCCACACTCCACCCCCCTCATTTTCTATCAGCATCCAGATAAGAGGATGCCCTGAAGAGCTCCAGAATAGTGTTTCACACACATGGGGAGAACTGGGAGCTCCTAGTACCCAAGAGATCAGTAAATTGGTGATAATATGATTTCGGGTACAAGAACCTGCATTCAGAAGACCATTCTCTTGTTCTCTGCAATGTTGGCTTCTTGTAACATAGGTCAGCCTCAAAGTGCAACTGAATTAGAGCGGTAAATGCATGCATAAGAAGGCATTTCATCCAGAAAAATGTGTTTTTCAACTCTCTCATCACTCTTATCAGTTCAAATCCCACTCCTGATGCTCCTTTCACTTCCAAATTGATTTCTATCTCAAAAGAAAAATGCACAGTTAAGTATTATTTCTTCTATTGCTTCACTCAGTTCCCCAGGACAGAATGACCAGGACAATACCCTCTGTGTGAGGGCATGGGAGATAAACCAATGCTGCAGAGAGGCAGCACTAGACTCAAGGTCAATACAAACATATTAGAGTATTAATCAACTACAACACCACACATGGTTAGTACTTTTTAACTTTGTTACACATTTTTCCTAAGGCTTACTTTTCTGTGGCTTGTCTCTAAAATCTGTCTTTGCTGAAACAAGAATGAATGCTTCCAAMAGCTGGGATATTTGATTTACAGAGCATGTGGTGCTAAGTCACTTAAAATRGTAAACACGATCTCCTGAAGCAGCCTCCGATGCTACCTAAGGAAGTGCAACAGTTTGCTGGAGGAAATGAAGAGCGCTGCATCCAACTAACACATAAAGAGCATTACACAATTAGAAAATTGTCCTCTACCTGGCAGGGAATACAAGGTATGATACAATCCTTAAGGAATAGAAGGAGAATTTCTTCTTCACAGCTGAAGGTCACAGATGAGGTCCTGTACCGTGAACTGTTGCATTTGCAGAGTGCACTTGGATAGGCTCCCCTCAGTCGGTGCTGATGGATCTGAGCTCAGATCTCACGGCTCTGTTGTTAGTAGCACTCTCTCACGTTCAGCCTCTGGTTTGACGTTAAGTGAAAGTGGAGAAATCCCAATTGAATAAGGACAGAAAAATGTTCAGCTTAACAGAGTGCCCAATATAGATACTGAGTTGAGCAGAACACGGCTTCTGAATGTATGCACGAAAAATCACAGTTTCACAAAATGCTGCAGTTGAAATCTGCCTAACGCACGTCGAGGATGGAACAATTCCTCTGGTAAAGCACGATCTAATCCCAGCAGGGAGGGGAAAGGACGCTAAACTAAGCCTTGCCTTTAATACTCTCTAACCCATCTAGATAATGTCAGCACAAGGAAAGGGTGACCTTTACGGTCACTTGCACGAAAAAACAATGAGACAGGGGGATTTCCAAAATTCCTTAGTCTTTTCATCAGGGGCGGGGGTTCCTGTTCCATCTAAAGAATGGAGCTACAACCCTCCTCTGTAAATGTGAGATCTGGAGAAAAATACTGGCATATTAATCATTTTGGTGCATGAGAAAGGKACCTCCTGAGGAAGGAATTCGGGTTAGGCAGGGGCAGGAGGAAGGCAGCAAATGGAGACAAAAGGCCACGCAGTTCACTCATTCTCCGAGCAGATCTTACAGCTGCTAGGAAAACTGTTTTAATACATTGGGGGAACAGAGATAAAACTGCCATAAGCGCACACACAGGCTTTCTGAGATGTATTAGTATTAAATTAAAGTCTTCTGATGATACAGATTCTTTCACTGGCTGATACACTTCTGTAAATCTTTCATAAATGGCCTAAACTGCATTTTCTGAACAAAGATACATGATCTCTCTATGCTGGTGCTCTTTCACCACTTACTTTCAAGGGCAATATAGCAGGAACTGAATGCTTTAACTGAAGCAAGCACCTACAAACCTTTGCAAACAAAGCCTATGTGCTGGTTTTGGCTGGGAGAGAGTTAATTTTCTCCACAGTAGCTACTATGGGGCTATGTTTTGGATTTGTGCTGGAAACAGTGTGGATAATACAGGGATGTTTTMRCTATTGCTGAGCAGTGCTTACACAGAGTCRAGGCCTTTACGGCTCCTCACCCCACTCCACCAGCGAGGAGGCTGGGGGTGCACAAGAAGCTGGGAGGGGACACRGCTGGGACAGCTGACCCCAACTGACCAAAGGGATATTCCATACCATATGATGTCATGCTCAGCATATAGAGCTGGGGGAAGAAGAAGGAAGGGGGGGATGTTCGGAGTGATGGCGTTTGCCTCCCCAAGTCACCGTTACGCGTGACGGAGCCCTGCTTTCCTGGAGATGGCTGAACACCTGCTTGCCGATGGGAAGGAGTGAACGAATTCCTTGTTTTGCCTTGCTTGTGTGCACGGCTTTTGCTTTCCCTATTAAACTGTCTTTATCTCAACCCATGAGTTTTCTCMCTTTTACTCTTCCAATTCTCTCTCCCATCCCACCGGGGAGGAGTGAGCGAGCGGCTGTGTGGGGCTTAGTTGATGGCTGGGGTTAAACCACGACAGCCTCAGATAGATTATTTTTCACTTTCTTTCACTTCTCTGCTTCACAAACGCCAACTGCTGGAGATCATACTGCTTTTAACTATTTCCTAAAGCCTAATTAATACTTGCTGCACTTCTAAAGGGCATGGCTGTCCAAGATCTACTGGAGTTTGACAGTTAGGAGTGATGCTGCAGAGAGGGCTAAAGGAACAAATGATGCTCAGAAATGTGGAAAAAAGGCTAAACACCTATTTCTCTTTGAGAGCCGAAGAAGGTTAAGAATTATTATTGATGCTTTGCCTCTATCAGTAGGACTTATTACAGCTGCTCTCATCTATTAGGTTAAGACCCATCACAGCAAAATCTCCTTAAACGAAGGTATGCCRAGGTAACTGTGCATGGTGCGCTGCGCCTCATCCGATGGTAGCCTGCTCTGCCTGGAGCACAAAGAGCAGGACAATGTTTATTTCACTATGGGCAGTGAGCCCTGGGAGGGTTAGAGCACCAGGGCTGAGCCAGCCAGCTGGCTTGAGCACTCTATGGATTGCCTTCTTCCCAGTTTTTCAAGGAAATGATACAATCGAGTTATTTTAAAGGAGTTATTTTAAAGCTAGAGACCCCTAAAACTCTCTATAAAGAGAGTGCACGTAGTGGCTTTAAAAGGTCCCAATTTATAATTAGCTTTACCCAAAATGTATTTTAGGCTGTTACCTCCAGACTCAGGCAAAAGCAGATCACTGGAACATTATCAAAGGAAAACTGAGAGGACATTAAGAAAGAGGAAATCTAGCCTAGTCCTAGCTCAAAAATCGCTTGAATTTCATAAGTGGAGAGGGGGAAAACAAGATGGTGATCAAAGGATATAACTGAAGTCTTTGCCAATAGCTGTGTTACGCGCACAGCTGGGGAGAGAAGCCACTTCCAACAAGGGCCTGGCACACCACCTCCCCTGAGTCACACTCTCCCATGTGTCACCATGCTCAGAGCCCATCAGGAAACCATCACACAAAAATGCTTTCACTCCAGTCCCCTTTTCCAGATACATGTCATGGTGAAAACAGCATTTGGGCTGCAGGCTAGAGGTTTTACACAAGAGCCAAAACCTTGTAACTCTAGTGGACTGCAATTTGCAGGGCTCTTCCTCTAAGGGCATGCACGTAATTTAACTTTCTGGATGGTGCATGTAGAAAAATACCCAAAGACACACACCCACAAAATGAAAACTGCTGTCGTTAAACGATGAGTCCAAGGTAGCCAAGATGATCAGGGGACTTTGATACCCCATTTCAACAAACGGCCAGCAAATAAGTAATATTTAACAGAAAAAGAAGTCAGACTACAGGGTCTACAGAACAGTTTTGCTAGTAAGAGGCCAAATGTGTACAGTCTCTAAAAAGGAGGATGTTGCTAAATTCTCCACATGCCATTGCTGTCCCCAGGCTATAAATATGACCTACCATGTGAGTCAGGCGTTGTGAGCAGTTAGCAACTTCATCTAAGCTTTGCTCATAACACAAACTAAGCACTACAGTCATCTCACTATCTCCTGCAGGAGAATATTTCATTGGAAGTGAGACTTGGATAGGATTTTTTTCTAATTCCTTATTTGGGAAAAAGGCAGTGGAGAAATCCCAGGGAATAAGACATTCCCTTTCAGCACCTACTACTTCCCGTCCCTCTGCCCCTGCTCCCCTCCCCTCTTCCAACCAAAGACTCATTATTCCTTCTTTTCCTGCCAAAAAGCCACTGATTAAATGACCTACAGCACATCTGGACTACATTAGGATATTATTTGATTAAGGCATTCATCACTTGCTCTTTCAGCAAGTGGAGAATTAAGATAATGGTGGGGGAAAATGGTGTTAACTGAACTGGCTATTCCAGCTCAAACTGCTCTGCTTGAAAAGTCCTGTTGCTCCAGTCCCTCAGTTGTGGGTTCTTTTTTTCTTAATTACAGAAAAATGAAATAAATATTGGTTAATTCATTTAATGTTGGCAAGATCATTAATGCCAAGTAAGCTGTTACATTAAGGGTTACTGTCATCTGTATTTCTCAATTTTCTATCTRATAGGAAATGCTTGCTTGGAGGTATTTCAAACAGTCGTAAAAAGACTCCCCATTAAACTGCAAGCAGCACATCACATTTCTGTACAAACAGAAGTTTGACACATTCCGGGTCAAGTCACTTTAGAGGAGAGGGGGACCAGACAAAAATGGCTTAACCAGATCTGCTCAAAAGAGTATTGTTTATTAGCTCATTACACAAGCAGTAACTCAGTTTTCAGTATTTGAAGTGACTGCACGAGACTTGAGCTATGGAGTCTGTGTACACAAAAACCAGGCTAGAAGGAAAGATCATGTCGTCTTGGCTTTCAGATACTTTACCCTAAAATATCCTTCCTCATTTCTCAGGAGCTACAGAATGTGCTATCCTGGTGCATGCACAGAGGTATCAACTAAGTGCCACAGTGTGCATCAAATGCCATAGAAACCAGGAATGCTGTTGCTGCTAAATGTGACTGGTCACAGTACTACGCTTAATTTCCTTCAGTGCTAAACAGCTAAAAGGTGAAGCTCAACAGACACCCTTAAAGCCTCTTTATCAACTGCAGTTTGCTTTACAGTGTCAAGAAGGATAACACACTTGACTAGTGGGAAACATACCCCCCAGAACAATTAAAGAATTCAGCTAAAAGACTTTGCTAGCGCTGCCTAAACAATATAGACACTGGACATCTGGGTGGTTTTCCTAGTTATCACATGTACAGGATAGACAAAAGTATCTTTTCTCCCTAGAACCAATATTCTGCTGTATTACACGCAAGTAGAAAGTTGTAAATTTTAGAAAGCTCTGCCTACTGTTTACAATGAGCAGACCAGACACAGAGCACGAATTCCACAGCCATCACAGGGAAAAATGGTATTTTAAATACTCCTCCTGCTATCGAATGATAAAGGCTCAATGAAGATACAAGTCACAGGTCAGAAATCTTAGCTTACCCTTTCTCTCTCTCTCTCTGTTCCTGTAAACTCTGAAGCAAACCCCAAAAATGTCGTTTTCTACAAGAGCCTTCACTTTTTTTGGCTCGTTAAGTCAAATTCCTTCCCCAGCTCGTTACAGGACTGTGATGTCATAGGCTGAGGGAGGGCTGGTTTTAAAAAAAAAGAAGAGGCAGCCCACACCCTCAGCCCATTCACACAAAGAGGCTGTTTTAAAAGGAAAATGCCAGTTCACACTACTCAAAAAGAGCATGACTTCACTTAACCTGTAAGGGAGCCACCTCCTTAGAGATCCCTTCAAAAGCATCATGTTGGCAACAGACCCAAAGACCTGTTTTCAGCTAACATAAGCAGGGGTTTACTGTTGTGGGTTTGTTTTTTTTTTTTTTTTTTTGGGGGGGTGGGGAAGGCACAACCCAACAACACAGCATGTGGCTGTCTTTGTACTAGAAAGGAGCAATTACACAAAGGGCTGCTGTGAAAGACACAAGCTCCAAGCAGTAATTTGCAGTATTTTTCAGCTACTAGGAGACAAAAAAAGGATTGAATATATTCTTTCCACAGGAGGGGCTTAGACGTTAACTGAAGTGCTTAGGGCACCTTTGGTAACCTTCTGCTTCAGAAGACTCAGGTCAGGGCAGTGGTCTCCAGCCTGTAGGAAATGTGTCAGCCACATGGAAAACAACTGAAGACAGCGAACGTAAAACAAAATTAGAAGGGAGGGTGACTGGGAAAAAAAGCACAATGTTTTCTACAGCACAGTACTTGTTCATTACTGCTGCCTGTGGGCTAGTGACATTTGACTACCCCTGGATTAGGTTTCCTGGAGGCTTGATAGTTAAAGCTAAAAACATGAGCTATGCTGCCCAGGCATCCCCTGTGAAGGCCCTCTGGACTTCGGGTTAAAATGGCTTGAATTTAGTGTCACCTTACACGTGTTGCTGTAAATGACATAGCTTAAGCATTGGAATAGCATATTTTACTCACCTGAAGAATTACGTAAGCTATTAATTTGCTTTCTCACTACTTCTAGGGCATCAGCAAAGGGAAGGCACAGCCATCCTTTACCAGCAATGATGAAAAAGAACAACAGTGGTATTTTTGACGTGAGAACCCTTGAAGGCAGTGGCTGCTCGCTTCATCCGATGCTCGACACCTGCCTGAGCCACGTTAAATGAGGCAAGTCAAGCCTCTACAGTTTTAAAATGGGTAGGTAAGAAGCTCCTTGTCACCTCTTGAATGAATGTATGAAAACAGAATGGAAATAAGGTTCTCACAGGAAAAAAAGAAAAGACACTCAACATCCCTGTCCTAAAATAAAACTAAGAGTGGCTTTGGTGAGCCTAAAGTGACAGGAAATACTGTGTGCTTTCATATAYCACTTCTCATACTGTCTGGACAAGGGGCAGATATTATAATACACAGTTATAACTTTTCCCATATTAGTTTGTTTTTTTTTTTGCCTTGGATCATCCAAGAATTCTGCACTATGATGAGGGATAAATGCCTCACAGAGAAATTAAATTCTGTATTAAACTGTATGGATTTAAAATGCAATTTCTATAGCTCCTTATTGCTTGAATACGAAGTTCAAGTAACCCTGCTTCACCTGTGGACACTGAAGGAGCAGAAGGTCACAAGATACTTGTCTTAGGTACTCTCCCTGCCACCAACTGTCTAAAGCCCCACATGCCCTGGAAGTCACTGGAGGACAGAGCTGTCACTGGAGCACTACCCAGGTGTGCAGGAGATGGTGCTCAAGACACTTGTTTGCTACAGACTCACAGGAGTTGCTCACAAAATAGCTTTTTTTAAAATCATGTTTCTCATATCAATTAGTTTTGGAAAACAGGAATAACAACATTTCCTTAACATATTGGTATGTTGCAAGAATGAACTGGGCTATTGGTAAAGAAGATCTTGTGTACAGTATAGCAGTGTAGTTTAGTAGCAAAGGCAGCAGATACACCCTGTTCAACCCTCTTCTGCTACAGCTCAAACAAACAGACAACCTTTTTCCCTCTCAGGAATTCAGACCCACCATTACCATCAACTATAAATAAGTTGGTTTTTGGTTTTGTTTTTTTTTTTTTTTTCAACAATGCCTTAGTCCCTTCCAATAGAACCTCAAGTTTATTAAAAATAAAAAAATTCTAGTACTCTTGGTTGAAATGAAAAGCTTGAACAGAAACTTGAAACAGCTGAATGATCAAGAAACAAATAAAAATGCCAGAAGTCTATAAGTGGTCCAAGAATACTTTAAAATGATTCCTCTCAACTTCTTGAAGTGCAAAGGTTCATGTCTGCATTTTAAACCACCTCTCCTGCATGACTGTAAGCATTAAGTCCCTAGGCCCTGGGTCCTCTACATCACACCATACTGAAAGGCAGTAAGTGTACAAAGACTGAAACGCAGTGGAGAGTCTGTATGAGTATCACAGATCCAAGTATTTTCTCCTGGAGACATCAAGGGCAAGATTATAAAAGACAGAGTGATGCTGGCCTCAGTATCTGAGAAAAAAGGAGCATTTCAAAGTGATTTACCTGTTTCAGGCCTCTAATCTTCCAAATTTGCAGCACAAATGCACATTAAAGCCAAGGATGCTGGATTTCGCAGCTAAATCTGTGTATATGAAAAGCTAGTGTGAGGCAGGCAACTCCTATTTTTGGCTGCAGATCTGAGGATCCTCAGGTCTGCAGCCAAATTTGTCTCTCAGAAGGGCAGGTCATATGCAGTTTTAGTGCTGAGTTAAACTTATCAATGAGAAAGACTCTAACTGGCCACAAGACTGCTTCTGTCCATGCCAGGAGGCCACCTGTAGAGGCAGATGAGATGTGTAAGCAAGAGCTCAACCAGTCAACGAAAAAGATATAGGTGGCACCATGTTCTCTGCAAGGGCCTCATGACTTTGGGAAACTTCTTTAATTCAAAGCAGCCCTCCTCTGTGAACCTTCAAGATACGTGATGAGGCAGTGGATGTGGGGCACAGTCTATGTATGAGCATTTCTTGGAGAAGACGTCTCAGATTTTAGCTGCTGGTTGCAACTTGTGGTTATGGTTATGCAAAGCAGGGACTATGTAGTCTTTAAAAATGTGGCAGAAGCAGAGGTTTGCAGTGTTATACCTCCTGATTAAGCAGTAACAAAACTATAGCAGTCACATAAACTCAAGCACTTTCAGCTACCTCAGGACACAGACGCTTCCCATCAGGCGAAAAGACCTTCCCACGCTGGAGATAACTGCACCACTTGAACCACAGGGTCATTGTTACAACCTGTTGCAAAGGGCTAATTCTATTCTTGAAACATGTGCTTGGAGGAAAAAGAGAAAAAAAAAAAAAAGAGAGGTGTTTCTCTTTATGGAAAGTGCATGCAAGCTTAAGGTAAACCAAACAAATCCTCTTGTGCACCCCTTTCCTGTTCAGGGAATAAACACCCTGCGTGACTTTCTGAGCCTGGTGGACTAGCACCCTTATATGACCACTAAATTGAAGATGTGCAATAGCAGAAGAAAAAACAAATACCAGAAGTATTACCTTACCTCCTCCTGTACCAACAGTCTTTTCACGGCACTTATCTCATTAGAGAAAGTGTTATCTCTCTCCTCTGTATCACAGCAAAGTTGCCTGCACATGAGGGAAGATCTTACGGGGCCGGAGTCACCATTTCAGCTCGTTATCTTCAAACTATATTATCTCCATAGATATCTCTGTCTGGGACTGTAAAATGAAAAGTGCCCCACAAGGCTGGCTGCTGGAAGCAAAACTGGTGCTTGAGAATGCAACTGCTGAAGTTTACTAAACATTTTAAGGATCGCCTTCTCATTTCTAATACCTCCTCTACAAATCTACCCTATCAAGCTAGCATAGAAATAAATATGAGTGGTGAACGTTGGAGGATGTCATGTGCAAGGGATCCAGAGTAAAACAACAAAGATACAGGAGATATGGTAAGGCTTTTAATGCCAGCCCTGTCACTGGCTGGTTTGGTGGTTTTTGGCTTTTCAGTGAACTGCTCCACTCTTCAGCCTTCTCTCCAGGTAAAACATTTCTGACTTCTCTGTGTGGCCCCACATGGTGCGAGGAGATGCAGGGGAGCACAGGTCAGGAGAGGGGAGGCAGTTTTCTGTGCAGGTGCCCATCCACCTGCGATGCTGGCGAGGTCACGGCTGCTCACAAGCCAATTTTCCATTTTCGGCAGAGAGGGCTCATAGCAGCCGGGGAAGCCAATCTAACAGAATTCTTTCTTGCAAAATGCTTTTAAAAAATAAACAGTTTTCTTGGATATTTCCTCATGTTGAAGTAGCTATTTGATAACCAGCAATTACAAAGAATTTAATCTGGTGAGCAATCTTCATTGTTCTTCCTCCTCCTTTCGCAGAAATCACACGCTTTAAACTCAAAGGCCACTTCTATTTATTTTATGAGAACAAATTGGCTCTGTCAGTTTAATTTCCCCTGGTGCTGTAACCGGACCTGCTGTTCTTCTTATAAAGACAACCGGGATGAGACAGAAATAAAACCAATTTATGAGGATAGGCTGCATGGACAGCTCGCTCACACCTCAAACCTCTCCTTTTCAGAGCAGACCCCCCACCCAACACCCGCGTTTCAGACAAAGTCTGGTCTGCTGCCATAGCAGCAGGAGAATAACTGCTCAGCATGAATTACTGAAGGATGGCCACTGAAATAAATTTTCGAGAGGAAATTGTCACATTAAACCTTGATGAGGGAGCAGAGGGCTCTTATATTTCACTAGTGCTTTGCATTTTCTGGGCGACTCACGGTGGGGAGGTGCAGTGCGGTCGCTTGCTGCTGCCCGCTTTCACAGGGGAAGGGACCAGCGCCAGGCTCTGTCACTGCTTGCTGTCGGGACTGTGTCTTCTCATGATGGAGAAAGACTACAGCTTCTTCAGAAAGAAAATGCCTCTGGTGTGTACTTGTACTCGCATGAACATGTACTCGTGCTGGCAGCTGGATTGGGTAACGTAAGTAGCACTCACACCTCAGAAACCTTTAACCCTGGTAAAAACCGAAAGTTTGCGTTCAAGCCAACTCAAAGAATACCTGGAGGCCCTCTCTTGATGCTACTTGCATTGAAATTCATTTCCAAGGCTAAAAATTATCTTCATCTTTCTTGTTTCCCATGCTGAACAGGTAAAACTTCTTAAAAGATGTGTTCACACTTGACTGCTCTGAAGAGTGGGGCTCGGGGGCATTCTCCATTCAGAGAGAAAACAGCATGTGGCATGGTTACTACTCCCAGCACGGCAAACATAAAATACCTTGTCAAAATTACAAGGGCTGGATCCATAAATGCCAATCAGCTGACAGTGCAAGATTTCATGAAAAGAAGATGGCTGGAAAAACAAGTGAGAAAGGTCATACAGCATCCCACTTACTTGTTTTCCTCGTATACTTACAGTTAATATTTGGCAGTTCATCTCCTTATCTACTCTAGCAAGCAAACAAGGATTCAGAAATGACAAATTACTTATGTTTGTTGCAAGCCATATATAGGGGGAAAGACTTCCTCTCTCCTCTCATCTTTTCTTCGTTTTCTCAGTACCTCTCAAAAGCATTGGCTTATCTACACACTTTTGTTGTGGGTGCTGAGGTGGGTGAAAACTACACTCCACAACCTGTGACAGCAGATGCGACCATGGCCACCCAGTGCGATTCCTGTGGCCATGTACTAMAGTCATTTCACAGTAAACTTTTCACCTCCGCTCTTCTGACGTTTAAAAGTCTGAAGCTCGTTTCAGCATCCGTCGCTGGAGAGGCATGCAAGCAGATGAGCTTCTCCTTAGTGGTAAAGGTGAGGTAACTCAAGCCGGCCTGACCCGCACTCGCAGTGAGAGTAGGAAGCCACTTTGCTCTGCTGCAAGCCATCTTCAGCTGCTTTGTCCTCCCATGTGTTATGTGTGCATGGACACCAAAGGGGTAACTGAGCAGTCCCCTATCAGCTGCCCGATGGGAACAGTCCTGTGCAGGCTCTTGCCTCTCCGTAAATGCAAGGTGATTTGAAGAAGCTTCCTCTGGCCTGATTTTAAATGTTGTTAGCACTTGAGATGACCTGTCATCCTACATGCTGAGGCTGTTTCTCAGGCAAACACAAAAGACAAGACAAAAAAAACCACGCCGCAACCACCCGAGTTGAAACAAGCCATTTATTGTGGTAGCAAGCAACGCGTGCACAGCATTTGTTTTGATTTGTTTAGATAAGGTGGCTGGAAACAAAGATCCTTGGGAATTTTGAAAAAGCTAACAGAAAAATGTTTGTTTTAAAACAGAACAAAATGTTTAGCTAACTCCCAGTCATGTGAGTCAGAGTTATGCCTGTTAATTTCTATTCATTCAGCCTAAATCTGAGAGTTTTAACTCTGGGGCCATCTTGAAGAGTTATATATCCTGCACAGGCAAAACAGAGAGGATAGTTCAGGGTTATGGGAGTCGGGATTTCTTCAATGGGGTCAAACCTTTTCCCATGTTTATAGAAAACCTGCTGAATTCTGAGGGAGCTAGAGGTCTGACGGCAGAGTGAAAATCCTTCAGGCTGTCTGCAGTTTACCTGGGGTTTCAGAAGATAGGCAGGTATTATCAGAAGAGCCTCCCATTACCCTCTGTTGAATATGTTAAATAAAACAGACTTACAGCAAGTTCCTCTAAGCATAACTGGAGAATGTATGGGGTTGTTGCAGATGCAGGGTTGCCGTAGCTTTGAACAGACACAGTACTTTAACTAAACGTACACAGAGAAAATTAGAAAGGAGAAATCCCAGCAGTCTGGAAGGAAAAGAACACTTGGTTGCAATAACAGCACCCACTGCTATCTGCCATCTACCTAAAGGAGACCAGTAAGAAGCACAGGGCAACTTAGCAACATAAACTGGATATGACTAGCCTATTACAAACCAAGAATCAACACTACAAAATGTCAAACAGCCCCAAGCTTAGAAAAGATGTTTATATTTCATGTTGCATTTAATGCTTCTTTTGCTGTAATTACTCAGCTGTCATTTTTTCTATACTTAATATTGGCAAATGTCAAAACACACCCAATTTTGTTCTGTTACAATTGATGCGTTTTATTAATAGGGTAGCTGTTTTTTCTTAATAGGGTGGCTCTGTTTATTAAACAACAATAGCAACAATAAAATTACTTTATGGCAGGGAAAAGACCGTCCAGGCTCCTTTTCCCTGACTTCCTCCCTCCCCAAACCCTTAGCCCCCTGCCCCTCACCATCACCCAGCACCAGCAGAGTTGGGTCTTCATAGGGAATCCTGCACAGCAGCAAGATGATGCTGACCGGCCAACTGACGTTAAGCCTCTCCTGTGACAGGCAGCAACTTCTGAGGGCTAAACTTCCCAAGAGTCCAGGATTCAAAGAATTCCATTTTCCTTGAAAAACAGCCATACATCACTTAGGAGGTGCAGGCAGGCTATTCCTGGTCTAAAAACCCAGCTTAAGTTCATTGCACTAAAACCTTTCAGAAATCCATAATCTTGCTTTCCTATGACTCCAGAAAGGCATGGGAAAGACAAGCAAAAGTAAGATGTCTGCTAGTCACAGCTTACATCTTAGGCATACATCTAACACCAATAGAGGATGATGCCATCCAGCAAGGCTCCAGGCATACAAAGATGAGCATTGTGCTGCTTATCAAATGAGCAGGGGCATATCAGGAAATGTTGAGGTATCTTTAATTACAAAAGAAACATGAACATGCATTCCCTAGCTGCAGTGATTTTCTAGTATTTAGAGGCAATTATTTTAAATTTTCCAGTAGCGTCTTACCAATAAGCTTGTGTTGAGGCACTGGCTTATTTTCCTAGTCATTATAAATTTCTTATAATGCTCCCTGCTATAAAATTAAGCTTCACTGAATTCATGGCAGTGTGCAAAAAGGTATAGATAGATTGCAGTACAACATCCTACATAAACTCAGCATAAAGACTTAGTTCATTCTTCAGTTAACGCATCAGTGCAATTAATCAGTTTCTCTCTAAGCAGGTGAAACAACATGAATTCTGGGGCTACAGGATCGCCCTGAAATGCCACTGCATTCTAAGACACAAGATTCAACTATAAAGCTGAACAGGAGAAAACAGGAATGAGCTTGCCAACAGTAAATGCACTGAAACAAGCACCATGTTCCACTATAAGCATACTCCTCCTGATGCAATAATATTTTCTTACTAAAAAAAATGCTGGGTTGGAAATATCTGAACTGCCTTTCACACTTTGGAGAGGGAGGTGAAGGAGAATGCTGAAGGAGCTTTTCCATATTGGGGCAGAAAAACCACACAAAGACAAGAAATTTCCAAGCAGCACAACTTGTCCTAGGACAAGGCAGACGCTCAAAGTTCACATAATCAGAAGAAAAGGCTAGGCACGTCAGTCAACACATGTGCATGCAGTTTTGCACATATTTAATCCTGAAGTGCATCTGAGACTATGAAAGTCATGTGCATTTTAAAGGAAAAATCAATTTAAATAAAAGATGTGTAATACCAAAATCTTGTTAGAGAGAGGGCTACAGGTATCTTTTACTTGTGTGCTAAATGATTAATTCATAGAGTATGTGGGAGAGCCTCTTTTTTATTGTGTAAGAACATTACAACATCATTTCTTGATGACATGATTTTTATTTTTTTGAAATTATTCTCTTGCAAATTTATTTCTCCTCGCTTAAGTACTGACAGCGAAGAGCTCTCTGTAAATCTGTACTCTTGTGTGAAATGCAGAGAGTTTATAGGACTGTTGCTGATACCCTATCGGACTGTGTTGCCGTATTTGTCAGTTTCTTTTCACTAGAGATTCAACATAGACAGCATGAATTAGGCCTTAAATACAGAAAATACTGTTAGGTATTGACAGACCTCAAATCTTACTATACAAATACTGTGCTGTTGGTTGAAACAGTTTACTAACTGCAGAATTATCTGGGGCAACTGTTTATCTTACTTTCCTTTTTTTTTCTTTTTTTTTTTAAACAGGGTTGATTTTCCTTCACACTAAGACTTGTCTACATCTCTTTGACAAGATAGAAAGACATTGCAGCGGTTGTGAACACACCTGAACACACATTGTGAACACACAGTGTGCATTCTGAAGCTCTCCCTATATTGCTAATCCTCATTATCTCCATTTGCAAGATCTAGCAAATGCAGTTGCAGCAATCTACATCGCTAAAAGCAACGGATGAGAAGAAACATGGTGGCTCCCTAGCTGCTGAAGCCTACCCTCCAGGCGCTCTGCCGCATCCGTGTGGGGCACCAGCAGTGGGTACACTGCTGTAAGCAGTGGCATCTTCAAGCTACATTTATTAATGAAGATGTTCACCACTGACAGAAGACTTGCCAGCTGTGCGCCTGACCCTGAGACAACAGTCCATGACACAAGACCTCCCACCATTTCTGTCACTTAAAAGGAACTTTCTCTCAGGCAGCCGTGAGCATCACAGCGGCTCCGTGGGGGAGGTCTGGCAGAGACCTTTTCTGCTCCATCACTGCTGAGAGAAACGGGAACTGCTGCCTCTTGGAGACTGCAGAACTGGCAATGGTGACTACCCACATAAACACACGTCTGCAATTTCTCTTTTCTGAGTTGTTTCCAGAATGTTTTTTCTTCCTCATATAGGTCTTTGTTTTTCCTCAAGCTTTCTCTTTAGTGTCTGCTGTCCCTCTTCCCCCTCTGGCTTCCTCCATCCATCATGTGCTTACATCTCAGTGCATCAAGCCATGTTCCTTCTGTGTAGCATCTTGTAATAGCGAGATCCTTGTGGTTTGAGCCTGTTCATCCTGCCTCTGCCCAAGCTGACCTCTGCTGAGGTTCTGTGTATGGATCCCACTCTGAACACAACGCTGAAACACAGCTCATCAACTGCCCACCAGTTCTCCTGCTTGGCATTTTCAAGTGTTCAGCTACAATCTGGGGTAATGTATCAGTCTCTAAGCCAATGTGCTGTCTCACACCCTAGGCAAACATCAGCACTGAGACATTTGTTTTTAATTCCCTCTTCCTATTACAACAATAAAATCAACCCATAATGATTTCTTGGGCTCACGCCAGCTGCTGAGCAAACTAAGGCTCTAACAATGACAAGGATGCAGGGTTTTGGAAAGCAATTGCAAATATTGTGCTAGACTGTGTCCACTGTCTGCAGCTGTCTTTAGGGGCACTGAAAAGCTCTCCCCGGCAGCGATACACCCAGGAGTCACAGCAATCATACCTGCACGAAGAAGGAGCTCATCTCTTCCTCTTCCTGGCACTTTTATATAGCTAGAGGGAAACAGAGAGGGAGCAGCCCTCACTGTGGTAACTCACTGTGGGGCCAGAGGATGACTTTATGCTGAGCTTCATCTCATGCATCTGTGCATATACCAATACATGCTATCCCATGGCAAATTCTAGGTCTGGGAAAGGCTGCCCAGCTTGGAGTGTCTTCCCAACCTGTATTCCTGTATGATTAATGTGACAGGTCTGCACAGAGGCAGCTGGAGAAACATGGGATGGCACTGCAATTTCATGTATTAAGGGGATGCAATCTGGAAAGCGTAGGCACAAGAAGAAACCCATAAAGCCCATCTGTATTTCTTTTGCTGTTACAGGGATGATGGACAGAACAACACCTTGCACATCTCTAGTCCCACCACACAAAGACCTCAAACCACACTGTAGGCACCCAGGTGCTTCACAACATGCCAGGTAATTATCTCTATTTTACAAAATTATCTAAATCAGTATTTTTTAAAATGTGCTCCTTTCTTAGGAGACCACCCTCCTAGTATATTTTACCAAGAGTGTGGAGGTTCAGCCTCCAATTCTCTCCACTAAGGCAGCCACCAAACTGGGACAACATAAAAATGGGGAATGCTTGAAAAAGTAACAAGCATAAGCAACATGTCAAATGTCGGACTCATGGCAAGGAACCAAACTCGTGAATCAGATGGCCAGGCATTAATGCCTTAAGTATGAGACTGCACCCAAGATGCTGTAAAGGCTCCAAGATGTCTCCACTCCATTTTACCTGGGAGCTGCTGGTGAACGGCTCTGTGCCAACACCTCCTCTCCCTCCAAGACTAAGGGAAGTCCTTTGCTGCAATAGGGTAAACGGGGCCAAAATTTCACCACAAAATTGTAACACGGTCCGGGGGGAGAGGCAGAGCAGCTTCAAACTCAGGTAGGAAGGGCTGGATTACCATCCCGTGAATTACTTGTGGAGCACCACCAAGTGAAAGATAGCCATCAGAGGGGGAAACCACGACTCACGCCTCTCTTCTTAGATTATTACTCTAGCATGAAACTCAAAATTTGCCCATTTTGAAGCCTCCTCCCACCTTCCTGCACACAGACAACCATAGGGAGGGCAAGGATGGTTGTCAGTAAAATGCAGTGTGGGGCTTATGAGAAATTTCTCATGACAGCCGTCCTCCGTCCACCAGAGGAAAACTCAATGCCCATGGAGGCATCAATTTTTTTAGGGTTTTATATTGATCCTTCTTCCTTCCGTAGCTGAACAGATACCCACAGAAAAGGGCAACACCCTGGAGGACTCCATGGAGTCTCTGGCACCGTCTGCCTTTCTAGGGTCACAACTTTACACCAAGTATTAGCTTCACTTTTATTTCTCATTGCCACTTTTTTGACTGACTGGTTAGTAAACAGGGGTTTAGCTTGCAGGAGAGGGTTAACACCAAGATTTCTTTTGCATTATTAACAGTTACTGTAAAAGTACTAGAACTGTAATCACTTTTAGGCTGAAAGCCTGAGGTTTGGAGTACAAACTGTCTATTTGTTTGGTGTTTGCCTAGCTCTTGTCTGAACAGGATTCTCTGGTCATACAGCAGATTTGGGACAAACCTTAGCTGTTTACTTCCTTAGAAGCAGCCGCAGGGCCAGGGGAAGGGGCCGGGGCAGTGGCAGCTGCCAGCTGAAGCAGCCACGCGTGCCTGTGGCATCCCGTTCAAAACTCCTTCCCCTTGCCGTAGGCTCCCAAAACATGCTTAAGCACCTGTCTAACTTTATTGCCCCCAGGTGGCTTCTCTGGTTTTGATGCAAGAGTTTAGGAACTCAGAATGCTGGGAAAAATCTCAAGCTGATTTTCACACAACAAAAACAATGCATCACTTCCCCCCCCCCCCCCAATTTACATGTTAGTTTTGGTGGTTTCCCTTTCTGACTGACAGGTTAACAAGAACTTGCTTGTTCAAAAAGAACTTTCATAAGGAGGATGAAAATGCATTTTATTTTTCTTTTTATGTGCTCTGCAACTCACTAAATGACAGCAGAGTTGAGTGTACTCCATGAGCTGAATACCATTTATCAAAATCGACACATTCAAAATAAGGCAGGGACCTAAATTAGTTATCATAACTAGAAAAATAAATACAACAGCTAATCTCAGAACTCAATTTGTATTCTTTATGATGATTTAAAGCTGGCAGTCCTCATCATGTGAGATCCGTGAGCTATAAATAAACTTAGCTTAGAACAAATGAACGTTTTTTACATGCAGGACTTAATGCATTACAGTTTTCTGGCAGAACAAAAAATAACAACAGACCAAAACCATGTCTCATTTTTAATGAAAAAACAAGCCAGTAAAGCAGACCTCCAAAAAAGGAACTCTCTAATCTACAAGTGCAAGTATCCAAGCATGTCTCCAACTCTTCTCATTCAGTTTAATAAGAGAGGAAATCAGGCCACTAGAAGTTTACAGACTAATGCAATTACAGGGTGGCTCAATAAGCACCGATTTGTCTGTTACCTATGACATGTAAGATAAAGCTATGCTAACAGGTCTAGTTTTCCTTTCTCAAAGCCGAATGCCCACCAATCAATTAATCAGAATGGATGTTTTTCATAGGGGAAAGTAGCAGTCAGTTGCTGGCAAATATATGAATGACCACTTCTTACAGCTATTTTTAAGATCCATTAACTAACTGAATAATTGGATTTACCTATAAATAACAAATGCATTTTCATCAGATAGTGTTTAACATTTCTTACATCACAGGTGAAAAAAAAATCCTCTTAGTAGGTCTAGTATTAAAAGGCAAATAAAATTAAACCCATAATCATAGCAGCACTTCAAAATCACCATAAACTTTCAACAATTCTGTGAATACAAGGATACAAATGTACCATTAAAAAGTCACTCACTGCAAAAAAGCCACTTGAAGAAAACCAAGTTGTTTTGCTGTTTGCAAGTGGGATGAACGTGGGAAACAGCCTCTCCTCTGGAATGGTGAGCGGCAGCTTGCACATGGACAACAGCAGAGAGCTGGACCAGCTCCAGATGTATTGAAAGCAGAGATCATTGTTTTTTGGAACCACAAACACTGCAGACCAGGCCCTTAAAACAAAAATGCTGGAACCCTGGTGCTTAAAGTTAAACTCCCAGATTCAGTTCCTGACACCTTAAAAAGTGGTTTCTGGGGCTGATATATCTAGACGCTACTGATGCATATACATTCAGATTTAAATGCTGAATTTCAGGTGTTCAACTTTGCAAGTTTGGGATTTGTCAAGGTCCTATCAAGAGGAAAAATAAAATATATGCCAGAAGGCCGATCTGCTCACTAACATAACTTCTAATGCTTGAGAATCTCAGATTCTGAAAGGAAAGGTGTACCATGCCAATTTTCATTACAACCTCAATAGGAAAGTTACCCACGCTAATTCAAAAGTCTGCCAATGGCTGAATTTAAAACACCCCCACCACAGTCCAAGGGCTGACATTTCTCCAAACCAGGGATGATCATTATTCACATTGTTGACTAGGAGGGGAAGTACCCAGCTTGCAAAAGGATAATTCAACTTAACCTAGGTGGGACCTGCGTGGGACCCCTGGTTGTTTCGTCAGGGCATGGAAAGAGCATGTTGTTCTTCCACCCAGAAATGGTTTTCATAGCACTGAGTACGCTCACTGGGCACCATCTTGCTTGGCTACACCTTCCAACTTTGGACTCTGTATAAACATGCATAAAGAAGTATTTCATATTATGTCAGCTGATAACTTCCAAAAACACATCAGGACAGAGCTTCTCTGAGTAAGTCAGCTAAGCAGAATTTACCCAAAGGTAATATATGCCTTCAATTAGGGAACTGTGAACATCTCGGCAACTGCCCAAGTAATGACCTGGCTAATGTGCTTATCGGTGCGTTAGCACTGCCATCTCTTCTTACCAATTAGCATGGTCTCAAAAAGGATAAAGAAAAGATCATAGCTTTGTGAGGTGCTGAAACCTGTAGCATAATTAAGGGTACATCTTCAAAGTTGAGCTCACCCAGGATCACACCTGCATGTTGCATCCCATCACCACTCTGGTTTGTACAAAGAAATCTCATTCCTGGGTTTGGCAGAAGTACCATTCTGGGCTAGTAATACAGGCTGGAGTCCACATGGCTGCTGGGTTCACCTCTAAACCTGCCCGTTCTGCAGCAAGGGATGCATGTGACAGCTGACGGTCCTCATCCGACCCAAAGGATGAGGATGCAAGTCTCTGATGTCAACACACATTTCAATTTTGTAGTGGAACCAGTAATGTAAGTACAGCCCCAACCTATGCCAAAACTGCAAAAAGAACTCTAACCAAGATACTTCACCTTGACCACTTCATCAGGAAATCTGATTAATGCTCAGAAGCTCTAGGCACAGCCCAGATGTGAACCTCAATGTACTAGACACTATCCTAGTTTTAAGACAGCAATAATAACGTGGTCACAGCCTCCAACCAGAGCTAAGCAAAGAAGTGGACACATGAAGGTAGGGTGTAGTATCAGGTGACAACAAGGTAAAAGCAGTATGGATGAAAAGCGGAGGCCATGCACATGCCATCAACATTACTATTCCCAGCCACAGGTGTGTGTTGGCATCACAACAATGGTGAGACTTGAAGAAAGACACTGAGAAGGTTTTTTAAATGGTTAGACAGACTGTAATTAAAGCTATAAATCAGAACTTCTTCCAAGCCCACAGGTTATAGAAGGGGAAAAAAGCAATCAGTCAACAATCTTCAGACAAAGCCAACTCCTTAAAGGAGAAAGGAGCACAAGACATTTCTGTCTGCACTGGGGAGTGTTCAGGGAGACCAAGAGTATAATAATGCATGTCTTCTAACAGGAAGCTGTTAGCTGTGAGTATAATTAATGAAGGGAACAATTTAATACAGGCTGTGATGAATGCTCCCTTGCAGGACATGTGGAATCAAAACTGGATGTTTTTCTAAAAGATAAGCTCTAATCCAAACAGAAGTCAATTTAGGGAAATCCAGTGGTCCATGTCACAATGCCAGTCATAACGTGATCACAGCTGACTCTTTAAACTTTATAACCCATGAATATAATGAGTCATGAATACCAACAGTACTGTTCCTTCCTCCAGTGAAGTGTCTGGTGATATGGTGCCTGGATGTGGGTGGGTTATGATTAATGATGTATTTTACTGTGACTTTGCTCAAGAACTTTTTTCCCTGATGATTGCCATGGCTTGGACAAGTTCTTCTTCCAGGAATTATGACAAAAAATTGACTTCAGCAAAAGTTCAATTTTTTGTCCTTAAGTCCAGGTATGCTTTCTCAGCACAAAATGAGCAAGGATCTTCTAATGGGAAGTGGAGCCAAGTTTTAATTATTTAGAATTTATACCAAAATGGGCCCAGAATAAATTATGAACACACCATCAGAATCTGGTTCTTATTACTGCCAGAAAATGGCAGTGAAGGTACACAGCAGCATGCTTAAACATATAGTTATAACTGTCTTGAGAAGGGGCCCTGAAAGTCTTTCTCACTGAATGATGACAGTGAACTTGGTGGTCAGCTCAAAACAGATTAAGAAATTCTGCTGGCCAGCTTCTGGTTACCAGGCAGGGAACCTGCTGATACCATCACTCCTTCTTTCCCTCAATTGATCATTAGTACCTTTCTTCTGCCTCTCTTAACACCGAGGGCACTGGGACCTCTATTTCATATAAGGCCTTCCTATATCTTCTGTTCCCGGATGGATGGGTCTGTTTATCCCTCATTTTCTCCTCCCTTTGTTTCAGGTTCTTCCATTCTTCCATCATTTCTAGGGTCTGCTGCCACCATTATTTCCTTTCTGCCCCACTAGTGGACAAGTGATTGTGATTCCTACATGCAGGGTAGGAAATTTAAGATTTAAATCCTAAATCCAGGCTGAGCTCAACTGAGATGAATGTATGATACTCTGCAACACGTTAAGCAATTTTTTGATGTTTGCAGTAAGTTCTGTGGATGTCTGGAGCTCCCATTTCTTGGCTTCTGGTTTCCTGATTTTTATTAGTATCAGCAAAATTCATGCTTTGGTGCCTAGACTATTCCCTGGATTTGCTCTGATGTTGCATTCAAAAATTACCTAGCAATCTCCAAGCTGACCAATGCCTGTATACTGAGGACAGTATTTCTCATTTGGCCAACAATGATGCTCAGTATCAAAGCAGATATATTTTACAGTGAAGGAAATAATTAGAACAGTCAAAGGACATTCAGGCCTTGGGAGAAATACAGTTTTAGGTTCTGAAGCGTACAGTTAAAATTATGTTGCTAAAAATCAGCAGGCAGTATTATTACAACCTAGAAAGTACGGAACTGTACAAAGAATCAGACCTTGTTGTTAGAAGATGCTTCTGCAAATTAGATATTAGGGTCCCAGATTTATAAATTCAAATTAATGTGTTTTCTTCATTTGCATTTCTTCAATTTTGGAACAAGATTTCTTGGTTTGACATTGCTGGGCTGCTCAAGGGCAACCAGATAAATATCATGATACTCCAATATGGGACTTTACCACTTCCACTCAGTTAATTATCTTTCATTTAAAGTATGCTTGCTTGTATTTTTGCTTTCCAACCCCATTAAAAATCTTATTTTAAAATTCTAATTCTTATGAGGTTTAAGTTCCAAGATATGGAATGTACAAGAAAACTGTAGTTGTTTAAGACTTTTTTTTTTCTCTTACTTTTTACAGAAATAGAATTGCTTACCAAATAACATTTGTAGTTTTCAAGAGAAAACTGAAAATGTCTTCTGCTGAACGTGCAGTCTGGAAACATCACCCCCAAATCCTTAAAGGACAACCTTTCAAATCCCATTCCCACAAGCCTCCTCTTCAATCTGTTAAAAATGTAATCGTTTGCTCATTGGTCATATGAGAAACAAAGGGCCGTGTGTGCTTCTATACCTTGGACAGACCTGTGTCGCATGGGGTCAACACTAAAAGACTAAAGGCTAAGAGGGAGAACGGAAGTTGAAGAGAACTGGGAGCACTTTTGAAAGGCAGAATTATAGGTATCACGTAGCAACAGAAACACCAAGCTAGAAGTGGTTTAAGTGCAGTTTGTAGCAGAGTGATTACCAACAGCAGAGATAAAATGACCCATGTTACTATAATAATGTGCACAAACAGGTATTGCTGGCACTTGATGGTACTAAACCTCCCTAATCATACAGCAATAAAACTAATTCCATTTGCTCAGACGTCATTACTGGAGTCCCAGAAAGCCAAGAAATGCCATTTAAAAGCACAAAAATGTAGCTATATAGTCCTTTTTATTTTCCTCATGCTTTTTAAACCCTCAGAGGTCAGTCTGACTTTTTTCCAAGCTTTTCTCTGCAACCAGAAAAAGCTAGAAACTTTTCTTAATTATTTTTAAAGCAAGCTGAAATTCTTCTGTGCTCCTTCAATCACATGAACTGAGAGTTTCAGAGAAATGCTAACTATTCCAACGCTCAGAACAGAACCAAAAAACCTGGCAGTAAGAGAGGACAGAACCACTTATGTGCAATCAAGTACCATCCAGCCATGCTGGGCGTTCATTGCCCTTTCTTCTGTCTACTTTGTTGGACACTGAGGTGCTTTGCTAGGACCTCGTATGCTGAGAAGAAGACTGGCAGTACCTGATCCAAATCTATGCAATCGAAGAGTCATCTTCTGCTACCACATAATGTTAAGTGTAAGTCAGCTCCTCCTAGGATGTTTTTGTATTTACTTGTTACCAAGACAAATTACCGGTCTGAAAACACCACTTCAGTTGTAAGACAAGATGATTATTTTTCACTGTGTGGGGCTATTTATTTGCCTGGGAACACAGGTTCTTATAAGGGCTGGAGAGTTATGTTAAGTATCACTCTCAAGAGTCTCCTTCCAGAAAAATGCCAGGAAATTGTATCAGCTCTGTCCTCTGAAGAGAACAAGCTATGAGTTAATTCACCTGAATCACTGAAGACATGATGAGAACGGTTTTGGTTAGGTATGAAAATTTACTTGCTTTCAGTGCTGGAGTTAATAGGTGGTAGTTGGAATCTGGGAACCATCGGCTAGAAACAGATTATTTGCATGTAATCGTAATTTGAGTATTTCTTCCAAATCTTGCCTTTACCACATCACCTAATAATGTACTAAAATCTAGAGATACTACAACAAACAACTGTATGTATAAAGAAAGAACACCACCCAGCCAAGCAAAATGCACCCCAACGAAATGAAAGGATGGCATCTACCTTTACCAATAAGGCCTTTTCAGTTTTATCTGATCTTAAATTCAAAATGATTTAGTGCAAACATACAGCACTCAACAGTTCAGTAAAATTCAGAATGCGAAACCTGACAGAGCAACTGCAGAACTCTAATGATTTACAGTCTTTATTTGTTTCCGGTAAGGCTTATGACGTCCCTTAGTCACACACCTGGAAAGGCTGTGCCTCTGCTTTAGGGAATTTATGTTCCTGCAGTTCCTCCTGACTTCCTAAGGGCTGAGCACAAATTACAGCTTTTTAAATGAGTAGCATTCATTAAATCAAATTGCTAGTAATACTGCACTGCCTGAATGTGCCCCTAATTAGTCTTAGAACAGTTCTGCTATGTACGAAGAGACTAGAGGTGGCCCTGCCTTTTCATTAATCATATCTGTGCTAACTCCAAAGCCCCTAGCAATAATGTTTCAGCAAAACTTCTCCACTTTTGGTGTCACTATAAATAGTACCTTCAAACTACTGTCACATTTTCTTTGTACACCCAGCCCTGCACCAGTTCAAACCAACGAGAGTTTTGCCGTTGACTTCAGCAGGAGCAGGCTGCAAGCCTGAATGTCGACCACAGCTTTCATGCAAGTCAAAGGTGAGCGGGACAGCCTTCCAAGTAGAAAATGCTAAATCACCATTTTGGTTGGACCACAGGCTTACTTAAGAGTAGAGATGAAATACTGCAGCCTTCCTCCAGAAAGGTCAACAGTGTACTCTCATCAGCTGTCTAATTAATGTGATTTAATAAATATTAATGTACAACAGTGCCTGCAAAGGCAAAACGTAATGTGAAATTTATCACTGGCTTGACTAAATTAGCTCATTGCAATAGAGAAATGCAAATAACTTACAGAAACAAATATTTAAATTAAACTGTACGGTTTGTTTTCAACATGTACAAGGCAGAATTGTAAACCAGGGACTATGGACAGCTTCCACATCGTTGCCATAGTTGAGGTTTCAAAGCGTCCTAGCACTACCCAGAGAAAGCCCTGTGGAATTTGCACCTTCTGAGCACAGCTGTATGTAACACTTCCCAGCTTGATCCTAGACAGTTGTCCATGCACATGTGTAATGAATGCACGGTATGTGGACAGCAGGCTATGGCTTCATAGCCTGGCATAGCCATAGCAAGCATGACTTCATCCATATGGGGGTGCAGTATCACTTATCCAGGGGAAGCCATCTCTGCCTGTTTTTAAGAAAGCAGTGAAGAAAAGAAAGCTGAAGGCACCACTCACTTCAATGAAGTGGCCAACTGCCCAATGCATTTCAATTAKAACAGAAATACACATATTCCTCTTTGAGCTGGTATCACAACCACAAGATTGTACTGCAAGGACAGTAAAGGTATTTAATCTTTTAACCTTTTTGACAGAAAGTGGGCACTTGATTTCATTTGATGTGAGTGTTCCCTAGGCACCCTATTTAATTTTTGGTTTAGGCAATACCCTGAATTGAAGCCCAGAGACTGAACTGCAGCCAATGCTGGCATTCTGCTTTGTGACACCTTAATGCATTTGGAGCCAAATATCCAAAATTTATTATCATTGCTCTAGTACTAGAACAGCTCTGCACTGCATACAATTCAATGAAGAATGCCATGCCTACAGGGATCCACTGGACACACGGCCAAATTTTCTTTTCATCTACAGCTTCTGGTAATATACTGGGTGTCTCAGATATGCTGTAACTTATGACTGCAGACCTGTCTATGTTAAAATAAAACCAGGACAAAAAAGCACTTCATGGACTTCCTGAGTATTTTCTTTCAGTAATGCTTGATTAAGACACCAGGGGGAAAAAGAAGGGAGAAGCTTCTGCAAAAACAGTGTTTAGAGACTTGCTAATTGTGAAAGCCAGTACCACATATATAGCAGATTTATATTTATCCAGAAGTAAGCTTTTATAATACAGTAAGGCATAATTAAAAAACTAAAACCTCTGCTGAAGGAGATCCTACAACCATCCCGGAGAGCCCATTCCAGGGGGGGAACTCTGCACAAATACCAGCATTTTGGAAGTCCTGGTGCCACCCTTTTGACAGCATGAAATCCCACCTCCGTCCCAAAGATTACATAATGACTGATAAGTGATCTATACAATCTGTATAGTTTGGACCCCTTAAGATAAAAGGATTAGAAAGGGAATAGTCAAAATGGACTTAGCAACGACAAATGCAAGCTATCCTTGTATAGAAAAACAGCTGAGTATGCAGACCTTGATCATTCTGTTCCAAGTATGTGCTTTCTAGAGAGACTGATAAAAAAGATCAGTCTTCAAAGATCATAAAAGCCAGTGAGATGCAAGTCTTGCAAGTTGTAAAAACAAAATGATACAAATAGTACTTTAATTTTGATTTGCCTCTTTTGGGGGGGGGGAGGGGCAGAAAGAGGCAAATCAGGGGGTAGTATTTAGAAGCCATATTTTTCAGTATTTCTTTGCAACTTCTGAGGCTAGAAACCTATTTTCAAAAATTAAAGGTATTTCTGGCATTTGGCACTTTTGGAAGGAAAAACCATACCAAATATTTCAAGAGTTGTGATAAAATGAGGAGAGTTGAGGAAACGTAATAGGTATTTTTGAATTGCAAAGTAACTCTTTCACATTAAATGCCATCAGAGACTAGTAGACTGCTTTCACGGAAAAGAATACTGCAGTGTACGGCGAGAAGTAAGTGTACAAATGACAGGCCAAGTTGATTTAAATTTACACTTTTCAGATGTCAGTCTTGCCCATAGTTGTTCTACTGCGACAGTTAATTGTTGTACTTTCATGAGTCCTCAAGGCTAACGGTCTTGAAGAAAATCCAATTTAGAGGACAACTAACAGGTATTAAGCAACTAGAGGGACTCAGAATCAGAAGATCTGGATTTCATTCTCCTATCTGCTGCTGACTTGCTGCATGACCTTGAATAAAAAACTTATCCAGGCTGCAACTCTACCTTTACATGCATCTCCTAAGACTGCTATGAGGTTAAATTAATTAATTCATGCCTATAAACCTTTCAAAAGCCTCGGGATAGAAGGGGCTACGGAAATGAAAATTATTAACTATTTTTCTACATACAGAGGTACAGAGTGACACGTTTGCTGTATGAATATAAATGCAGACACATAAACATGCACAACATGTTTTCACGTAACTTCTGACTTGTTCCCTCAAGTAACAGCAACATGGAAATACACAATGAAGGAATAAACACTACATATGCCTACAGATCCTTCATTTTCTGTGTAGGTAGCTCTGATGCAGCCTCTCCTTTACAGCACATTCTTAAGATTACAAATTATGCTTGTTTAACAATATTATGAAAATAAATTGTTCTTACCCTCAGCCCCTGCTCCATGGACAAGCAGAGGACCTGCCAGGGTGCTGTGTACCTGAACATGTTTGGCCCCTTCTGTAGACAGACTAAAGAGCAAAAGGCACACAAGTCTCTCAGGTCTCCTGGTTGCTTTTCATCTGAGGGATGCTTAAATTGAGAGAAATCCTTTAGTTTTACTCTTCAAGGGCCCCCTAAGCAGACTCTAAGACAGCGTTACAGCCATTCCACTTGCACCCTGAGGAACTGAATAACTAATTCAGTAAGAGGCTTTTTTCTTGGGAAGAGCTTAGCTCAAACTCAATTAGCATAAATAGGATGATAACCTTTGAATCTCCCACTCCTCCTTTCGGAGGAGCCGATGGTGGACAGCACGTTGCGGCAGGGTTGCTCCCTCCCCTGCAAATCTTGAGTTTGTTTGTATTTCCACTGCTGGCATTCGACTCTGCTTCACAAGTCCAGAAGCAGCTATMAGAGACCATCTGTAGCTTTGCATTTTTATTTTTGCTATTATCTTTTAGCCTGGCTCAAAGGAAATCCCTTTTCCTCCTGTCAGGAGGGATTCCCCTTCCCTGTCTCTGGCATCCTGACCGCTACTTGGCAATCAGCATGATTTTGCTGAATAAATTCACACAGAAGCTGCTATAAACACTCTCATGATAAAACCATTACAGTAAATAAAGTTACCACCCTAAATAAGACTGACAGGTTCTCTCCAAAATACACTGAAGTGAGCTCTTTGCAACATTGGAAATATGGTATGCTGCAGCCTTGCTTGTGGTTAAGTTTTCCTTTTTTAATGGATTGTCAGTTTTTCAGTCAGAGACCAAGGCCTAATCTCCAAGAAATTAAACTGGTAAAAGAGTAAAGCTCTGTTATTTTCTACATTTATGTTATTTCAGTGATGAACTGAAATGGTACTTCTGTACCCTGCTGCTGCTCAGAAAACAGTGGGATGCTGTATGCACACCATGGCCACATTTGCTTTTCTTTTACGGCAGTTGTTTGTACTCCCAAACCATCACCGCTGCAAATCCAGACACACAGATCAAGTAACTAACTTATCCTGGCTTTTTTTTTTTCCTTTGGTAGAGGAAGAAGAAGTAATTTTAGATTTATATTGACTCGAATCTGACTCAATGATCCGTAATATTTTATCTCCAGTACTTGTACATTGCAATCCCACCCAAATAAATTACAGGGATGCCGAAGAACGGTGCAAGACTCGTCTCTACAGCTACTTCTAGCAGAGAACCGAGGCGCCTGTGCACAGCACTGCTCCCCCATCAGCTCAGAGTACTGAGAATACTCATAATGCAGTTCTGCAAGTCCTACTGCAGCACGAATACCAGCAGAAGCACTCTACACACTCGGTGGTTTTGGAAAAAAATTCTCTGAGAAAATATATCTCATCATATATATTTTGTCTTTCTTGACGGTGAAGTGATAGACAGCCATGAAAAAAACCTAGACAAGTTCTAAAGTGCTAATTTCACAAAGTACTTGGCAAACAACAAACACACACCTGAGCTCCGGCTCAGCTGAGAAGTTTCTTACTATACCCGTATTCGGTGCCCATACACCACTAACACGGATGCCAATTCAAAAAAATGTAAAAGTGCATATCTGTTTAAAATTATCAAAATTATACACTACATACATCACTTAGCAGTGGCTTTAACAATGGCTATACAACCTTTACTACAAGTATATAAAGCCCTGGCTTCTGCTCAGCTTACGGAGGTGGCTTTGCTTGAAAACCAGTCATAGGAGCAACTTTCTTCTCCTTCACCTCTCTCTGTATTTTGACCTCTTGCTTTGACGCTTCTGAAGTCAACTTTGGAAGCAACAAATTACTTTGGTTATTTCTTCAGTAGCTGAAAGTGATTTAAGCCAGAACAAACCCAGGTACCATGGCCAATATTTCACCAATTATGTTTTTATACTAGAAGAATAGCAGATGACAGAAGAAGAATAGCAAATGACAAATCCCTTTCCTGAGTAAGAATCTGGACATGACTCTAACATGGATTACAGGAGGACCTAGGTTACAAACATAAAATAGATGAAGTGCCTTCTGCTGAAGTAACATCGAGTTACTTCAGTATGGCCAAGGGTAGAAATGTGGATTTTGGTGAGAAATGGCCATTCCACATGTCCTTTGAACCTTCCCATGGCCAGATATGCAAACAACTCCCATGGAATGGAAACAAGCATCTTCATCTTGTAGCCTCTTAATATCTTCCTTTTTTGTTAAAGGTTGTGTGCCTTGCTCATTACCTACATGATGAAGTCTGTATCACAGGATTTAATTCTGAAGGTAAATGAGAATATAGATACAGAACAGATCAACCTAAGTACTAAGATATGATTCTGCAGAGTTAACAGTGAACTAAGTCTGCCAAAGCACCTGAAACCTAGGAGATCCCAAAAAAAAATCCTAACGACAAAATGTTTTGGCCTAATATAGACTATTAAACAACCTTCCTAGAAAGAAGACCTCCGATCTTTGATTTTCCTAGTGGATGAATTGAGTGCTCTTGAATAGCTCAGAAACTGCTAGCCAAAAATACTGTGATATATCAGCCATATTTAGGATAGTTAATTAACTGTGAACAACACATTAAAGCTGCTTCTACATCTTTTGCATTAAGAAATATTCATACAGGTAAACAGTTAACAAGACATAATCTGAACTTTTGTGACCTTGAACCCATACAAATATAATCTGCTTATTTTCTGCAAAAGTTAGCCCTCTTTTTCCCCCTTCATTTTGGGCTTTCCCCCCTCTCTCTTAATAAATAAAACAGAACTACTGAAACAGCTTCCCCCCATAGCCGATTTTAAATGCGAGATCACAGAGCTGCTTATGTCAGGAAGTTAATATAAACACTCCCATACMAAGATCAGAAAGTTAATACAATTGTTGACTTGTCTTCAGGGAGAAACAGGGAACAACCAGATGTACTTATGGGAAGCCACAAAGAGATAGGACTGTGCCATCCAGGCGGAGGTCTATTGACACCGACAGTACCTGCTAATGAATGCCCACTGTGTCTGAAAGCCCATCCTTCTTCCCTCTTACCAGAAATCATTAACACCAGGGGAGAGCTTTCCAGGACTCAGTCAGAAGTCAAAATACTAACACTCTCAGTGTTTCTCTCCAGCAGGTCGTTTTCAGAAGAGTTAGTGTTGAAATCTTCTTGGAAAAGATAGGCAGGATTTACAGTAGCGATGCAAAATGCAATCAGTCCTCGCAGAAGAATGCAAAGCACATACCAATAAATATCACACCCACATTTTGTGGTTTGTGTTTCTCAAGCAAGGGTCATTCGACTTCCTGTGAGACTCTGACAGCACAGGATTTACCAGTGCTGTCTTTCTGCACCTCCTTTTATTTCCCAATAAATACAAAGCCTTTGGATAAGGTTAAGAACTTACTCAAGCTGATGAAGCCATAAAAGTTGCTTGTCTTCCAGTTGTCCATGAGTAAAGAAGGTGAGACACTGCATCAGAGATGAAACCTCCTGCTGTGAAAAATGCATACGGCTAAAATACTAGACTGGAATTTATGAGACCAAATCCAATCCCAGGCTCTGATGTCTTGGGAAAAATCACTTAATCTTACTGTGCCTTTTATCAGAAAGGTGTTTATAGCATATTTTGCGAGTTGTGTGCAAAAAGTATGCTTATGAGGACACTTGCTAATCTATTTCCTTCTTTGAAGAATGCAGGAAAAATAATCTTTCACATAAAATCAGTGTGTGAGAGAAGTACCCATATTGTATCTTTTTTAATTTTGGTATTCAAAGAACCCAAGAGGAAGAGACACCCAAGATTTTCAATTTTCATTTTTCATTTTACTCCCCATTACAATGGTTTGCTGCAGTTTTCCTGGTGTCTCAGTGCTCCACTGAAATGCCATGTCTCATGCAGCAGAGTGTATTGCAGAGACAGTCCCAGTGGTGTGAGGAAGACCTCGGCTCCCCTTCCTCTGCTCACCACTTCTGACATTTGACATTTGACACCAAGACATTTGAAATTTCCTGAAATGCTTTTGGTTTTGTCCATGCTGTATGCAATGTGCAAACACAAAACTGGTGTGAGAAATAATGCATCACTGTGCTCTCTTTTGCCCTTACAAAAGGTAGAAAACTGGACTCATACCTGTACAGAAATGTAGCCTGGCTGGCATAGGACACTGCTATATAGGAGCCAGAGGCGCTCTCAGTCCTGGAAATGAGCACTCAAAGACTTTAAGTAATTGCAAGGTTTGGCAACAGCAAAATATGTGGTTTGATGATCTGAAATTTGGGCAAAAGTACTTAGGAGCCTAATCCTGCCTAGTCTCAATCTGTAATTACTGAACAACATGAGCACAATATTGCAATAACAAGAACTGCAGGACTGAATAAGAAAGCTCAATAATTCAACCTGGTGAGCTCTTCAGGAAAGAGTGACAGGTATTTCTTGTATTTGTTGCTTTTTTATTATTATTATTGTTACTACTATTATTATGGTTCTACTGTACTGCTCCTCCCCCCCTATGGCAAGAGTCTTCCTACAGGAACAAAGACCTGGTTTTCCACTCCTACTTCCTGACTGGAAAGGAGTGAGCTAGAAATTTTGAAGTGGCCAGTCTCTAAATCTCCTGATTTAAATTTATCACTTTGTTCATCTTACTTCTTCTGTTGCACATCATTTTATTATCCCCATTTTATATGTGACACAAAAGATCAGATTCAAAGTTATCTCTATCACCAGACAATCTGTGCAAGACCTCAGACAGTACACCAAAAATATGCAATGTCAGCAATATGAGGAGCCTGTCTTTTCCAATCACATATCCCAAAGGCTAAGCATATTTCCATACACAAATGGAAAAGCTTGGAAAAAACAGCAAAGTTTTATCCGGGGCCTGGATGGGAAGCCTGGTGCATGCAAACCTGGAAAGCATCCTGTTGCTTAGTGGAAGAAAGTCAAGTTATCATGCACATGAGCTGATGATTGGGTGCTGAGCCCAAAACATTGGTCTTTTTTCTTACTTTTTAGGGTCAATCTAATAAAAGATACTGCTTCTTTCTACAAAACCTGTCTCCCTTATTGCCCGGTAAACCTCTGTAGATACAACACTACTACTATTATTAAATGTCCATCCTCCTATCAAAAAAGTGCTGTCTCTGGGAAAACACAGTGTGTAGTGATTACAACATCAGCTGATACTTGGTGCTCGAAGGAGTAATACTGTAAGGAGTATTTCAAGAAAAGCATAGGCAAGAAGTTGCTCAGTACCAAATAATTTTCTCAATACTTAGAAAAGCTTATCCCATCAAGAGAAAAAGCCTTTATTCTGAAAAAGAAAGGTTAAAAAAAAAAAAAAAAGGCTAACTAGATGATTATGGGCTGGACTAACATTGTCTGGAAAGATTAATTCACATAAACAGCAGAAACTGGAGGAACACAATTTCCTACCTTCTGTTTGAAAGGAAAAGCAGTAAGAAAGGGTRTAAGAAAAAGGCAGTCTGTCCAAATGCTCTGCAACACAGCTACACATGAGTGTGGCTCTTTTGACTACATTTCTCAGAAAAAATGCATGAGATCATGAAGACTTAAGATCTTATCAGCCACTGGATGCAAAATTTCCCTTAATACATCATTCTGTGCACTGCATACAACTCTGTATCATAGTGATGATACAGAAGCATTAATTATTTTCACATCATACAGAAAATGACTTGGCTTGGTGAAGATCTGTAAGAGCTTACCAGCATGTTGTCAAACAAATCCTGCCACCAAAAATGCAGGAAGAAGACATTTTGCAAGCCACAGTCTAGCTCTGGGATCTCAGCAACCCGTACTTTTAAGGCATGGCTCAAAACACACGGAATTAAATGAGTATCTAACTGTACAATGGAATGAGCTTAGGACTGGGCTCATTCACTGGTATTCACATGGCTCTCCCTAAGCAGGAAATCCTGAATTCTCACTCATATTCTTTTCAAATCAGATCCAACTGCTGCTTGCCCACCTTTTAACCTCTGAAAGACCAAAAGCCAAACACTTTTACAAGTGGGAAAGATGACAAAAATCCTGAAACAATTAGTAGAAGAGGAAACTCCCTTAAGTTCTTCACTGTAACCAGGATTTTTCATATATATATAGCTTCCTAACTCAGTACCTCTGAGACCCCCAGTATGAAAAGAACAAGAGGAACATCCGCATCAGAAGGTAGTGTGGGATGGATGTAAACTGACTGTCTTGGAAGATACTGAATGACTACCTAATGGTTCTCCTTCTCAGCTTTTCTAGGGTGTCCCTCCCCAGGTAATATGTCAAACTTGTCCCTGGGCTGCCTACACGAGATTATGCACTAATCACGAAAGTGCAAGCTCTTGTGGTTTGGCAGAAAATATCACAAGCACTTATATAACCACAGTCGGGATCATGTGTAGCACCGCCATGGAAAAACAACCTTTTCATTAGCCGAACAGCGCTTATAATGGTGCTGGCACTGTGGTTTGATGCTGACCCAAGGAGAACAGGCAGCCACGGTCACATGGCAGTGCAAGCCAGTCCTAAATTCTGCTCACCTCCTCTCTGGCCATGCTGGTTTTGGTTGTCTGTCTGGTGACATGGCTAAAAAGTAATCTCAGTAAAAAGGGAAGAAAAAAAGTGGTTCATGTCTGGCTGGATTCAGCTTCCAACTGAACAAACACAAACATCACCCAGCATGAATGGGCACTGCAGTTTCCTAAGCACTGCGTTTACCTTGGGTGGTCAGCTACCAAGCCACTGGCTAGGCATCCCCCTCCTAATCCTGTGAAGCTTGTTCAGCTCATAGTTTGAAGTAGGGTTTGTGACACTTCAAATCCACGAATGTGCTTTCCATTTGCAGTATCTCAGGCTCCACTGCAAAATTGCTGCAGGAACTTTAATAAATGCATGTTGTGAACAGACTGATACAAGAAGGAAACGATCTCCTGTGTCATCAGGTCCCATCACCTGTTACAGCAGGAAAGCATGTCAGCTCATCCTCTTCATGAACTTATTCAAGCTCTGTCTTAAAAACAGCTAAGAACATTTGTCCCCACTGTTGCCATAGAAGTGTTAGTCTAATCCTTAAGGGCTGGCTTCTAGTTTCTAGTCTACATCTACTAATGGCTAGTTCATCTCTTTTTGTTCTTTTTCCAGTACTGACCATTTGGTTTAGTAACTTACTGCCCTTCTTGGTATTTCCTCCCTGATGCATATACAAACTTCTGATATATCCCAGTCTGCATTTTTCTAGACTAAACAAGTAAAGCTCCTTTAATCTCAAATTGCATGTCAGGCTTTCATCTCCCTACTGTCCACGCAGACCCCCCCCTGCACACACTGCAGTGTCAAGTCATATTTTTGGAGCACGAGTGGCCACAAATGCACATGGTGTTCCATGTACGGTCTTACCAGCGGTGTCTACAACAGTGTTCATGTGTCCCTATCCCTTTTGGAAATGCCCTGACTGGTAAGTAAGCATAGCTGGAGATGGGTGAAATCCTCTTTGTATGACCACGTAAGTAAGCCCTCAGGCGACTCCCTGGGTACATAAGGAAGGTATTTATACAGAAAGCATACGGACAAAAAAAGTGCGTGCACAGGAGGTGCTGGCAGTTGGGTGACAGTGCAGAGACAGTTGTGCTACTCTCATCCAACAGGATTACGCCAATTAAAAGATGACAACAGCTGCAAGCAGATGGGCACTTCAAATATAGACATTTCCTCCAAAACTAGTAGCACCAACAACAGCTGTGCTGGAACGCCAATGAGCTAGTGCACCAAGAAGCCCAGAAAGTATGTCATYCTTCCCGAACCGTCTTATACCTACTCCTCTCAGATGGGCTGACACAATTTCTTACCCTCTGTTTGTCTTTCAAGCTCAAACAACACTAAGCTAATGAGTGAATGATTAAGCACCAGCCCATGCTACTCTATGCCCTGGATACGATTACCAAAGTTACAGTGCCAAGCTAAACACTTGCAGCTCATTTCCTTTGCATGAAATGGCATCAGAAGGGAAAAACGAAACAGAGGATGCTCACGCAACCACTTTGTTTACACGGGAGAAAGTTTCAGCAACCCACTGGGGAACTCGGGGAGAAAATCCCTTCTCCCTTTGCATCATGTTCTTTCCAATGCTTCGTGTCGGAGCAGTCCGTACCACCACGGCCACAAAATCAATCATCTCTCAAACCACCAGTTCCCAGGCATTGCCCTGCCAAGCTTTATTGCAGAAAGCAATAAATAATAAATAACTGTCATAAATATGGATCCAAGCCTCCCTGAATCCACCACACCCCTCCGCTACCAGCACCAGCGCCTGCTGCCTCCTGACCCCCCGCCAGCCCCATCCCTCCTCGCACCCCACTCCCTGCTGCACCCTGGCCCCTCTGCCAGCACCTCCTCTGCATGGCCAAGCACGGCTCGGGCACAGCTGGCACGGCATCAGGCGTGGGAGAGCGGCGCTGACGCTATCCGCAGGCATTCAAAGGCTCTCTGCCGTGTTGATTTCAGGGCTGTGAGGCAGAGGAATCCACGCTGGCCTTGTGAAGGTTTAACAGACGTTAATCATGCATGGTCAGGCGGGTCTCAGCACTTGCAGAACAACGCCCGTTGGCATGCTTTCTGCTGGGGCTGGGAAGCTGGGTATGGAGAAAAATTTCTGCTCTCGTCTGCTCATTTGGTCTCCCCCTACCTCCTGAAACTTCGCATAAAACCTACATCTGGGTCTCATGTGCATTGACTTTTTCACTACAAGAGTTCCAGGAATGGAAGGAGGGAAAAGGGAAAGACACAGTCCCAACTGGAAAGTCCCAGGCAGCTCCAGCCATGTGAAGATGTTCCTGTTCACCAGCCGAGTGAAGAAGTTCACCAGCCGTATGGTATGGTTTTATTATGGCTTCTGTGTTACATTTTCTCTTTTTTCCTAGGGGGTAGGAGTAATACGATACATGTTTGTGCCAAATAATGTGTTGGATCACACAATTCATTGGAGAAAAAGCTGGCAGTGTGAAACATAAGCCTGAAACTCATCTGCTTTTCCTTGGAGCAGGTAGGTTTTGCACCCGTATGCAAAAAGTAAAAAGTAAATAGTCTCTAAACATAACTTGGGTAAGTCTGGGGAGCCGGAACCAGCTCCACTCAATCCAAAATCTTAGAACCTTGCAGTGTGTTAGCCTCATCCCTCCTAACTCCTTCATGGCTTCCTCCTACCTTGTTCTGATCTTTCATTTTATTACAAAACTCTGTTTTCTTGCCTAGGTCCTATCCTTCCTGCAGTGAGCTGCCACAGCTAATGGCCTGTGCCCTGCTCAGGGCTTTGGAAGACAGGCTCTGGCTCCAAAGGATGTATTCAGGTGCTGTATCCTCAGATAAAGACCACTGCCAAACTACTGGTGGATAAGGAATGAGGATCTGTGAATTCACCCCACATAGGAATACGTCTCAAGAAGAAGAGATACAAGGACAACACAATGGTCTTGGCAGCTTGATTTTCACAGAGGTAAAAATCAGCTGGACAAACATCAATAAAAATGCAGCCATGTCAAATTCTTCCCTGTCATTTCAATTAATAAATATTTTCAATATTTATTTTCAATAAATACTCAATTAATAAACATTTACTCAACTCTGGTTAAATGTCGCTAAAGGTGTGTCAGGTATTTTATGTAGAGTTTTGATGAATGCTCAGCATTGCCCTAGCCTGCCCAGGCCATTTCTTCATTTTCTGTCAATACACAAAGTCTTGTTCTATTTTAAATCACAACAGCAACAACAGCCTCTCATTATGTGCAAAGCACTCAACTGCCTTAGGGCACCCTCTTTTCATCCAATTCTCCAGTACAATGATTCTTTTCTTCTGCCTTTTAGCCCGATCCCTTTAAAAGTGGAGAAATCTTGTAACAAGATTTGTACAAATCCCCTCGTTTTCTGTTCATTAATCAGTTATAATGAAGCACCGTTTACATATAAGCTATCAAAAGTTACTGCACTGCCTCTTGAACCCCTAGAGAAATTCTTACACTGAAGACTTTCTACTAAAAGACCTTCTCTGACAATAACTATGGATGCCTGTGCACACATCTCCTGCTCCCATCAGCAGACAGAGGCTGTGAGACAGTAGCCTCCATTTAGCACTAATAAGTAGCTTCACCCACTTACAGCGTTTCCAACATGCAGCACAATCTGAGTTTTCTTTATGGCAGCTGGAGTTTTCATCTCGTGGCATTAATTGTGCTTAACGAGTGTCTGCCCAGAGCAGACAGAGGCCGAGCTAGTCAGAGCTTTCTCTTATGCCAGATGTCGCAGCTGTAGGGCACAATTACGGGAAATAACCTTTGCAGGGGGAGAGGAGGAGGCAGAAGGCTGCTTTGGTGCACACACCCAGTAACATACAGATGTCTGTGCACGCTCACACACATGTGTGTATGTCTGTATTGGTGCACAAGGAGAAATATTCCTGCCGTGTGTGCCCACAAGTGGGTTTCTGGTGTGGCAGTATGCACTTATTGTTAACAATAACTTCATGTTGCTTGCACAAAATTTCACTTTGTCCCTGCCAGGACAGATAAAGATTGCTATTGCACAAGAGTCTCACTTAAGATATGGAGCATTTTCAAGGATGAAAGCACTCCAGGCATTAGCAACTGCCTGGAAACCCAGCAGTGGGACTAATTCCCTGACTAATGCCATACCATGATGCCTTTGCAGCATCATTTGTTACATGCTGCTTTTTTGCCCGCACTGAGTAGCCACAATGCATTAAAGAGATAATATCTGCTACTGGTATTTAACTGATAGCCATATGGTTATTGCACCAGCTCCTGCATCTGGCTGGGTGGTGTGCTGTATGGATACTAGGGGTGGCTATTCATTACACAGCCACAGAGGCTCCTTTGGCTCAAGATACTGAGACCAGCTGTGCCTTCCATAAGATGACTCTTATGGCTGAAACACTGTCATTTGAGCACATGTGAAGAGAGATGTTGATAAATTAGTCTAAAATCCCAGATTCAGTTCAAGAGGTTGCTTCTGTGCATGCAACAGTTTTGGGCTGAGGTATGAAGTTGTTTGCAGGCCTTTTTTATCACTGCTTGCAGCTGCCATTTGCAGTGATGGCATAACACAAAAAGAAGGAAGATCTGGTAGATTAGAGCAATTCAGATAGAGAGACTGATCTCATCTATCTTTCACAGACAACCACCAACATTCCGCTAGGATCCAAACTTCCCAGAATTGGGTGGTGCTGTATATGGAGAGATACTCTTGTCCCTGGAAAACTGCTACATTTCACCTCAAGGTATTTTCTAAGGTGCAAGAATAAACAACTGCTACAGAGCCAATCCATGAAAGTCAAGATTCCTGCAGCTGATCATTCAGCTAGCAGTATACGCTCATTCAAGATCAAACACATGCATTTTTAAATCTGGTAGCTAATACAATAATTGTAAAGCACAGATAAAGCATGAGGTAAATACGAGGTATGTGATCTGGTTTTCAATTGAAAGGTTACAAACAAGAAAAAGATCCATTCACTGATTTCTCTTCCTAACTCTTAAATGCAGCACTGCAGTTCTGTCACTTGCCCACACATCCCTTCAGCCTGTTTCAGAGACACCCCTGCCCTCACGCAGAGCGAGCGTGCCTTGTGTGCTCCTACTGTTGCTGTTGGCAAGGAAAGCAAAACAGAAACTCTCGGTTTCCTACCTTGTGTAATTTGCAAACAAAAGCAAAGGACAGGTGAGACTCAAAGTTGCATGGAAACAGATGCTTTGACTAACTGGAGCACCTTTGGATATAACTAGCCAGGGTGCTGGCTGTGAGTAGAAGCCCACCTCCCTAAGAGAGTCAGAAGCAACATCTAAAAGGAAACTCTGACACTGTTTGATTAGTATTGTTTAAGAGTGCCTTGCTGAGCCAGAAAGGAAGCAGTCATTTGGTTTCTAAGGAGCACCACCAAAAAAATACCATCAAAACAAGATAAACGTTGCAGCCTGAACAAGTTTCTCAGCACGTAACTCCACCTAGGAATTCCTCTTACGAAATCGGGCTCTCCTGTGCTTCCAGGTCCACCCACTGGGAGCGACCAAGCTTGAGGAGTGCACTTCCACTGCTGCACCGCTTGTGTTAATGGGCTTTATGGAGGTATGTGCAGCTTGATATTTATTGTAAAGCCTGTACACCAGCTCTGACGCCCAGACGGGGCCTGAGCCAGCCCTTGCAAGACAGGACAGGGCAGAGTGACCTTGGAGGCAGAAAGCCTCTCCCTCCACGGGGTTCATCTGAAGAGCCCTCCTCACCCCCCAAGTGCTCCATGGGCACTGTTCCAGAGCTCTGGGTGGGAAGAAGGCATGGACAGCCTGGCACTGAGGTGTGCCAAGCCCACCCAAAGGCTATCCCGAAGGCATAGCAACACTTTCACACCCTCTCCTGCCCACCCACTGCTGTTCCCTGCCTGGAGGTCACAGGCTTCCCTCCACGCTCCCTCTACACCACTTCCAGAAGGGTATTCTCCATGAAGCACGTCTTATTAGTGATGCTGCATACAGCCCGGCAGAAATGCAACCTTTTTGTTGCTTAGCAGATCTCTGGTGGACGCAGATCCACAGAAATGAGTTGCAATGCATAGCGCAGGTTACCAATGCCAGCCTGTGAACGAGACAGCAAGCAGCAAGCAGCAGGGAACCACCTGCATCTTCAGAGGCAGTAAAATTACCTTACTGCCACCATCTTCCCTCTCTGAGATGTCATTTCCCAGCTTTTGCTGCTTCTCCAATGGTTTCTCCCCTAATTTGGGAAACAAGCCCATTCTTGAAAGACCATCCAACCCGTTTTATGTACCCTAAAAGCCTCAAACAGAGACCATGCCCAAACTGTTTTGGTCGTTCCCTTTTTGATCTGTATTTATTCTTTAAACAGTCGTGGCTTGGTTTTGATAGTGCTTTTACTCCTGCACCTTTTATATCAAGTGTGGCAAGGGAAAGTCAAGGTCAGTGCAAGGCTTCTTTCTACAGTTAACTGAAACACTCTTCTATTACAGTCAAGCAATAAGGTGTCTGCCTTCAAATGGTACTGGTGAGAAAAAGCAAGAAATGGAGGCACATGAAACAAAGTCAGTTTGTACTTCTCTTGGAGCGCTTCTCTGTGGCTGTCATTCAACCTAGCTTATTTCCTTATTTCTAGTAGGTTAAGCATGGAAATCTTCCTGGGAAGGAAGGCTGCAAGAATGGCTCCTTGAGAGCTTCCTCTTAGGTTTACACCTTACTCCATGGGAGAACAATTTCAAGGGTCTGGGATGCTGTGGATGTGCTGGTGACATCTCTCCCTGCTTCCCTCTGGAGCTCCTGATTAACTGGTGGAAGCAGGTGGAGGGAGCTAAAACTGGAGCAAGCATCACAGGTGTGGAAGAGCCAAAAGGCAACAGACACAGCAACTTCCCTTCAGAGATGAAGGCTGATGTTAAGACTGTGGAGGTGTACAAGCAGGGAAAAAGGGAGAAAGAGGACTAATTAAAAGATGGCGTTCATAACATTCAGTTTTGTCATTGTATACCATCTTCACTAAGATATTAAAGAACTCCAGACAGCTGGAGAGAAGCATTTGCCATTGCACAATACAAGTTAAAACCAAACAGAAAGTGGGGAACATATCCCTATGTTTCTTGGCTGAGCCTTATCTAGTCGGTTTTATAAATTTTTCTGACAGTCCCACTGCGGTTTTCCCTGATAACTGCTGGGGCTGAGGAGACAACTGTTTATGGCCAGAAGGAAAAGAAACGGAGGACAGATCAGCACAAATGCTTACTCTGAAGGATTCTAACGAAGAGCAACCCATTGTGCCTGGCCTTCATAGATGTTAGTGGGACAAAAAAACCCAGAAAATATCTTCTTGCTTATAATAGACTCTTGAATTTCCCCCTGAAGAACCAGATTGGATTATTAGCATAATTAGATTACACATTGTATTGCTGTGCAGTTGGAAGTGCTTGGCATCCTTTCCTCTCATTAAAGAGGATTGCTCACAACTCAGCATGGCACCACTTTCAGCAAGGCCACCATTCTGGGGTATCCCAGTTCTTTGCGGATGCCTGACTGCTGGAAAGGGCTCAGGGAAGATTTAACTGAGCTGATGCAAATGCTGAGCACATCTATGCTGTAGCCAGTCTGGCCACTGCCCAAGTCACTGGAAGAAGGGGGATGTGTTGCTCACAGGCAGAGCAGCCACTCAGCAGACAAAGGCAAAGCCTTTAAGAAGGTGTATGCATTGAGGAGAGTTGGGGCAGGATGCTGTGGCCCCGTGTTTTGCTCATATCCTCTTCTGCATGGTGGCTAATCAGCTGTACACAAATAATGGCAGTCTTTTGTGCACCTGCTCTGTGGTTAAGGATGGCCTTGGGGCATCACGCTACAAAGGGCAGGGACTCGTGAAATGCTTCACAAGCAGCTCAGCCACCTGTTTAGAAGGGGCAGTACTTGAGATTGTAACCTACCTGCCACATAAGGTAAGTCCTCCAATTCCTCCTGACACTTTACTTATCACACTGTTGTCACCTCTTCACAACTGGCTTATCAGGATGAAGGACTTGGACAGCACTTCATCACACTTGATAATGATATTTATCACCCCATGTTGAGCACAACCAGGTCTGTTTGCTGAGTCAAAAGGAAAGCTATTCTCTTTTACTCTAAAGGACAATTATAAAATAAATGTTCAGGCAAAGGGAAGACTGGTTATTTGCACTGCATGAAGGTGGAGGACTCTGTCCTGCGTTTACTGGCAGCAGCTGGAGGTGTTGTTATTCCTCTTGGCAGGCAAGCTAAATTGTGAGCAAGCACAGGGATTTTCCCCAACTTAAGCAGGAATGGCTGGGTGCATCTGGTGTGACAGAGACACGTTTGAGGGAGAAACAAGAAACACTGTGCCCCAGGACTCCCCGCCAAGACTGCTGAGAACCTATCAGCCCATCCCCATTTTTCTCATTCTTTGCTGCTCTCCCTACCAGGACTGTTAATCCCTGCAATTTCACTGGCCTTTTCTCACTACTCAGGCAGAGGTCTCTCTGCCAGAGGTAAGAGATGCTGTCTGGTATATCTCAGAAGCACTATGGGAGGAGTTCTTTTCAAAAGCACCAACATGGGCCAATTTCGCCTAATCCATTAATCACAGTTTATCTCATTGAAATCGGGTGCAGAACTTCACCTGATTTCAGTAGGAACAAAGCAAAGGCATTACTGAGAAGTTAAGCACCTTTGCGAAACCTATGCCCCATTTTACACAGTAGAAAAGGCCAAGCTCAGAAAGACAATACAAATTCCAGAGCGCCTGTGGAACTCCTGGGGCAGATCCACCCTGTGTTTTTTCCATATGAAATAAACACCTGAGGTGAGATCCTAAAAGCCATTCCTGAAGACTGACCAGAAAAAGCAAGAGAGAACCCAAGTAGCAACCCTATCTCCCCTTGCCTGCCTCCCTTCAGAGGTCAAGTCCTGGGGGATGCTGGTTTGTTAACATTGCAAAAGGACAGGATGAAGGGCCACCCGTGTTAGATAACGGCATGCACGCATGGTTTGCTGTCTAGGTTTGCCCTTCCTCCCCACACCACCTCCTTACGCTAAACACAGTTGTGTGGCCTGAATTTCCCCAAAAGGTGTGCAGTGTAAAACTGCTAGCCCTTCCCTCAATCCACAGGCATGTGACTGACCTGTGTGACTGCATCCAAGGTCAGAAGAAAGTAGGGAAGCATTTTTAAAGTGTTATTAAGACATTTTAATAGGTTAATTACAAAGTAAGTTATTTCGACACACAAGGGCTGTTCTTAGTGACAACTGCTCTCCTGTTCACTGCTCTCATGCTACATTTCACCTTCAGCATCCTCTATGATTCCTTAAGCTCCATTAAAAGAGTTTAGTATGCATATATTACAGTTACATTAGTCAAAAAGGGGATTTTTCATGTGCCTTTAAGGAAAAAGCATGTGCTGTTGTAAAAAAGTGTATGTTCAAGGGACTAACTGGTATTAAAAAAGATAAGGGGACGTTCTTGAAAAATTACGTGAAGTAAAGCATGAGACAAAAGTTCGTACTTAAAACAGTAACTGTGTGCATAAAAATCTGAATTGTTACTTTATATTCAGCTCATTCATGGATGCCTAGTGCAAAAAGTAACCTACGAAAAGGGTGGGTCTTCTTGAGACCGTACTGCTTTGAAGACACAGAACAGTATGACTAAAATGAAGCGATCCTGCAGAAAAACATTTATGCATATTGCCAGATATATTTAGGATCTTGAAACAGTTGAATTAAGAAGCCTAAATAACAAGGTTCACTGTTTCTCACAAACTCACCAGTTGTGCTAGGAAAATACTTTCTCATTTGTTTTTTTTTTCCTCTCTTCTTCCCTTGGGTCATAGATATAAGAAAACTTCACCTCCTTTCCTCTGCCCCACTTCCAATCCCTATCTTAGCAACACTGCCTTAGGAGAAGAAAGTAAAGGTAAGTCCAAAAAAGACAAGAGAAATCTTCTGCCTGTCCTTGAAGTGTGCTGCTGACCCTGCCTGCCTGCCCAAGTGTTTTCATCCACTCCTGCTGAAGCTGAAGCTGACAGTGGTACGAAACAACTGACTTTCTTCTATCACCTTATTTTCCTCCTTGCTCATTTTACAATTCCCATCTGCCTTAGACCGTACACTTTGATGATGGAGTGTCTGCTTAAAAGCAAACACCACTTGGAACTGCAAGGGAAGCAAAAGTGACTGACTGAAGCACGGCACCACCTCCCAGTGAATGGGGTGGGAGACAGGAATGGTCTAAATCTTTGTGTCTCAGAAGGACATCCACAAGGACAGACTCTGATCTATATTCCTCAAAATGTCTCCCTTGCTTTGAAGGTCCTTTCAACAAGGCAGAGGTAATCGAGGAGCCTCTGAAACTTCCATGCTTCAGTGCTGGTACGTAAGCAGCTTTTGTAAATGATTTTATTATTTCTTCTGGCACACTTGTATTCAAATCCTTTACCTGGAAGGAGGTGAGCTATCTTTTAACACACTTTCAAATCTTGCACAACAAGGGGCACATACACCTCTCCTGACCAGGAGGAAGCACAGAGCTCAGCTCCAACTTGTGCTAGCTGATACGCAGACACTTGTGAGTATCTCCCTCCTCTAGGTTAACAAGATAACGGAAGCATTTGCTCCCTGATTTTCTATCCAATGATTTTCAATGGGAAATGCTTTTGTAAATTTGTAAATGAACCACAATCTTGAAATGCAAAAAGGTATAGTCTGTGCTGACAACAAAGGCTGGCTGTGATCCGGCTGCCTTGCCTGAAAGTTCCCTGGAGAGGACCATCCTGTATGAATGAAAAGCCTGGTAATTTGGTTTGATAGCTCAGCATGGTATTTTGTGCTTTCACTTAGCTTCTTCCAGAGTCAGACACACTATAGTAAGAAAATATGATATGGACAATGACAAGAAAGCTAAAGATGCTCATGGAAGAGATTCCAGGGGATTAAAAGGTTGCATCAAGCCATCCAGACAACCTTCCACCTCTCCTTTGCTTGAGCCCTCTGACAGCAATTGGAAGTATTTTTGAAGTTTCTAAATATTTCAGTGTCTGATTGGCAGCATCGTTCTTGCCTGTTTGATCTTCACAAGACATGGGAACATGAGCCTCACTAAAAGTGATACTCTGAATATGGCAAAAAGATGTTTAACTCTGGTGTTACCCAAATTCAGCAAACTTCTCCTTCTTGTTGGATGAAGCACTGCTACCAAGCTCCTCCCAGAGCTCTCCAGTACACCACCATTCCCCATGTCTTTCTGGAAAAGGTAGCCAAAAGAGACCCAGCGTACCACACCCAATCTGCAAAAAGTACTGTTCCCACCAGCCCATCGAGTCTCATTTTAGAAGACCAAATTTGCTTGACAGAGGTCTCTAAGTGTATATAACTTTATGTCTCTTGCACTGCTTAAGCTGTTATCTTACTATGAATCTTAGTACTGGCAGTTCCTTTCATCTCCTTTAGACCCTGTTATCACTGTAACTTATTTTATGCTGCCTCTCACACATTGAACAATCCTCCAATGGTACAATAGCCAAAACACTCTTCCCTTCAAAAGCTCCTGGAAATTTCCAAAGATTCCTGCCACAATAGTCCCTCATTCCACCAAAGCAATCCRCAACCAAAAACCACTTCTGCAATGGCCGTTTGAAATAAAGACATATTTCACTGATGTTTCTGCCTGTCCTGTGTGAACCTTTAGTGCTGGTAAGCACCATGGCATGGTGATAACACATATTTTCCCATGTTCTGTCTGGGAAGCAGCTGCAATGTACCTACACACCATGCAAACATGCAAAATACCACCTTTAGCCTCAGTTGGCCCTGAACCCTCCTCACTTACAAACCCAGAACAGTATACATCACATAATGTGCATTCTGCCATGCAGAGGGGATGCGTATTTGCTCATACAACAAAGGACATCTACATTTTGGTGACATGATGGACAGACTTCCAGTTATGTGGCAGGATATGATCCTCTTGTAAGCAACACTAAGCTGCTCATGCTAATAACTTGTCTCACCTCTTCCCATTGTATTCTTACCCCTGTCACATTTTGGATGCATATCTGGGCATGTGAAAGACCGCACAAGCACCTCCTGTCACCTAAATCAAAAGATTGAAGGGGCAGACATGCACACAGAACAGAGGGATGGGATCCCTGCATTTTGTTGTATGACCAGTGTGCTTTGAGATGTGTGACAGGGAAAGAGCCTGTGGTCCCTGTGGGCAGGGTGCAAATTGCCAGAGCCATTCACCCATTGAAGGGGAGATGTTGGCTGTACAGTGCCGTGAGTGCCTCCAAAGGAGGCATCACACCCCACTCTTGCTTGAACCACCTGTGCGTGCAGGCCAATCTTGACCATTTCCCCTGGTTAATCAGAAATGTTCAAGCTCTCCCTATTCAATCCACTTGACCTGCCGTGAACCCCATCTTTTGCAGAAAGGGTCAGCTGTAGGCTAAGTAAACTATACGAGCAACTGCTGTAACTGTTGATGGCATTTAGTCAACTCTGAATTCATAAGAGACTTAAGGGCCCTTTCAAAACTGCTCCACTCCCCTGGAAGCAGGCACSGGGAAAGCACCGCTCTTGATCTGCCAGGAACAGGTGTCATATTTGTTGAAAACAACTCAAAGGCAAAAGATCTGCTAACATTCTTGCACAAATCCAACAGTTTGCTCCGACAGACTATAAAACCCTTCGGGGGCGGGGGGGAGGGAAGTAACCCAACCCTACAGGCAATTAAGTCCTGCCTAAGGAGACATTTCCATTGATGCATTTTTTGAGTGATGTAAGAATAAGAGAACATTGAACAATTTAATGGACTTTACAATTCATAGGTGTAAATCTAGTGTAGTAATCAGGTCATAAATCCTGGGGGCACATGGAGAGCAACTAAGAAAACATGTTCCACATGAAGAGTCCAAACTCACCTGCTACAACAAAGTGCAGGAGGTTTTATCTTTAAGGTCACCTCAATGACAAGTTATTCTGTTCTATTTAAAAATACCCTGTTTGTTCCTAACCAGAAATAAAACCTTCTGCAAGACATATGCTTTTAGTATGCCTTAAATTAGAGGAAAATCTTCATGTACATTAAGACTACTTTGTGAACACCCAGAAATCAAGTGTGTAGATGTCAGTGGTCTCTGTATGGTCAAGTTTAGCCCTCCAAAACCAAAATGTGCAGCTCTCAGGCATGCTAGTAAGAGCTGAAAATGCTGTATGCAAAAGCAGAACATGACCCAGAAGCTGTAAAGGTAATACTATGGARTAAAATCAGGTTTATAATATTAAACACATGCAACCAAATGATTAGTGAAAAACCCAAAGGCAAAAGCTTTTGTCTTGACCTATTTTTGTTCTCAAATGTATTTCAAGAACTCCTCCTGGCTGTATCTTTAAGTAAATTTAGAGATCTTAGCCATGTGCCATAGCTCTGGGTGTCCTATTTCAAAGAACAATACAAAATGTGCATGACAGGACTTGTGTTGAAAGTACCCCAACAGCAATTCCCACCTCTAAATGGTGCATAATACTGTATTTTAACAAAGCTTTCCCCCTGGATTGAATAAGACAGAGGTAATGAGCAGGAATTATCTGAGAGGTCTGTCTCATTGTCTAACATAATGATAATATTTTGCCGCTAAATTGTGCTCCACCATAATACCGAAAATCTCCAGTGCATGTTCACCATTTGCGCTATGTGACAAGTTGCCTTCCGTTCATGTAGCCTTCCATCAGGAGCATGGTGTGATTCTATCCGTTTGAGGGACACTTGCAATGACAAGACAAACTAGTATTTCACTGAAAGAATGCAAAGAAGGTGCACACCAGGTTAATTTTGAATTCTTCATGAAAAGCTTTAGGTTTGCTTTCATTTCAGACTGTGGTCACTGGCTTTGCAGCATTTTTCCCTATCCCAGGTTTACAGTCATGACTCCCCCAAGAGGCTCCCCATGTTGCGCTGAAGGCTCTTCAGGTGCTGAAGGACATATATAGCTTAGTTATCTCAGGGCCCTCAGGTGTATTAGATGCCAAACTCATCTCTTCTAAACCTGCCATGCAAAGCCTGTGCATCACTTTTCTTGGGGTCTCCCATTGCATAGGGGGCTGTTTGGGGGTGGGGTGGGAGTGACCATGCTGTGTCCCACTCTCTGCAAGCACTGAGAAACATCAGCAAGCTCATACATGGTCTGCCTGCAATTAAAGATCAGCCATCATGGTCAGTGACTTTTCTTGCTCAAGTCAGATTCTGCAGTAGATGATGTTGGATTAATTACAGCAATACATAATTACAGCAGCATGCCAAGTTGGCCAAATGTAAACTCCTTCTGCTGCAGTGTCTCTTCTGTATCTGTGTGTTTCCGTAAACTCCAATCAAGCCATTAACACAGAAGAGATAGGCTGATTAAAAAAAAAAACCAGTAACTCACATGGGATTTCCATCATAAAATATGCAGTGCCATGCAAATATCTGAACACGCTGAGATGAGAGCCCCTATCACTTGATTAGTAAGAACAGGTTAGCAGCTGGGACTGCAGGAAAATGAGGCATGACTCAGCAAGTACTGATTTTCTCCCCCCATCAAGCCTGTGTTCATTTAAGTTTTTTTAAGGACTGTCTGGCATTTTGGTGAAGAAAGAAGTATAGGAAATTTAGATTAGTAAGAAAGACCACTAACAGCACACAGAATAGTCACAGTAGTGATAGATAAAAAGACAACACAATTTTACTATTCTCCAAGCCACGAAAGGCACCTAGTTAAGTTTTTCATTTCGTTCTTGCTACTGAATTAAAAGTGGGATACACAAAAAGAGATTTGGTTTTGCTTTTGCAGAACCTCATGGATCAGATTTTAGTTTTTAAAAATCAAAACTGAAGTATCTCTCATCTTGCCTCCTCCCTAACCAAGCTCCTGAAGTTGATGAGGTTCAGACAGACGTCACTTATTTTTACTTATTTCACTATCAAAGTAATTTAAAAATTATTTGGGACTTGCAAAGACTAAGCAATTGGGATGCTGCTATACAAGAAAGTCAGATTGCCGATCACTCTATTTCTTAAGTTTGCCAGAGTCCCTGAGAAAAAGGGCATCCGAGATATGTATTTCTAGATTTATTTAATCTGTAACTAGTAAAATAAAAATGTTCCAGAAAACATGTGTTTTCTAAGTCCTAACCTTTATCAAAAAAGAAAGAAAAAAGATGGCAAGCTGTGCAGGAAGAGAGCAAACTGTTTTGTGTTTGCACAATACAAAACACATTTCTTTGAGCCTAACAAAAACATAGTATAATTTCCTCTGACAGGTTTTATCTTGCATTTTCCCATATATGTAAGCTGATTTTTTTTCCTTTTATCTAATCAAACAAAATTATTATTTTTTTAAGCTTAGAATAGGCCTTCTTCTGGGAATTGGAGCTGAACAATGTAAGTGGCACACAGCACCATAAAGGCACAGGGTAGTAACAACAAAATACCCAGAGAAATGCAACAGGTGATATTCCGGTCACAGTGGAGTTGACGAGGTATCTGCCATTAATTGAACTAGGGTGAGGGCTTTATCTAGTGTTTCTGCTGGTCTCCAGGGTTGTGCAGCAGGTCATAGGCACAAGAGTTGATAAGCAGGGAAGCTGGGCAGGTTCCTCTGGCTCTGGGCTCACCTGTTTCTTGCCTCTCTTCCTCTTCAAAATGAAATGACGATATTTTTAGGAGGAGGAGAAAAAAAACCTGATACAGTATTTTGCTTTTAAAACCTGCTTTCTAAGCACTCAGTCCTGAAGTTCCCATTCTCAACTTCATACAAACAGACATGGAAGTCCAGGGGACAAGAACGAGAGGCTCAGGCTTGGCACAGGTTTGCATTTAGTTTGGGACTGAAAAGATACCCTAGCACTTAAGTTCTCCCAAATAACAAAGACCATTAGCTTTAATTTTATTTTCTTCCCTCATCCAACAGCTACAGCTACTGTCCTCGCTATATTTAGTTGCCTTTATCTTCTGTCATAAAAGGCACATCAAGATGGAGAAGGGCCTCTCTCAATCTCAGACATTTTTAGAGCAGGACTGTGCTATCATCGTGCCTTGCTGATAATCCTCCAATCTATTTCTTGCAGCACTGTTAATGGAACAGCATCCTATTTGTATGAGGGCAGTTTTCCACAAAAGCAGGATCTACCCTCTGGGATTCATATGCTTTCGCTTTAATTAAAAAGAAATCCCATTAAAACTTGCCACTGCCACAAGTGAATCAAATTAATTAAAAAAAAAAAAATTAGAAGACGGGAACAAAACTGTTTTCAGGAGGCAACAATTGCAGCTTAAATCTGTACACTTTTAATAGTATAAATTAAAACTTACAACTTAGAAGTATCTTCCTCAGGTCTGAGGAAATCCACTGAAGTGGTGTAACCATGAGTAACACTGTGCCCACTAAATCTACCCCAGGGAAAGGAACGCTGCTTATTTTTAGGTCCAATTCACTCAGAACTGCACACATGCTAACGATGGTCATAAAAATTTTACTTCAGATGCAGAAACTGTTTAAATATTTACTTCCTTAAAAAAAAAAAAGAAAGAACAAACCCAAAAGCAGAATAAAATTGCTCTACTTACAAATGAAATCACATTTGGGACATCTTTGTTTTAAAGCTTTCAATAACTGAGGCAGGATGTGTTTGCTTTCAATTTCCTACCATTAAGGAATATGGGTTTGACCTACCATTGCAGATGAACTTTGCAAGGGTGTGCAACTGAACTAGGTGAACGATGGCAGAAGATTAGACACAAATTAAGTTCCCACTGGCTCTTCTGATTGCTCGGTCCTTCACCTGTGGCTGAAGAGCCAAAGAGATTGCAGAGAGAGGGAGAACAAAAGGATGGATGGCCAGGCTCTGCTTTGACGGCTCTGTGCGACTGCACAGCTGGTAGTTGCAAGAGGCTGGGGAAGGAAAGCATTGCACTAGCAATAAAACAGCAGTTTTCAAAGAGCATCTGATGGTCAGGTTGGGGTGTGAACCTCTGCGCTCACTGGGGCAGTGAGCCTTTCGGGTAAGTGAGCACAAGAAGTCTGCCCGGGGCCGAAGCGAGATGGAGAACCCAGACACGTCCCTGGGGAGGAAGGCTCACTTTCCGCTTGGCCCGCCCCACCCCAGCCCCAGCAGCCATCAGGGATGTGGGAGAAGGTTTGCAGGGTTCCCACCAGGGCCCAGCCCAGCGTGAGGTCACGACAGGCTGGGAAGAGGCTTTCTTTTGGGTCCGAGGGCAAACTGAAACGTGGGCACATCTGCACAGGGCTTCGACCCCTCAGCCACTGGTTCCTTGCTCGTTCCTCCAGCTGCGATGCTGGCTGTGCCACCTCAGCTGCAGCCTTGGTGCAGGGCAAGATACTAACTTAATTAAGCAATGCCTTGACAGCCATACCTTCAGTGCAGAACATGATATTAACTTAATTAAGCAATAAATAACTAAAACAGATGAAAGCTCTGACAGTGGTCCAAGCTCTGTTGCGTTATGAAGCAGCTGAATAAGCTCCCCCCTAACTTTTGTCATGGAGGAGAGAGGACATAGCAGGGGTGGGGGCTGTGGGAGTAACCTCTTCCTTTGCATTACTGGAAGTGGATGTTTGGAGCAGGAAGATGCTGTTTGCACCGTGGCAGAGACTAAAACCTCTGGTTGTGGTTTCTGAGCTGGCTCCAGATTTTTCCAACTCAAATGTCAACTCTCATTTACATTTCCACATCCCCCTTGAAACTCTTACACACCATGACCATGGCTTCATCACTCCTTGCTCTGCTGAGGTAGCCAAAGTATTGCCAACCAGCCCTATTTCCAAACTTTGTTGGCCTCTTCCAGTGAGGAAAAAGCCACCGTGGGAGCACTCCATGCAGGATATATGTGGGGAGTGATTTGGTAACACAGTGGAAGAAAAAAACCAAGTAGGAGAGGGTGCTACCTCCAATTTTTGTCTTGGCTAAATATGAAGTGCTCTTCAGATTAGCCAGAGGTCTTAAAGACTCCAAACTTTATGACAGTCTCATCTGAAAGTTTGCCCAGCTATCCTTACCTTCAGATGGAAATCTTCTTTTTGCCTCTCTTTTCCAAAACCTATGCAAACTACTGTTCCTTAACACACCACTGAAAATAAGCAAATGCTGGCAAAAAGCCTCAGTACCAACCCACTGTGGAAAGCGGAAGGCTGCAGACCTCTCACTCTGCCTCTCCCACATCTGTCAATGCATGCTGAAACCTCCCACATTTTAGGAAAGCTCCCACCCACTTGGAAAAAAAAATCATAAAATATGGACTGCCTGCTCTCACCTTCCTCGGCATGTCTGATTTTGCATCCTTATTCCTGAACATATTCATGGTCAAAACCTGACCATGACACTGTAACATACAGCATTTGTTAGAATCCCTCTAGAGCTCGGCTCTTGAGGTGAAACAGACTCGCGGTTGCCTCCCTTATGGGGTAAACAGCATAAAAACCAGAATTCCAGCAGGACAGTGGTTTTCCATGTGTACTATCACTGTTGCAGCAGCATTCATGACAAAATAGGACAATTATGTTAGATCTGCTCTTGTCAGTGCCTCCCTGACGGGGCTGCTCATCAAGTTTGGGTGGTGAGGCTGGGCGCTGGCTGGGGTCACGGCAGCACAACCAACGGCAAAATTTGACCTGAAGAATCTTTATTATAAATGGCAAAGGATCCTGTCTGCTCCACAAGACCCAGAGAGTGCTTGAAGGGCAAAGAGAAGTACCTGTAAACTTATAAAACTGACAGAGCAACAGCAAGGATTCCTGTTGGTTCTCAGAGCACTGTCTCCGTTTATGGCACACCACGGCTCTCTCCTTTCTGACCTTGCATAAAGGCAGCATTAGAGAGGGAGAGAGGAAAGCAGGGGGGTCTGTTCATGCTTGCCAGAAGGCACAATCAGAGTCCTATGAACAGCAAAAGAAACATGTTATTATCACTCATTAACAGATTAGGAGACATACATGATCGTTTCTGCAGAGAATGTGGATTATGGAGCATCTGTTGATCTGTTTCACCCTGGGTAGCACAAGTGAGCATTTCTGATAGGCGTAAGGCTGGACAGCATGCTCAGGCTGCATTTCTTGACTGCCTTGCTCCCCATGGAGACGCAGCTCATCTGGGGTGCGTGACGTTCCCTCCCATCCTGTGCAAGTAATTTTTCATTGCTATCAAGCTATCCCTTGACTGCTTGAGATGAAAAAAGGTGCTTGGGGAAGAAGGTGTGAGCTTCAATCCCAAGGATTAAAACTTGGCCAATGCTGGACCTGAGGGATAAGTTTTAAATGTGCACAGAAGTGTAAGGAAGCACAACCTCAGTCAAGATTTTATTTTCTGCCTTTCTGCAGATGAAGAACCAACAATTGCAAAGCACGTTTTGAGAAGAGCTGGCTGTTAACAACTCATTGCTCTCTTTCAAAACGTTGACGTGAGCATGAAGGCATTTCTGTCCTGCTAATGCCTTTCTCTTAGACTTTCTCCTTCCTTCTGTCACCCAGCTGTTCAAGTCTACCCCTATACTGATATTTCAGTGATGTCCTAGTTTTAAGCAGTGTGTACAGGTGAGTTAATTCAGACCCAGAGACCTCAGGCAGCTTGCCAAAGTCATGCTAATTAGTTGGCTGAGCAATTTATAGTAGCACTTACAGACTTAAGTTGTATCAACAAAAACATGTATGCTGCCACGTGAAGCTGGAGGGTGTACACGGTAAGAAATCAGTGTGTAAAAAAGAGCAACAGAAGATAATTCACTGATCAGAAAGACTCCAAGTTAACAGTGACCAGACCAAATCAAGGTTTTATTACAGATGGATTCTGACCACAATGCTCTTTACCAACTGAGCTAGGGAGAATAATTTGAAATTCAAGTGAACACAAACTCAGATCTGATTTCAAGGAGAATTCCCATATGGAAAAATGTGAAGAACTGCTGGCAAGTAACGGATGTATCGAGGGCTAGTAAGATTCTGAGCTGGAAAATGTATGCATGACAATGGTGAAACTTCCAAACCGCAGAGGATTAAATCTAATTGGATTTGAAGTTGCTGGTAAAAAGCCTTAAGTTTCAAGGCAAATGAAACCGTATTTTAGTAGAATCCTCTCCATCATTGCATTATTTCCCTAACTGAGATAACCGCCRAAGCTACAACATGTTTATGAGCCCTTACTGATTCAAACTTGTGTCGTTCACTGCTGTACCCCTGGGATTTCAATCGCTTTTCTGCAGTGCTGTCCCACATATTTTCCATTTAGCTTCTGTTGACAGATGTCAACCTTTAAGATTTTTTTCCCCTTCATGTTCAATACTGTCCCAGTTATGCATCACTAGGGAAATTTCAAAAATTTTCCAGCGAGTTGTCTTAATTGACTAAAAAATAGTCAGGGTCATATGACACAACATTTCCTCCTGGCTTTAGATTCTTCCTATAAAATTGATCAGCCTTCTTTTCTGATCTAGAGCACCGACAGATTGATCAAAAGCAGCAGCGGAGTGGCCCTAATCAGATTTTAGACCAGGCCGCTTCTCTCTCTCTCCCCCCGCCTCTAATTTCAGCTTCTTATCTTAAATCAGTCATGCCATCTGTAGGGGAATGGCAATTAAATCCAAATCTACCTGAAATTGACATAAAACTTTTTGCTGGTTTCATTGTTCCTGCAGAGCCTCCACTGCCTGGCAAGACTGCTGGAAACCCTTCCAGAGTAGGACATACCATGGGCACAGTTTGTTGGGCAACTCTTTCTTTAGTATGAAACAGGCTTTAAAGAATACGTTGAAATGGGTATTAAATCAAGGAAGCTATAAATACTGCTAACCAAATGTTTGGCATAAACATCCCTTTCCAATTACATGAGCGTTCTGAAGACCCAGCAAAATAGTGCACCATGCACTCATGCTTTCAAATCAAAATACTCATCTGCACCTCTCCAATTAAAAAAAACCAGTTGGTACCCAACAGCAGGCACACAAGTGAAAACAGCTGTATGAAAAGAGATGCATCAACATGGGGACCCCTTTACAAATCTGCTTCACGTGGTCAGCTTTACGAAGTTGATGAGTTGATGCAGAAGTCAAATGTTTGGGAAGGAGCCAGAAGCCACTCACATTTTGGGACAGTTAACCTCTACCAAGGAAATTAAGGGGAAATTTACTTTGAAATTAAGTAACCCTGTACGGTCTTCTTGCAGAAGCCCTTTCAAATTGCTCTGGCTACATCTTCTCTGTGTATGATTCAGCCTCAAAATCTGCATGCTTCAGTACTTAGCCTATTTTAGTCGACCTATTGGTACATGCAAATGAGGTAACTATAATACACCGATTGTGAGAATATAACATTCTAAAAGGCTATTTTGTTACTTGCATATGTTCATATTTTTGCAGGACATAGGTGATGTTCTACAACTTCTATACTAAAACCAACACCTTGAACTTAATGTGCCATATTCCTTTAAACTCCTCTTCAACAGATCAAAGTATCTGGTAGACAACAGACATGCTTTAGGAAAGCTGTAAGAACTAAGTACAAGGTCTTGTTAATTCATTGTTACCCATGTGCCTCTATAGAGGCTACTGCAGATTTGAAAGCTTGCCCTACCACAGCTCCACTGAAACAGCATAAAGCCATGAACTGCCATTCTGCTTCGATTATCACCACATACGGCGACTGAGCCACGGTCCAAGCTTACAAATCGAAGGGGCTTTGGATCAGCCCACACTACTCGCTTATATCATCCTTGCACCTTTCATGGTAAGCCAAAAACCAGTGAGCAGGCAGGTGACTACTGCCCCATGAGTCACTGCAGCTGTGGCACACCATATTCTCACTACCTCCCCACCCATGTCAACTGGGGTTGCATGATTCAAGCTAGCAATTAAGAGTACAAAACAATTATTCCTCCTGACATCATCCCACCCTCAGACCGTGAGAGCTTCCTTTCGCCCTGCCTCTGCCTCACTGTTTCCTCCAACCACTTCCCAGGCTTCATCTTATGACAGTTTCAGGGTGGAGTAACGCAAGTCCAGAACCACCAAAAACGCTACCTGTTTGAAACTATTAATATTTGTTCCACCTACGACCAAGGAATACTCAGTTCTAGCAATGCAAGAGTCTGGATAAGCAATAAGCCATATGCCTGATCCTGCCCTGCTGCAACGGAAGAAAAGCTGGTAACCTTTGAAGGCTCCTTCTAACTTCTCTGACCAGCTGGTCCTGCAGGGGGGGGATACAGTTACGACTTCTAAAAATATGTCCAGAAACAGTGAGAGTTAACCTAGGAGGCTGAAATTAAGAACTTACCCCACATTTTACATCCTTCTCCTCCTCATCTGTGGTAGAGGAGCTGACTTGCTACCTAGAGTCAAATCAAGACTCCTAGAAACTTATGCCTGTCAATCACAACCATTAAAAAATGTTTTAGGTTTGAATTTTACCGGAACTAGTATGCAAAGAGACAAGATGATGTTGTTCTTTGCTGGGACTTGGCAGCCCTGTGGACTCAATCGGTGGCAATATGTCTACTGAGCAACAAGCTGTATCCGCTTTCTTCATTCTCTATTTTGTCTACTTAAGATTTTGGGACAGAAACTGTATCTTATAACAGGTTTATATAATTACTTAAATCCAATTTCCAATCTTAATTAGGGATGCAACGATGAACTATTAATAATATTCAGAGCAGCATTAACCTATCCCTGCTATTTCACTTGAGTGGTAACAGGAACTAGACCATCAGGGAAATAAATTAAAGACAATTTGAGTTTTGAGAGAAATTTCAGAACGAGAGCTTGCGATCTGCATTCCTGCAACAGCTTCTGTCTGTGGGAAATCCCACGGGTACCAAGGAAAACAGGAAAAGGTGGGATGGTGAGCCTACTCACAGTCTGATAAAGTAAAATAAATGCACAGGACATCACAGGATTCAGACCCTGCTTCAATAAAAGTAACTTCAACACAAACTAAAAAAGGCTAGTGTCAAACCCGAGTTTAGGCATCTTGCCTGATAAATACAGAAATGGAATATACCTCACCACACTACCACCCTTAAAGAGCATTTTCCCATTCCCTCGATGGGAGTCAGGCTGGACCAGGAATGAACTTCTTGCACCAGGTGTCAGATGCCATTGATGCTTTCCTTGGTTAAGAAGCCTCTAATAAAAAGCCAAAATGCTAAATACGTAATTGCTACTGACTGACAAAACCAAGTTGTAGTCATACTCATCAGAAAAAAACACAAGACTACTCTGCATGGCTTCAGTGTTTTGCCAGAGGAAACTCAGTTATCTGCTGGAATAATTATCAAACCACTTCATAAAGAGCACCGTAAAAAAGATTTCATTCTCACTGAACTACAAAATTAGCCAGAGGAATCTCTGAATCTTCAGAAGGGCATGTCTTTTGTGGAAATTGACTGAATTGACTATGCTTTAAATTAAAAACAAGCAAAGAACTAATTTTTCAATTCTGAATGGAGTTGCTGAAACCTTTAGAGTGACAGTTGTATCTTTAAAAGTTTTCACTAAAATCACACGACAATATCCTGAGGAAAACTAAAGCCTTGCTACTTTTTTCCCTCTCAACAATATCAGTTTACAGCTCAACAACACAAGGGTGGAGGAGGAAATTCCTTTATTCTCACCTTCCAAAAAAAAAAAAAAAAAAGGGTTCCTTTTCAACAACGTTTAGTACAATGAGTTTGTCATCAATTGTTTGCAGGAAACATCTCACATTTTTTCCTTCTATGCAACGAGTTTGATCCCAGCAGGTTGACTTAAATTTATAAAGAAAAAAAAAAAAAAGCCACATACATATGAAAGGCAAAGGACAGGCAAAAGCAATGGTCATGTAAGAAGTCAGAAATCCCACTGACCTCAGTAAAAGTACCCACACAATGCTCACAGAAGATCCAGGCAATGTATAAACACAAGACCAGAGCAATTTGGATTTAAAAGTGAGAAAAGGCATATGTGACTTCACCAAATACCATTAACAAAAGTAGCGAATCGCAAGAGCTTACTCCATTCTGACAGAGTGCCAAATCTACCACTGCAAGGAAAAAGAAAATAACAGCACATGGGCAGCATTCCCACTATAAGCCTGGACTAACAGGGATTCCTAAGTATCTTTTTAACTTTGGTTGTTAAAAGGTGCTATGAAAAAATTGTTTGGCTTGCAGCAACAATACTGCAACATGCAAGAGCAAGAATTTGAGAACAAAAATTAAATCTTTACTCTTACTAATTTCCTTTGAGAGATTTTCTCTAGTGAAAAGCTATTTCTGATGCAGCTTTCTGATGCGCTTCTCTTGGTAACTTCCACTGATGGCAAAAAAGCCAACTGCTGCTCTTGCTTGGAAAGATCTGCTCTTTCTTTGAAATAAACAATGGTAACGCAGTAAACTCACAGCTGTTTCAGAAAAAGTAACACTCTGGAAAGAAACAGAAAGGCATGGATGAATTGTGCTTTTTGGCTGTTTGCATTAATCCCTGCAGAAGCTTGTGTCAGGCAAGATCCTGAGATCCTTTCCTCCCCAAAGCCAGGGCATTGCTCCTGGTCTACCCTTTGTGAGGGGAAGCAGCACTGTGGAAAGAGACCAGGAGTTAAGGTCAAGCCTTCAAGGCTTCCTCCTGGCTTCATGTTCTGGATGAGTGTTATGCATGCCATGTATACATACCTGATGTTGAAAATGCAGATAGAGGATGTATCAGCAAAGTGAAAAGACTTGCCTGGTAATTGCATTCCAGGAAGGCTTCTGTAAATGTAGGCAATATCTCAGGAGCAAAAACGTAATTCAGGCAAGATGGTCTAAGATACAGCGCAAAGAATTCTGTGGTGAATCAGACTGAAGGACTGTCATGGTGACAAGGGTCAAAATCTTTTTCTCTGCCGCACCACCGGATCTGTATTAACTCTCCAGCAGCTGGGGCAGTTACTGACATTCGCTGGTGCACAGCAGAATTTAGTTCAGCTGATAACTTTCTCGTGGGTTCTCCTACTGCTCCTGTCACATACCACGTTACTTTTTAAACACACAGCTTATGTGAGCAAGAAACCTGCAGTATCAATTGAACACTCAGTGTGCTTCCCTGAACAAAATGAATCAACTTTCCTCTCAACCTCACATAAATCTGACAGTCACCAGGGCTGGGAAGGGTTTAGGATACATACGCTTTATTCTTGTTTAGGCCCTTGACACCCAGTGCCAGCAAACCCTTCAAAGAGAAACTCATAAAACACTGAAAGAAGAAAAGTTTTGAGGTGGCTGCAAGACAAGAAATAGGTTAAAGGTGGAGGGAGGGGACAGCTTGCCCTGCACAACAAGAGACTGGGGATGCTGGCGTGCGGGAAGGAAAGGGGAGGCAGTGCAAAGGCGACCCAGAATGGAAAATACACTGGTGCAAGAGCTGCTTGCTCCAGCTGAGCAAGGACGTGAGCCAACACCATTGCCCTGGCCAAGCTGACTCCCCCGGTCAGTCCCCTGCGCAGAGTTGCCTGCTCCAGGGGAATGATGTTACCCCCCATCTCCACACCTCCTTCCCATCACAGACTTAGGAGAAGTAGGACCCTGCCCTGCAACTCCAAGGACAATTATTTTTTTGTTGTTATCTTTGTAACAGCCAAACCAAAGAAACTCTGGCAACACTGTCACAGACTGCAGGAAATACTGAGAGAGACTAATAACATATTTCTCTGTTCATCTGTGTTTGTTAGCAGAGAGGAAAATCATAGGGTCTTCTCTTGCCAAACCATACCCATTGGCATTACTGAAAGCTTGGGCCTTGGGTTTGAACAATTTGGTGTTTTGGAGGAGGGGTGGCTTTTATCAGAGCTTTTCAGAGAAGGGTATAAACCTCAGCGTTTGAACAAGAACAACAAAGGCTCCAGAGAAGTCATTCTTTCAGACTCTTCTGATCTTTACAATACACTCTAAATCTAAATATTTTTGTTAGTTTTTAACTCTTCAGCCCAGGAAATGGTCTGAAACTTTATAAAGATTTTTTTAAAAAAATATATTACAGTTAACAAGCCAAAACTTGTTATCAGTGAAGCTGCACTTTAGTTAAATAAGAGAGGACTTTACTCATTTGTTAGGGCTTCTGGTAAGCTGAAGAAGAGAAGAATTTGATTTTAGTCTCCTTATGAGACTTTTTTCCTGTGGAGAAATTTACATCATCTATAGCAAGCTCCATATCAAGCCCACATAATCCAAGTAAATCTGAATTTACTAGAAAAAGTAAACTTTGAATACTGTTCTACGGCATGAATTATTACTGTTTGCTGTTTTGCAGGTCACTGATGTCCAGCAACAGAGTATAGACACAAAATCTGTTTCACCAACCCAAAGCTAACTGTATCGTCCAGCATCTAGTCCCAAACCTGAAATGCAACAGAGCAGTAGAGGCCTGTTTCCATACTGCCCAGCTACTTAAAATGCTTGAGGTCCTGACTAGGAGGAGCGTGAGAAATTTTGTCAGCATGACCCTCCACAACAGACTTCCTCTGGTGCTGGAGCCCACCACCATGTTTTAGAGGAATTAAACCATCAAGTCAAGTCACTACAAAATCCTGGCATCATGCCTAGCAAAGTGAAGTCCTCTTGCCATAAAAGTGGGTTGCCTTTTCTTCTTTAAAAAATTCATGTATCCTATTTCAAACTCACATTTGCCACAATAAGAACTGCAAGCCCTGCAGTGTCTCCTTTTTTATTTCTCCCCCTCCCTTCTGTCTTGCAAGGAAATTAAAGTATTCATTAGATCCACCAGCTAGAAGAAAGATTTAAATGGCATGATGCATTCCCCAACGCAGCTGCACTCTGACAGACAGCTGATGCCAGTGGGATGTTGGGCAAAGCACACACGTACGTGCAGGCCTTTTAACTACAAAGTCAGTCCCCATCCATAAAATACAGCCGTCCCACTGTGCATTGCTCTTACACTCCTACTAAACTTACAGGTCCTCACCACCTAAGAGCACATAGCCGAAAGAGCTGGCAGAGCACCTGCAGAGGTAACTCTGCATTTTGGTGTTCAGATGTTCACTGCTGACTCCCCCAGTCTGGACCAGCAGCTACACCTGTACCTGGAGGACAAAAACCCTCCAAGAGAAGGTGTGAGTGGAGACCTCTGGTCTGATGTTTCATGCTTTTTCTGCRTAAGTGTAAGCGTCTGCAACGAGTAAAGCACTGAAGAATCAACCCCTCCCACGAAACCCCCCTCCCCTGAGCCCAACCCTGCCATCCTCCAGAGACCATGCACTGTAGCGTGAGTGCTGTCCATGTGTCACAAGGCTAACGTGAAGGCAAAAGCGGCACGCGTTACATTGGTAGAAGTGCTTTAGTCTTTAATTATCTTGGATTCTCTGCATCTGCAGATGAATACTTCTGGCCAATGCAACCTGGCCACGGCTTTGAATGCCATCTGGCTCTCGACTTGATGAACATGGGCATAAGTAACCTCCTCTCACTCTCCTTCTTCCACACTCACCACTATTTTTAATAGAAACTGAGTTGTTGATGCAACAAGACTTTTCTACATTTTTTTTTGGTTTTTTTGCCTCTGGGTTGCTTACCAGCGCCTGACATGACGACAGACACACCCACTGTCACATCTGCACCTGCAGGATCCCAGTTTTATTCTCCATTCTGCAGAAACATGTCCCACAGGCATGGGAAGAGGAATGCTTAAAAAATATAATGCACRTGCTCCTCTGCCCCCACAGATCTACATCCCAGGCAGTTGGTGGGCAGTTGGTGATCAGTTGGCAATATCCTCTCGGCCTGTCTTGGAAAGTCCCTTTTTTGACAGTTCACACTGCTGAGAACAAAGGGTGTTGGCTTAATTTCCCTTCAAAAAGCTGGTGATAATCCAGAGTCTTGGAGCATGCAAGAGAACAGTCCTATCATCCTTTTCTTCCAGAAAGAAAACAGGTTTCCAGTGGGAGACAGTTTAATAAAAACCCTATCCAGCTCGTCACAGAGAAGTCACGTCCTTTACCCAGGCCAGCAGGATACACTGACTTGCCAGAGTCAACAAGAACAGTAGGCAAGACATGCCCGAGAGCTGAACTTCTGCGTTTCCCACATATCCCACAAGAAGCAGAGAAGAACAAAGAAATTTTGCTGTCGAATAGTTGCTGCTGTACAGATGAAAGCCCTGAATTATGGAGAGGCCTGGGGAATGAATGAGAGGCAGAATAGCCTAAAAACATTTTATTCAGAGTAGAAGGCATCTGATGAAATCTGACAAAAAGACATGAGCAAGAAACCCCCCTGCAAGAAACACTAATTCTATCGCAGGCTCTTCTTTTCAGCACAGCTAATTCTGAAAGACTGGTTTATGTACCAGTCAATCCCAGTTTGGCTCAATTGCCAAACACTATGTGGGATCCAACCATGACATTGGCCACTGTCATACCTTCACCCAGCTCCAAGAAATCAGCAAAACCTCTGTGGAATAAAGTGCCACTCAGAGCTAGATTCTGGGAAGTCCTGCTTATGTGCTAATAGTTTCACAACTGGCTCCAGGACTCTCTAAATATGCCAGTAACTGTTGTCAGCTTTCTAGTGACAACTCCAAACGTGAATTTTTTTCCCCAAGGCTGATCCTCCTAGAAATTTCAAAATTACCTGAGCTCCCCGTTGCTGTCTCTAAATTAATTAGATGGAAAAAGATTTTCAAGAAGTTTAAGGGCTTAAAATATATCCTGTTCAAAAATGTTGACTAATTAAAAGGTATTTTTAATTTAAAGTGAGAGCTATTCCCTAGAAATCTTTGTCAATATACATTCTGATCCGCTGTACCATGCCATCTCTGTTCTCATTAACCAAGTTGATATGCCACAACGAGCATAAATCCGGGCCTTACAGATTTATCACCCCAGAAAGCCAAACAGGCAACAGGATAGGGATGTTGAGAGTGCCCATCAAAAACGTTGTTAAAAGGCCTCACTTTCAGAAAGCGAATGGGCACTTCTTCAGCCTATGCTGGCTTCTCTTTTAAAGCATTTCAGGTAGAACAACCCAAATTCCAGAAAACTCCCCAAAAGTCTGGCTGCCGCTCTGCCTCCTCAGAGCTGCTGTTCACCACGGATTTGGAGGGGACTCACACGGACTTGAGAATCAGAGAGGAAGAACAAGCTTGCATTGGCAAGAAGATATGTGAAGGAAGCTAATATGTCTCTGTTTGACATTTCTAAATTAAACAAAGCCAGGAATTGAACCAGGAGAGTATAAGTGAAAGTACAAACTACAGGCAGCCCAAAGATAGTGATGGGAAGCATCATGGAAACTGGGAGAACCAAATGGATGCAGGACAGACTCAGGCTCTTACCAGATGAAACAACAGCAGCTAAAGCCAGCACAGGTTCTTCTATGCTACTCTTCAGATCTGACTAAATGACCAAAACAGGTGGGCTTTTTTGATTAAGCCAATTTCAGTATGTTCAGTATATCCACTGCTTTTACAACAGAAGAATATAGAATTGCCGTAAATAGTTCGAAAATATTGAAATATGCAGAGAAAGGGGAAAGACTTAAAAGAATCAGGCCACAACTTTGGCTGAACTTTTCTTTTTGATGATTGCAACCAGCAGCGGGAGCAAGGAACAACGAAGGGCTGGACTGGTCTCAGTCAAGCCGCATTAGACCAACGCTGCAGGGAACCTACCCCAGTGTGTCCCTGTCCCAGCTGCGGGCTGTGAACAGTCGCAACAATACGGTGTCGAGACCTGAATGCATTTGAACTTTTGCCTTTGCATTTCCTCCTCGCACACCTGGTCCTCCAGCCCTTCCTTCAGACTTCGGCTGGCCACAGTCCTCCTCTCCTCAGTGAGAACAAGCTGTGCCAGTAAAACGTGTCTTGAAAACATAGGGACAGCTCTAACATCAAACCATGGCACAAACCACAACGGCCTCTTCACCTTGCATGTACTTTACCTCTTTTAAAATCAGGTTAAGTGACTCTGTGGGTTTATTGATAGTAGTTCCCATACCAACATGTGGGTTCTCAAGAACATCACAGACAAAAACCTGTTCTTGTGCTCACTCTTGGGGCAGGGTAGCAGCTAATGGGGAACTCTAAAATTGGAAATAAAATGACCTATTTACAAGGAAAGTTGATAGAATAATATTTAAAGATTTGAGACTGGCTTCACATTGTCTTTCTTACAAAGCTACAGAAACGCTGTGATAAATTCCTAATAGAACAAAACTAGAGAGGCAAAAGGTTTGTACAAAAACTGTTTGTTAAACCTCACCTGCTTTAACGAAAATTATATTTTCTTCTTTACTTGTGGCAAAACTGCAACCTTTATTAATAGATTTATACTGACTTAATTAGTTTGGTGCAGGATGCTAATATGGGTGTACATTTCAGCTGGTTCCTATTTCTGGTCTAATGTCTTCCTGAAGCCTGCCCAAGAAGAGTTATTAAAAAAAAAGGGAACTTCTTAGAAGTGAAGTTTTTTCAAAGATGGATGGATCTGGATTGTGTATTAGCAATCCTGTTAGGGAATTATTCTCAACTGGCACTACTAAACTTGCCCCACATTCAACAAGACACAGAAATAGGGCACTCCAAGCATATATACAGATGGAGCTGTATTTTTCCCTGGAGTACTGGGGAAAAAAATGGCTGTTACGAAGCTCAACTCAAACAATGCTGGTGCCACTGCCCCGAATAATGAGGCACAAGATGTCCACCTGAATTCTTGGATTTACCAGATAAAAAATAACAGCTGTGATGTCAAATATCACTCCCTGAGAAGAACTGTTAGGAAGGAAGCTACGTATGTCCTCATGGGCATTTGCATTTGCACCCAGGCCCAGTCAACAGAATTGTCACGCTTACTAAGTTACTCAGTGATTGAGGCAGTGGTGTTTGTGGTTTTGGTGTGGGGTTTTTTTTGTTGTATTTAAGTCAGTACAATCCTAATGTGTTGCCAGTTTAAAGGTATTTTGCAATTATCAAGGCAAGAGATAGTTTTTCTCACTACTTTAGTAAACTGGTAAACTTTAGCTGCTGGAAAGGGAATAAATTACACAGAAGCCACCTTTTACTGGTAGTACTACACCCACTACACCCTTAAAAAGTTTTCCTGGTTCATGCATACATCATACAAACAGATGTTTTATAATCTGTTTATATACAGATATATACAATACAAAAGCATGTAGGAAAAAGCTGGTAAAACATGGATAACCCTTCCCTTCCAAAGTACACACAGTGATGTGAATTTAGCAATTTACACACAGAAAGTTTTCTGCTCTTTTTCCTTTTTAACACAGAGAAAATGGGAGAAGAGGGAAATTACGATGTCCAGAGCCACAAAAGACATCAGTTGAATCAACAGATTCTGGATAAAAAAAATCCAGGTCTTTGAAAGCATCCTTTTCCCCTGGATCGTGATTCATCTCTTTAGTCAATTAGATAAAACTAGAAAGAAAATTCTAAAATGAACAGGACACGCTTTCGTGATTCAGTAGCACATACCAAAGCTTTCCCAAGCTCTTATGCAGGTCCTTTAAAGTAATATTCCTAACCCTTCTGAAGATGTGTATATGTTTTGAAGGGAATTTGCTCTATCTTAAATGCATTATTGTTTTTCTCTGTTATTAATAGGGGATTAAAGAAATCATTCTCTGTGCTAAAAAACACGTAGGGAAAATTCTCACTTTTGCAGTATATTGCATGTAAGTATCATCTCAAGTGATATAACACTTGAGTCTTGTTACTCCTAAGTATTTTTACCACATTTCTGGAGAATTACTCTAAAGGCACAGTTCTGCTTTCTCCTGTAAACCCAGTATCTTACTGTCATCAAATAAACAAAAAGTAAAACTCTCAACTCTCATTAATTATAAACTTAAGTCAAAGGATCTCTTTTTAAAATTAAGGATGGCATGATTTACAATTGTAATGGATTACTGAAAATTGTTCATCACCAAAAATAAGCCCGTAATCTGTATTGCTAACCCAGAATTTTAATACGAGAAATGTATCCTCTTTTTTGTTCATTTTGTCATAATACCAGAACAACCCAGTATTGTGAATATGATTATTTGGGAGATAAGAAAAGGAATGACAAAATCTAGATTTCTGTAGTATATAATTTTGAACAGTAGTTACAATATGGTTTTTTTTATAAACTAGGATGAGCCTTCCAATAGCAGCTGAAATTACAGTTTCAACACACTGTGCTTGGGCAAAGATTGTAAAACAGCCCCGAAGATCTTCCAATGTAGAGAAGAAAAAGGAAGAAACAAGAGTTCCATTTTACAGCTGGGAAACTTCTGCACTGAGGATTGAGACTTGTTTTTCAGGAAGGAGTGAGATACGTTTGTGGTCTCCTAAAGGTACTGTGTGCAATGCATCTTTTTTAAAGCTTTGTACACATTTCAGTACTGATTTACCATGATTCTCACTTGATCACAGGAAACAGTATTGGAATGGCCCTGAGATGCCATCTTAGTCAACATCCAGATTCCTGCAGTCAACCATGGTGGCTACGATGACAGGTTACCATTAGGCTATTTTAAAAAATCTTCCCAATCTGAGGTATGTTAGATGACTGACTCTCTGGAAGCACCTTCCACATTTCTTGGGCCACAGAGGTAGTTTACATTACCAACTCAAACTGGACATCTCTTTTTTAGATGTCTGAGATGAAAACCAACTCTAATTGGCCTACCCCAGGATAGAGGAAGACTGCAAGGTTTGCTTCCTCATTGAAGACTAAACCGCAGAACCATTTTCCCCTCCATCAAGCTGTACTTGAAGTATATTCTTAGCAGCAGAAGAATCCCAGATAGGAGAGTTCATAGAGTATGGGCTTTGCTCAACTGCATTCGTCTTGCCACAAGTAATTAGTATTTATCCTTCACAAGGATGAAACATTCACAGACTGATGTGGAATACTAATTTACCAGAGCAATGCAACCCAAAGTCTTACAATTATTTAAGCAGAAATAAGTTAAAGTTTTGGAGATGCAGAAGAAAGAGAGTAACATTTTGGCATACGGCTCAAAAAGAATTACATAAATTATAGATATAACTGCACTTGCTGGCATTCATTCAGTGCTGCTGATATATTTCATAATTAAACTTAATTTTATAGAGCTGTACTCTAGCGGTCTAGGTCAGCAGTCAATTAAAGAACAACCCTCTACAGGACAAATGCAATACTCAGGTAAGTGAGCATCACCATAAATAAGCAGGCCAACTATTTTTGCTCACATAATTTGAGTGCCAAGACTATCACATCAACTTCAATGGACTTGCTCCTAGTGGGTAGAAGTATCGGAAAGGACTTTTCCTCAATTGAATTCTGAGTCCAGAATTTTGCTAGGGTCTGTTCATTAACTTTTGGCATCGAAATAAATACAAAGAATCAGCCTAGAAGTGGGAAGCAAGCAATGAAAAGTTGTATCAAAGTAACACAGAAGTTAGGATGGACTTTAGGCAGCCAAACAACAGGGCACGCATGAGAACCAAGATGTGCCCCTTCAGCAGACTGCTAGGAGAGACAGCGGCCAAAGCTTTTTTTTTTTTTTTTTTAAAGGTGGGGGGGGGGAGAGAGAGAGACAATTTTGGCAGCTTGAACAAACCTGTTTACCCACAACCACAAATGAACTAACTGCTGGTCAGTTGAAGTCAGAACTGCCTGAGAATCAGTCCCACAGCGCGTCGACGAGAGAAAAATCGTGCTGTGAATAGTAATAATAGGGACAGTTCTAGATGTTGCATTATGTAGCTCTTCATGTCTTGCTATAAATGCAGTATCAATAGCGCTTGCTAAATCAGCAGGTGTTTCCATTAGCAAAAGTGCGTTTTGCTGTTCAGACAAGACAAACCAGGCATGAATTAACTTATCCCATGACCACAGTATACATCAAACTGCTCAGGATTCTGCTGGGTATACTTTTCATGCTGTAAGCCGTACGATCCTGTATTCTTCACTTAGCCAAAACACCAGCTGAAGTCAACAGGAGTTTTGAGTAACTTAAAAAGATTGGGAAGTCAGGCACACATCCCTTAGTACGGAAGCTGCACATCCACAGAGAAGGAAAATAACCATCAGCTGCCACAAAAGCTATTTCTTATGGGCACTATTATAAGACATCTATAAATATGGCTTAATTTACTTAAGAGCTCACCTGGGACTTGTACTCTTTGGACAGGTGCTTGAAAAATAACACAAAAAACGACATATCAGTTATCTAAAGCCAATATCTATATGTAGCATTTTAAATTTGTGCAAACTTACTTTGGCAGAGGCTATCAAAGGGCAGCAAATGGACTGGCATTCAGATATAAAATGAAGATAAACTGAATAAAAAACACTCAATACTGACCGGTCAGAAATACTTACAATGAATACACTTGAATGAACACAATTTCAGCTATAACTTCATCCTCTGCTGTGTGCAGGGACATAAAAGCTATGATAGAAAAATATATGAAGTAACTTGCACCTCTTAGGAAAAAGAAGTCATGTACTACCACAGGTGCTGATGTATATATACCTTCCTTGGGTTCCTGAGGCTGGTGAGACCAGAAAATGTAATTGTGAAAGTGAAATAAATCCCTGTCAAATACGCAAAACCTCTGCAAAACACTTACACAGCATGAATACAAATTGACATACCAGGGCTATGAGACAATGCTAGAAATCAGAGGATATCATTACAACATTGAACTGTTAATCACAGCTCAAAATAAAACAACATGTTCATTTCATTGGTAAAATCACAACTGGGGGATCCGCTCTATCTCTTCTAACATTAGGTTGGTACTTACTGCCCTAATGTACATCTTCTGGGAGCTGATAGGCGATTCATCTTAAGATAAAAAACAAACTTCAGTATGATGACTGCTCTTTATGGCTAATGATTAATGTTATCAGGAACTCAAACACTGATATCCGCAGTAGCTGCCTGCCTGCCCACCTCAGTAATAATTTCAATAACTTTTTAGGAAGAGACACCAATCTTTGAGAAGTTTATGCTGCAGTGGTCCTGGTCCTAAGCAGATGTCAAACAAAAAGAAATAAAATAATTTAAAACTCATGCTTCACTGTTACTGAGGGATCTAAAAATAGAAAGACTTGGAACAAAGATACAGGAGATTTTCGGTTCAAAAAGGAAAGTCCAGGAAAAATTGAGATGGCCATGAAAAAAACATGCTGATTAAAAAATAATTACGTCACGGGTTTCTCAGGATCTTACCAAACCCCCTCCACGCCGCCAGCCCGGCTCTCACCCCTCCCCGCTCCCCCCAGCCCGGCCGGCTCCCGCGCACAGCGGCCGCCCCCAGGGAGGGCTGCAAAGACCCCCCGGACCCCCGAACCGCAGCCGAGGTGGGGGAGGAGCCGCCCCTCCACCTGCAGACATCGGGGGGGTGCGGGCACAGACCCGGCTTTCTGTACCCGGCCCCCCCGCCCCGTCCAGCACCCCCCGGCCCCCCGCGGCCCCTCGCACCCCCGCGTCGTGAGCCCCACCCGCACCAGGGGAATGTGCATGCGTGGGGGGTCCCGCGGGCGCGGGGCTGGCGGGCACACCTCGCGGGGTCGGCGAGGGCAAGGGCAGGTGTGTCCCCCCCAGCATCCCCTCTTCCCTTCGCCTCCCCGCATTTTCATCCCCCCTTCCCCTCCTCGCCTCCCCTCCCCGCCTTTCCATCTTCCCTCCTCGCCTTCCCCCTGCCCCTCCTCGCATCTCTACCGACCCCCCCTTGCCTCCCCCGCCCCGGCATTTCCACCTTGTTCCCCGCCCCCCTGCCCGCAGCCCGCCAAGGGCCAGACAACTCGCCGGAGCCGCAGCCACCGCCGCCTCCCTTCCCTCCGCACCCGCAGCCGCGCTCACAGGCACACAGACAGACAGACCGACAGCAGGACGCACGGACGCGCGCGCAGCCCCGCGCACGGAGGTACCTCTTCACAGCGCGCCCGCTCCTCCGGCGCGCAGCGTGCGCCGCCAGCTCCGCGCGCAGCCCCAGCACGTCGGGTCCCCCTTCTTCCTCCTCCTCCTCCTCCTCCTCCTCCCCGCCCGCCCCCTTGCCGACGCCAGGAAGAGGGGGGCAAAGCCGCCGCCCGCCCCGTCCCGCCCCATCCCGCCCCGCCCCGTCCCGTCCCGCGGGGCGATGCGCCCGCGCGGAGGCTCCGCGCATCCCCCCCCGTCCCGCCGCGGTCGGGTTACCCGGCCGGCTGCGAGCCTCTCCTGTTACGGGTGCCCGCGCCGGGCGGGAGGGCAGGGAGCCGAGCCCCGGGAGGGCCGAGCCCCGGCGGGAGGCAGCGCGGCCCCGCGGCCCCGCGGCCCGCCTCCGGGGGGATGTGCAAGGCGGGAGCTCCCCGCCGCTGGCAGCTCCGGGGCTTTCCTGAGCCGTGGGTTTCGGGGTGGGTTTGCTGCTGGTTGTTTTTTTTTTTTTTTTTTCGGTTTGTTGGTGTGGTTTGGCTTTTTTTTTTTTTTTTAATATATGCAGCGGAACTGACTTCCATGGGCTTCTTCAGTGTCCCTTGAACCCAAATGCATTTGCAGCGTTCACAGTAGGCTCTGGCAAGGGTTTTCATTGGTCTGCCACCCCGCCCGTGAAGAACCTCTGCCTTTTATTTTTGGTTTCCATACGAACTTAATTATCCCTCAGCTMTAGTGATGGAGATGAGGGACAGCTCCTAACCCCCTCTTCGAGCTGCTCATGGGTTTGCAGACCTCCACTGTAATCCTTTTACATGATTCCTTCTCCTGGCTAAAGAGTTGCAGTTGCTCATGGGGGCCTCTGTCCATACATCATTCTGCACCTCTTATCCTTGATGCCCTCTTGAACATCATCCTGGTCTAATAGATCGTCTTTGAGATGAAGAAACACACAATATTTAAGATGTGGGCAAGCCATGGATTCATACAGTGGCACAATGATGTTTTTCTCTAAACAATATTTTATGTGGAATTTTTGAGCACAGAGCTGATGTTTCTGTGGAACTGCCTGTCATAACTCAGAGATTTTACTCCTGCAATGGCCAGCTCAGAGCCCACCATTTTACAAGACTGGTTTGTTCTCCATGTGCATCATTTCACATTTACCTACACTGAACTTCTTATATTGCCCAGTCAGCTTCATAATGTCCTTGTGTAGTTCTTCACGGTCTTTCTTCTTATTACTGACTTGAGTAAATTAATACCACTGATGAACTTTGCTATTTCACTTCATTCCCAGGTAAGATATGAGTATGCTGAACAGCACACGTCCCAGCACTGACCCTTAGAGAACCCCATACCATCCAGCACCTCCCTCCATTGTGAGAACTTGTCATTTATTCCTGTACTTTGTATTTTATCTTCTAAGCAATTACTGAGCTGTACGAGGGCTTTCCCTCTTGTTGCTATCAGTACTTAGTCTCCTTAAAAGCCTTTGTCAAGAGCCTTTTAGAAATCCAGTCAGATATGGAAATTAGATTACCCTTATCCACATTTTTGTTGACCCTTTCAGAGACCTCCAAGAGGTTTGTTTAAGGCAGGACTTTACAGAAGCAATGTTGACTCTTCTCAGATAGATTGCATTAATCCAGGTGTCCTTTAGTTCTAACCCAATTAGCATCTCTGTATTTGAACAGGCACGAGGTTTGCAAACCTCTAGTTCTCCAGAGTCTGCATTGAAGTTTAGTGTCACATTTGCTACCCTCCACTCTTCAGGTGCCAATGTTTTAAATGGGAGGTTACATGCTGCTGTTGATAATTCAGCTGCTGCCTCCTCGGTGAGAACTCAAGGACACAGATGCTCACACACAGGCACATTGCTACCTGAACGCCGTGATAGTGAAAAAGGCTTAAAATAAAAACTAATAGTATAAGGACATAGATGCATACATACATAACTGCAGACCTGTAAGCCGGTGCTATTAAAGTAAGCAAGAAGCTATCTTACTAATTAACTATATGTGGCCACAACCCTCTTTGCAAATGTATGTGTCTGAAAGCACATAAGAGTGGGGTACAGACAAAATCCCACCGAGGTCTTTGATCCAGGGAACTGTTTGCCATTCTCCTCATCTGCAGCCATCTGTTTTCTCTCTTCCATACTTTGCTGTAAATTCTCTGGATCAAGGATGGCCTTTTTTAATGAATATTTTTTACTTGCCACAAGAAGGCACAAGAAGGAGGAAGGGACACCAGCTCTGAGCAGGGGTATTTCAGTTGCACCACCCAGGAATGTTCCCAGGAATGTCTGCAATTTGGTTACCTGCCCAAAGACAGGACTCCTACCCTTTGTTCTTCTAGGATATGGTGCAGCTGTGCAGGGCATGTGCTAGAACTGCTGTACAGCTCCATTCAGCCTATTTGCAAGGAGCAAAGGAAAGCTGCACCTCCGACACCAGACTGAAGCAACTGAGCATGGACGTGCCCCACAGGTGTAAGAGTCTGCACTCCCACAGATAGGTATGCCATCCAAATGGCAATGTGGGGCTGCAGGAGAGAGAGAGAGGAAGAGGAGCATGGGGGTTGCATCCCTTTGTGGATGTTTCACAGGTCTGACCATGTTTGTTGGGTTTTTAGAAACTTCATCCGCTAGAAACAGAATAAGCCAGTCATCATGAGGAAAGGAGGGAGGAAAATAAATTAGTCTTYTTTAGTTGCAGAGAACTTCAGAACCATGCAGAAAGGTCCCCTTCAGGCCTCAGAAACATAATTAAAATAAGCATACTACAGTCTCATGCTTTTTGAAGGCCTCAAGTTTTGGAGACTGTCAATACTGCACTGTAGAGAAAAATCTGTGATATTCATAGCAACCAAAGATGTTACACTGCCAAAGGGGGAACTTCAGAGCTCCTCTTCCTGGGTTCCTACCCCTCTGCCCTTTTGTTCCAACAGTTATCTTCTGCTTCTCTTCTGCTTACTGGCCTTGTACAGGATTGGACTGAACTGCACAGATTTTGTTCCATTAGATAAAGCAATATCACAAATGACACTGATACTGTTTGGATTTTTTTTTTTTTTTTTTCTTTCTTATGACAGGGATGCATTTACTTATTATTAATTAGGTAGCACATGACTAATATACCACAGAGGAAATCAAATGTGATTTCACCATGTATATTTTAATGAGTTTTGCCTATTGCTTCTAATTTGCATTTCCAACAGTTACAACAGCAGAATAAAATTATGTCTTAAAGTTTTGTTTAATGATGTATTTTGTTAATGCTCTGTAATTTTTTTACAACATTACAGAGGGCTTCAGGTAGAGGGAAGAAGGAATTAATCTTTGCCAGAGTGCAGCCTTCCCTAATTTTTAGTGTGAAGTTAAAATACCTTAAATAATGAATTGCAAGATTAGTTGGTATTGTCCTAAAAACTCTGAAAGTAGGAAGAGTATAAAGATCTGCTGCATTAACACAATATTTGTCAACAAGAGTAGTTATTTTTAACTCTCAAATGACAGTTCCTCGCCTGTCATTCCCTTTCAGGCCTGCTTTATGTGCCCTGTGAACTGAAAAGGGATATGTCACCCCTGGAATTACCTCATTCCTCCTCCAATGACTGACCAACATACATCCCAAGGCTGTGCTGAACATGTAGGAAAAACCGACAAAAACATATCCTGAGATTCGTGTGACGTCCTTGGGAAAGCTCAAGGAAGTGCAACAGCATATCTGAACCTCTGCTTGTGGGGGGCTGCAAAACTGAGGATGTTTTTCTATATACATAGCCTGTGGACAAGAGGACTAGTGCCACTGAAGTCAGTGGGAACTGCAGACACTCAACGCCTCTGACAACTGGGCCACATGCTTATCTGAGACCTTGTTATTATACAAAAAGGCTCTTATTTCTACTCTTTTTTTCTCTGCCACATAAGCTGACCTAGTTTACAATCTGCCTCTGTACAGATGCGTCCTCTTCCATGGGCAGAAAGAGGACAGAGCCATTGCCAACCAAGAGTGCCTGGAGTTAGGAAGGGAAAGAGACACAGGGTGGCTCAGGATGGGGAGATAAAGAGAAGGAAATGAAAGACCAAGATGTTTGGAGGAGAGGAGAGAGAAATGGGGAGARAAGAGAGCGAAGCCATGTCTGTATCTGCTGCCCTTGCTTTATCCAGGAGACAGGGGCTCAGACTCTGCGCAGAGTCTTTGCTTTGGGACTTTGTCAGTACATTGGAGCCCAGTTTCAGTGAGGCAGATTTTTTTGTTGTTATGCAGCGAACCTTCAAACAGAGAATAATTCAAAGGGGATATGTCTTCCTATTAGGAAGAAATTCTTTCAGGCTGCTGTTTTACAGCCCTGCACACTGTTCTTGTTCTCTGTGAACTCCCAAAGATGCTGAGAGCAGTGTAGAATAAAGAAAGGAAGGAAAATACTATGATAATGATGCTGGATATGCCAGGCACTTTTATAACATTTATAAAATGACATGCAGTCCTGAAAGGTGATGCCTGATCTGGTAGCCTCCACACTGAATTTCTCTGAGTATGAAAAATGAGTTTTGCTTGGGATGCAGATTTTTAAGTGTCTTAGATTAGCTGTCAGAAATTTTGTGATTAGATTCGTTTTCCTTTCCATGCGGTTCTGGTTATTTCTGTGACTGCAGAATAACATGCAGATGAGCTGGATGAGGGAATGCATTGGCTTGCAGTAATGCGTGTGAGATGAAAATGGTACTTCTGTGTATTCTCTGTGCATTTATAAAACTAATGAATGCAGAGATCCATCAGTCAGTCAGCAGAAGAGCTGTGGGAAGTTTGGAGGTCACATTCATAAATGCTTTATATTCAGTACGGGGATGAAATGTTGGGTATTACAGAGGCAGGGAGCTGCCGGCAGGGAACTGACTGGAGATCCCTGTTCTATTCCTSGCGTTGCTGATGACATGTGATGTGACTGAAGGCAAGTCACTTTCCCTTATTTGTCTATATGAGTTGATGAATTTTAGGACAGGGACTGCCTGTTAGTGGGTGTTTGCAGAACATAACGGGATCTCAGCTGTGGTTAGGGAGTTCAAATACTAATGTAGTATGAACTTAAAAATTATTTTCTGAAGTTATTCAGCTGACTAACAGGCTCATTTACACACATCTATTATGTGGTAGAATAGCTTGGCAAGATCTCTATCGGCAACTAGCTACATGAGTAATCTCATTGACTTAAATGTGACTCCTTGAGTGAGTAATGTTTTAGTACTGGCTCCATAAACTGTTTTAGTCATCATCAGCTTACAAACTACGTGCGTAGCCCTGCCAGCACTTACCACACAGTGTAGTGTATTTTACTGCAAGCAATTCTGTCACAGGAGTAATACCCAGTAGTAACTGTTTGTGTAATCTACGCCCACGTGAAGAAGTTACTCTGTTCTGCAGTTGCAAAACCAGCCAAATTTCACTGGCATCATGTTCTCTTCAGTTCATGGGAACTGTTAGTTCCCCTTCACAAGGAATCCAGAGAAGTATTCAGTACCTGTGATGTTGTAAGGAAGAAATTTTTTTTATAGCAGCTCGTGGGGATACCGCTGCATAACTGACTCATGGCTCTCCCTCCTTGTGGAAAATGCAGTCATTGCAAATCTGGAGCTGTAAGGTTTCACTTAAAGCTCTTTACAGTCTTACACCAGCTAATGTTTCTGCTTTGATTACTCCTGCCTTATCTTAGTCTCTTTGTACCCTCTTCCACAATAGTCCCTGTTTCTTTCCCCTACTGTGGGCATTGTGTCTCCTTTCAGTCTGTTCCTTTTCCTAAGTGCAGAAAAAAATCCCATTCAGTAGTATCCCTCTTTTATTCTACAAATCCCTCTTTCAAGTCTGCTTCATCAATAACATCAACATAAGGCAGTTCTGAAAGATGGCTTGCCCGTGTCCAGCTTGCCTGATTGAGCCTGAACATCCTCAGGGGCAGGGAGCGTATCTCTATATATTTTCTGAATTACTGCATGCATAGGAAGAGCCATATAAATATAGCACTACTTGTTACCACAGCATTACATATTCAACATTTATATCAACTGCTGGGGCAAGATAATCACAGACTACAGTAGTTCAACAATTATGTACAGTTGCATATTGTTCCTCCAACTAAACAGGCATAGCAAAAAAGATTTAAAGAGCAATCATTATTTTAGAAATAGGGAACCTCTGTAACTCTTCTGTACAATACTTGAATAGCATATTCTCACAAAGAGCATTTGTTTGTGATCTAAAGAGCTTGATCCAAAGCCCAATGGAGGCTTTTCCAATGCATTCAATGAGCTTTGGATTAAGTCCTTCCTGAGGAACAGATGCAGGGTTTTATTCACTACCACTAGAACAATAAAAATGACAAGACAAAGAATAAAGTTGTCTACAGAGAATAAAGCAGTGTTGTCCTACAGCAGCTTAAATACATTAGGCTCTATAGTTAAAAGAAAGTCCTATAGAGTTAGTAAAACTGTTTGTGTAGCCCATTCACAAAATATACAGTGCAGAAATGTTTAAATATTTACACATAAACACCCAAACACAGTGTATTTCACTGAGTATTCAACTTCTCAGTATTTGCAACAGCTGAGTTATAAATGTAACTACAAATTCCAGTTGTGCAAACAAAGATAACACAGAAATAGTTTGTTGCCATTAATCATCAAAACTGCGACGGAAGAGAGACCTGGGAATTTTTTTATGCCACAGCTCTTAGATGGATCCAAAGTGTTTACTGAGACCTTGACTAGAGACAGGCTTTCCTTTAGTAAGTTTATCTCATTCAACATAATGATTTCTTATCTGGCCGGTAGATGTTATCAAAATGTAAGCAATAATGAGTGTTGAGGAGCAGAGACATTTGCCCCTGCAGGAAAAACAGGGGCCAGAGCCACCCCAGGAAGAAGAGTCCAACAAGGGAGATAAGCAACTGTGGGAGACGCAAGAGACTAGACTGAAGTAAAAGTGGCAGCAAATGAGAAGAACAAATTAGCAGAAACTAAGCCGGGTGGGAACCTGGGACTTGCAGGGAATCCCTATAAAGGGAATCTGATCAGAGGCTTTCAAGAAGTCTGGGTAGATCCTGTAAAGAGATCTAGTGGGAGAAAGAGAGTGAAAGCAGCAGACAAAACAGGCTGGTTTTTTTTAAACACCTCTGTGGATTTATGTGGAAAGTAGAAAGTAGAAATTGGGAAAGAAGCTTGGATTAGAAGAGGTTGCAGTCATAGCAAAAAAGACCCTCGTAATGTGGAGGGACAGGTGGATTTTGAAAGAGCAGAGGAACTGGCATAGTCTGGTGCAAGAAAGTGTGATAAGCAGAAAAGGGCATTACACAAAAAGTTTTATACCAGGAAAGAAAGAAGGGACTCAAAAGCTGACAGATAATATTACACAAAAGTATTTCTGTAACTATTAAAAAGAATACCATTTAAATTTTACCTGCTCATATTTAAATGTTCCTAACTTTTTCAGCTCACAAGTAGCAGCCTCAGAAACAAGTCAGTATTCTTAAATTCCGTATGTTTAATTACCAGGCAAAGCCAACACAGTGCTTACTCCAGTTCCAAACATTAACTAAACGCAGAATGGCACATTTTGTCGTACCATCTTTTCCTGGAGGGTTGCCACAGGTGTGCTCTGACAATTAGGGAGAAGAGAAATCCTTCTGTCTTTGCTTTTAGTCCTACATGGGGAACCCTATCAGCCTCCGGGGACTGAAATCCCTACTACATAGAGCAGCAAGACCCTCTTGCCACACTCCTAACGTTTCCACCTTTATGTTGCTACAGCCTTAATGAGCKCTCCTGTGAATTCTTGATACCTTTTAATCTTCTGAGTTTTGCATACTGAAGTACAAATCTTCAGCAGTTGAGCTACCTTTTCCAGACATTTTACCAAGCCATCCCTATATTCAAGGCTGGATGCTTGTTCCTTCCAGTGCTATCGCGATGGTGTTAAATGCCTCCAGCTGGGGTGTGTCATTTGCTGCAGGGTGGATGGCAATACTAGAAATGATTAAGTGAGAAAACCAAGCCTACCTGAAGGTCCTCAGAAAGTCAGAGACAAGTGGATAATGTTCAAAGAAGAAATTCTTTGTCTCATGACAAATAATGTTTTCTTCCCATCGAACAACAGTATCACAGTTTCCTAAAAATGTGTCCCTTTCTTGGATTAGAAAGGGAACAGGCCCAATGACTAGACCCGTGGCTGACCTGAAGGACTGGCTGTCCCTGCAGTAAGCCGAGGTCTTAGCTTCACTGCATTTTCCGATCATAAGAAGTGAAATCATGCAAAATGAAACTGTAATGAGATGATAAGACAAGCTGATTATAGGCCTGCTAATTAAAAATACACAGTATTCTCTATGGAAATCCAGCTCTGCACTACAAAACTGCTGTGCATTTTAATTTCTAACTCACATACTGTCAGAGCAGGCAATCTTATTTGTCTTTGGATAAGAAGGCAGGTGGGCATGTTTTACACAGGCACCACAGCTTGACAGTCTTGTTACTTTGCTTTGACAGTTCCCATGCAGAGCCACAGAAATAAAATTACAATGCCAGAGGTCAAACGTAATTGCTCTGACTGCTTTGAATGACTGACGATCCTCTGGCTTCCCTGACCAATGTTGCCTGCCTCGGTCATGATATGAAAACGCACTTGAGAGCAATTAGCAGAGACCATAATTGGAAATGAACTCTTAGCTGTGTGCTATGACATGCAGTTCAATAACTCAGATGGATCCTCCTCTACATCACCCAGCCCAACTCCGCTGACTTCAGCACGAGGTGAGCTGTGGCCAGGACCAGGGATGGAGAACATGACCTGGGAAAACCAGTGATGAGAGCTGGCAAGAGCCAGCTGGGGAAAGCATCAGCTGCAGAAAATAAACTGTTTTACTCCTTGAAGCTGGTTTGTACCTTGCCTTGGATTTTTACTGCATAAATGTCTCTGAATTTCAGCAGCATCCCTCCGTGGCTGGCGTGGCAGCAAGATACATCCTAAACTGCCTGAAGGGTCAGGGAGGAGGGGATATGAGGCCATGCAGGCTTACACTTTGAAAGATGACCAAGGATTTTTGCTGTCTGGCCTCACACGCTTCAGATACATACCCTGTGCAGAAAGAGCATCTCCCTTTTAAACTGCTCCAGAGTGCTGAAAATATCAAAGCCTCTGTCATTTTCAGTTATCTGTAAAGTTTTCGGCCACAGTGCATTTATGGCAGTGGGGCGAGGCGGAGGATGAGGGGAAGGGGTTGCATCCTGGATCTGTTTGGACTTTTTTTAGTTTTTAAGCAGCTGTCCAGTGAACTTAATTAATCTTTCCAGAGTTTCCTGGACTCACTTAGGTTCTTTGGTAATACAAGCTTTCATAAAACCAATAAAAGAGCAAATTGAAGTTCTGTATCTCTGATAAAATATTCCAGAAAAATAGCAGCAACCTTTTCACTGCAGAACAAATTCTTTCAGCCTACTGCTGATCCTTTTATGTTGAAATTAGGAGTTGTTCACCAAGATAATCTCCCAACCTCCTGTACAGCAGTGTTGCAGAGAAGCCAAATGGTGTATATGTACGTCTTCTTCCTTGTTACCAGTCAGCAATAATGATGGTGGAAAAGTAAAGAAAAACAGCTGCAGTTTATGCTACTCCCACACACATACACATTCTCCTTTTTGAGCAAAAGCTGCAAGAAAGGCTCAGTAATAGAGTACATGGTGTTCTGAACCTGCACTCSAAAAAGAGCTGCAGGCATAACAGGATGTGTTTTAAACGCAACAATGAAGAGGCAGCATTTTGCTATTTAGAAAAGAAGGAAAAAACATCAAAAACTCCCAGATCATTCATAAACTTTAGCTTGTTCAACAATAGGTCCAGCTTGGCTAGTTCTGAGCACATTACATGGAGTGGCTCTTTGGGAGGACCATATTTTTCCTTTCTTGTAAGGGAGACTATTACTTTGCTTCATGACTAGGATCAAGTGTAACATTTGTTTACTGATCCATATCCTGTCTTCACTGGTTGTGAATGTCATTACCTATTAGAGTTTTCTGTGCTTTATTGAAACCTATGCAATTACCATTGACTTGAACCCTACAGTCAAGAGCACAGTCTGGACCTAGGGGTAGCTTGTTGCTTCTTGTTAACAGTTTGTTAAAGTTGAAGGGAACTTTACAGTGGCCCAGGTCTCCACTTGGAGTAATTAGGCTGTTGAAAATAGCAGAGATATGCCGATTTCTATTTCCTGATTTCTATTAATTGAGAATCTACTTTCTCTTGGTATAACAAAAAAATATTGCAACTAGGTCTGCATAGATTCTTTTCAGAGTTAATCTAAAATTGATGGTTTTCTTATATGAAAATAACATTGCCCGTTTGACTGTTTAACGATAGAAAGAACAATTGTTTTGGGTTTGTCTCAGCAAATGCAAGCTCAGGAGAGTTTATATCCAGCTGCTCCATATAGTCTTTGCCTCAAACACCAGGCTTCTCCCTTCCACAAATTGTTAGCAAGTTATTAAAGAAAATTTCAGTGCTTGGTCATTTGCTATGACTAAATTAATTTTCTTCCATGCTGGTAAGGATACTGTCATGGACTTTATTGACTTTCCTGTGCTAGCATTTTGCTGATTCTGCTCACACTGTGTCAGTGGCAGCACTGAGTCAGCCTCCCTCTTACAAAGTTCTGCCATTAAACCTCCTCCTTCAGCAGGGGGTTGTTATTAAAAAAAAGAGACCTCTTTTTTAAAACCAAGGAGAAAACAATGCTAAGTCAGATTTTGTTCTGCGTGGTGTTACACTCCCAAGCATTGGAAGTACTGTGTTATTAAAACAAATTGCATTCCACAGTCATTGAACCTTTTTTCCCCTCTTCCTTAAGTATGACCTTACCTTAAGCCAGGGAAAGTTAGGGACTGATTAAACTCTAGCTCAGAGCTTTCCCTACAGGTCCTGCTTACGATATACGAGCTGCCACAAAGCGATACTACACTGAGCAGAGCACTGATAGCAACCAGTGCAAAATGTCTGGGAATGCCTGTGCAAGTCCATGCTCCGGCTGCAATCAGAATGATTTAAATACCTGATTTAACCATAACTTGAAAGTTTCATTTTGATGGCTTTGCATTATCAACGTGAACCTTACTTTTATTGTTTGTGTTGTAAATTATTTGACTAAAGAAGGGTGCATTCTCACTGACTGATACCCCTGAGGACATATTGATTTGCTGCTTTATATAGATTTAACCTTAAATTTGGTCATTGTTTTTGATAGCCAAGAGTATGAAATTCTGTGCTATATTGTCCATTCTAAATTGTTCGCCACTTTTAGTGAGATTCATATTTGTTTTTTATTGGCAGATCTGTTTTGTTTTGTTTGTTTTAAACATCAAATTGGTCCAGCCCCATTTGGATTTTATTAGTACTTAAATAAAAACTGTGGGAAACCTGGATTTTGAGAAAATTATTAATGGTTTTTTAAATGGTAAATGAAACTAGTAAATATGATAAGAAAAATCTAAGAAAAAGTTTTCAAAACATGTTTTGCATTTACATTTTCCTCATTAAAAAAAAAGGTTTTGCAGGTGCTGACTTTAGCTGATTATTCACCATGGCCTTTAAGATCTTAAACCTAGCTGATCTGAGCTTCTCATACCAGTTTTTACTCATAGACCAGAAGAAGGTACGAACTTGCTGCCTTTTTATCTTTAAATGCTTCTCTAAATGAAAGAGTTAGTTATTGGGCTAAATTTAACTAACTGTAATTTAAGAAAAAATTCCTCTGCTTTTATAGCGGAAGTCTGAAATCTGCTTCATCAGTTTAATCTGAACCAGTTTAACAGCCTTGATTACTATTTTAATTTAATTTAAAGAAATGTAAAAGATTAAAGTAAATTTAGGCATTAATATGGGCTATGTATATCCAAGTTTGCATCTTTGTTTAAAAATCCAATTTATGATAAAAAATTGTTGGAGAGGTCTTTAGTTTTTAACATGGTTGTTTTTGTCTTTAGAAATAACGTGCTTCACGCTCAGCAGTGTCAGCAGCCCTGAAGATGAACGTCTTGGCCCTGCAGAAATTCCCTTGCCCATTCACTCTATTTCCACTCCCAACATCTTACCAACAAATTCATTTGCTGCTGTTAAAAACACATGGCTGCACGCGATCACACCAAGAACGACAAAGAAAAAGGAATATCCCCATCATGCCTTTTCCAGCAGAATGGCGTGTTTCCATGTGCCACCCAACCACACCAGGCTACCAGGTGAGGGCAACGCTCCTCAGACGCTGCCCTCCTCGTGCTGACGAGCTGCTTGCACGAGAGTTTCCAGCAGATGAAAGGAGGTGGGGTAGCAGTAACCACAGAGGGGCCTGAGAAGAAGAGAAGGTGCAAGGGAAGATGTGTGGGGGATTGACTGATGGTGAGGAAGGACTGAGCATTGGTTTGACACCATCTTGCAGTGAGCTGCCAGGATTATTTAACAAGATGTCCCAAAAGATGCACTTTTATTGAAGGTCCTCCTAATCCCAAACGTTGCACGGGGCTTTCAAATATTTAGGAGGAGTCCCTGCGGTAGTCAAGCGAATGCAGTTTACACCAATGGAGTCTGCTGTGCAAACTACTCCCACCACGACAACCTCCTTGCAGCTCAAGATGTGGCCCATCCCACTGAGCACAGGGTGCCATCAAGCATTATGTTTGAGTGCAGCGCGGATCCCTGTGCTTCCCACAAGGACGCGGTGGGAGGAGACTTACCCCTGCAGCACCCTCCTCGGCTTCAGGACTTTCACAGGAGCACGGTCCCGGCGGGTCCCTTGGCAGCATATCTGATCCTCCTGTGCCTACAAAACCAAAGACATTTTATTGCCCATGGGAGTATATGCATGGCTGAGAGGTTGCTTTGCTTTGCTTGGATCCATTTTTACCAGCCACACTATGTCGCCAGCCTGGTATCTTGTCAGCATTGTTAAAGAAAGCAGAAAGGATACAAAAACAATGGCTGAAAAACATCTTTGCCAGCTGGAGACAGCTCTGCGTGCTGTGGAGAGGCAGCCAGCACTGGGAGAAAACACAGCAGGTGCTTAGCGGGTTGACACAGCATGCCATGGCTCAGGAAGGACATACTCAATTTCAGCCCCCACAGCAGCCATCCCTGTCCCTAAGGTGGTGCCCAGTGTCAGGGCTGGGGCTGCCCTGGTCCCTGATGGGGTGGTGGGATGGCCCTGGCTGCCAGGTCCAGCCTTGCCACTCCCAGGGAGCCCCCCAGACACTGGTTGCTCTGTGCTCGTCTGTGTTGCTGTGCTGAAGGTGTGCCCATGCTCACAGCATCCCTGGGATGAGCTCATCTCATCTTGGGGAGAAGCCAGAGGACTTTTCAGCACTTCTGTGCATCCCAAGGGAAGGGTAACTAGGAGCAGCTGGGACCTTAACTAAGAGCATCTCATTAGTGAACACTGTTCATCAGCCAGGCAGTAGTCACCACTGCTTATCGGGTGAGGTCAGGTTACAGGTGCAGCTCGCAGGGCATGGTGTGGGCAGCCTGTCAGTCCTTGCTGGAAGAAGAACCTCTGCACTTTTATTTCTGCATCAAGCTTAAACCTTGAAGAAGGTAAGAACATATCTGCTGATTTCACCTCCAGGGACAATCTTGCTTAAGCATAGCTAGCCACAGACAGCTGCTTGGTTGCTTTTGGAATGTCCATAGCAATGGCAATAATTACAATAAATAATGGTGGATTAGAGTCAGATTAAATCGGTGAATATTTTCTAAACTGTGAAATTAAATTATAGGGGTTACATGATCTCCCCTATAGAGGATAAGGATGTATAAGGATTTATATATCATCTCCAGTAGCACTGTTGAATGTACACATTCACGCTGAGAATACATTGAATAATGTTCGTTGTGCTACCTCAGCACTGTGCACACCTACTAAATTTGAAAGACGGCTCATGTAATAATACAGCTTGAAATGGCTCTGCAGTCCTTGGTCAATACAAGGACAGTTATTCATGCCCTCTGCTGCTACTTCACKCTATAATCTTGAGTGTGTCTCTTCAAACAACTACTGTTTGTGTATACTCCACAGTTGTGTTACGATTACTTACGCAAAAGGATCTGTGCATCAGAGATGCTCTTTGCTTATTTGTTGCTCCAGCGGATAGTGGCACATGCTAACAGTGCTAGCTTGAGCTGTAGTCTACCTATGGATACATTGGAGGCACTGACTACACACCTGTATCTTTCTAACAATATTGACTGGTGGATTTTCCTGCTTTTTGGCAGCCTCAGATAGACATCTTTTGCTCTGGGGGAAGAATATTAAAAAGTGTCAGTACAACTTATGTGCCAAAATCCTGTAGGTGCTTTTAACTTTTTCCAGCACAGGTTCTTTGGAGCTGACCCCTCCTCTTCCCACACGCTGAGCTACGGTGTCCATGTAGTCCACAGAGCCAATAGGTAACCCCCAGCAAGCTTTGAAGACTGCATTAAAACCAGTGGAAATGTGTAATAACGAAATTGGGACCTTTTTTTCTTGTTGTGCTCTTAGCACTCTGGAGAAGTCCACAAAGCCAGAAGTCTAATCCTGTGACTTTACCACAGGATTGATCCCTCCTTTGCATTCATCTCTGCTGGGGTTCCCCTAGAGCATTGCTGCTTTGGAAGTGGCACTGCAGAAAACGCATCTAGTTTATTCTGTCCTGATTTCTTTTTTCTGCTGTTTTTTTCATCCTTTCCAGCTCACTTTGATAGCTTTATTCATGCTAATCTCAGGCCAAAAGGACCTTCCTTGTTATATGTCTGTAGAGCATTTTAACATAGTGGGCCTCTGATTGTCTACTGATACCTATATGCTCTCCTGCTATTCAAATACAGATGTAAAATAGAGCTGTGTGCTTTTTTTTACCATTTCACTAAAGCATCCTTTCATACTCAGGCCCCCGTGCATCTTTTTCTGCAGTATATTTGGAACTGCAAAGCCTTCAGCATGTTGTCCTTGTGTGGATGCCTCTGCATTAGCAAGTAGCTGTGCAGTAGGAGTGGATCAGAGGACGGCAGCAGTGGGTGCTGACATCTCTAGATCTATATTTTAAGTATTTCCAGGATTTAATGTCAGACTAGATTTCGTCTGATTCCCTGGACTGAGTGTTACCACAGTGTCAGAAGAGTAATACTTGATTTGAATATTTGTGTTTCCACTAGGGTTTGAAAAGTATTTCATGTGACCCTGCAGAAGAGTTTCTGGTTTGGTTTCCTCCAAAAGAACTCTTGCCTGCGACTCAACAGTCTCATCACATAGTGTGAATCATCCACATCTGAACCAGTTGCAAGTGTGGTTGAGGAAAGAGGGATGAGTTCACTAAAAACCATACTACTGTTCTCTGCCAAAGTACTGATGTATATACAGCCTATGCCCACCAAGAAAGGGCAGTCTGGTGACTAGGATGCAAAATGGAGATGTGGGTTGCCTAATTTCACACCTGTGCCACAACTAGCATTCTGCATAGCCCTTGGTAGGCACTGGTATTGACTTAAGTTGTCCACCTGTAAGTGATATTCCCCATTGATGTGGCAACACATGAAAGATTAAGAAGAGAGCATTACAGCGATAATACATGTACTTAACTAGAAAAAAAGTCATGGAAGTCCAAGGCCTAGAAATTAACACACATAAGAAAAGGATAGATTTCCCTCAAATCTCACAAACTTATAAATACATAAGCCTGAGTAGACTTCATCTCCACACTCTGTATTTGGTGACAGGCCATATCTGCCACAGCATGGACCTCTGACTTGATCTGCACGAAGGACATGGCAACTTTATAATCACCCTTGGATTAAAAAAAAACTCTAGCATGTTCACATCCATGGACGTGTTGTAAAGGCTGCACATAGTACCAGTTCATGCTGCCATTAGCACAGCTAGTTTTATATCCATCATCATCTGTACAGCAGTGATGAAGTAGCTCAACGAGAACCGCTGCAGGGCAGCTCCATCAGCAGTATTGGGGCTCAGTGGCTTTTCATCCATCTCTGTGCATGCTAGCTCCACTTCTGTGTAGCACTGTGCTGACTTATTTGTTTCCTTTTATTTGCTGTTGATTTCAACTGTGAATAGGGTTTGATGGATGACAGGGGTTTAACAATAAAGAGGACCAGACAATACAACAGGAATGAAGCTGCGCTAACAGTCTCTTTCCTTAAGAGATGTATCCATGCAGACTTGGGAGAGAAATCAAGGTGCAGATAATAAGAAGGAATTTGGGCTCTCAGCTCACCAGCATCAGCCAGAAGAGAAGGGAACGGATGTTGTCAAGACAGGAAGGATGAAATTTAAGTGTTAGAGGCAGATGCCCAGTTCCTGGTGATGTAGTTGGCAGTGAAAGTGCAGAATATGGATGAAAAATAGAGGTACTGATGAGGGATCTAGAAAACTGCTGTGCATACCCACTCATTGCTCTTAACAAACAAGGGGAGACTTTAGCACTTCGTTCCTGAATCACAGTTCTTCGTGGTCAGCATTGTGACCATGGGGGAAGCACCTCTGCATCGGTTAGCAGTGACCTGGGGCAGTACACTCATCTCAAGGGTGCTTGCTCCATCCATCTCAGTCTATCAACCCCTTAGGGTTTCTGCTCTACTTCTATAGGAYCTGGACAAAGAAAGGAAACTTTAAGATGCAATTCAGCTACTGAAGTATGTGAACTTTCTACAGGGGCCCACAACTCCCTTAGAAAATCCTTCACAAATGCAAAAATTACCCAGAAACCACAGACTTAAGGTCTTAATTTTGCTATTTGTTTTAGCAACAGAGTGCTCTGTGTTTTCAGCACATAGACTCCATTGCAGTGTTGTTAAGCTGGCAGTAAACAACTCTGAGCCCTGTACATACAACCATTAACACTGGGGTAGGCTGTATCCATCTGAAACCTGGCAGCCTACATCCTCTTGCAAAAGAAACTGGTGCATTAAAGGGGCAGGTTGTAGCATAAGAGAAGCTGAATCAGGGAACACCTTTAGGGCAAAGTTTTGTCTCCTCAGAGGAAAAGGTAGATAAAGCACTTATGGGTATTCACCAGGAAAACTCCTGCAGTGATAGATTCATACTAAATCAAGCCTTCTTCATTTCTCATATGATAGTCATTTATACCTGCTATGAGAGGTTAGGGCATAGTCAAATGCTCGCTTGCATGGCAGCTGGAGCTGTTTAAGATTTATTATCCTCTTCCACTGAGACAGGTTGTTTGTGGGAGCACTTTTATTCCTTTTCAGAGCCAAGGCACGATGCACACATGTGCCAAAAGGACATGTTGCTGCTCCCAGTTTGGCCTTCTCTGCCTGCTGGAGGGTGCCGCCATCTCAGATCTACTGGCCAGTCTGTTGCTCACCAGAGCGCATCCTGCCCTCTCTGCAATCCTGTTCAGATTGGAAGGAAACAGGTCAGCTCCAGCCACGTAAATCCTGGATCATCACTAAACTGSCCCATTTGGTCTTGAAGAGGCCAAGGAGGCAATTTATTAGAGCAACTATTTTCACTTGATTTGAACCACAGGGATTCCTGCTGTTTCTCAGTCTGCTTTCTTTCAGCTAAATTGTCATTAAAAACGAAAGCCAGACTATGTCCTCTTGTTGCTATCTTGGCAGTGCCCAGCTGAGCCAGCAGACAGATGCCATGTTAAGCTACAAAGTAGAGTTTGTCACCAATTATTCCTGTGAATAATAAAAGGTCATTCAGAAAAATAAAATCCTCAAAGAAGGAGAGGGAGAGAAAAAAAGAGACGCAGTCTAGCAAAAAAGACCTTTCAGCAAGATTGCTGACATGTTTATTTATTGAACCACTAAATGGCTTGGTGGCTTCATGGAGTTCAGATTGGGAGAGATCACATACCAGCATGAAGACAAAGGCATAACTTAAGTGGTGAAGAAAACCACTCATTTATCTGATTTTTTGCACTTACTTTTCTTTAATATACTCGATATGTTTAGGCATTGCATCCTTGCTATATTTTGAAACAATAATAAGGAAGCTTTCTTACCCTTTTAAACATGCTTTGAGGGCTCACCTCTAAGAGTTAAGAAAATATTTTAGTCTCAGTTTCCATAGATTCTTTGGTCTTAGAAAAACTATTACGGAGAGCGCTGTAGGTGCCACTTCTCTTGTGATATGAGTGTCTCTCTGATAGCAATTGTCTTAAGAGCACTAGCTCATTTAATCTGTTTTTCTGCATCTGATTGCGGTGTTATTCACTGGGGTGGATGCACAGGTTATAGAGCTAATGGCACAATTCTCTTCTGCTGATTTGCTTTTCTCTTCCAAATGATTTTTTTTTTCCAGCTTTCACACTGTGATGTATTTTGGACTTAAATACAAATAAGGCAAAAATCTCCCTACTAGAGCTAGTAGGAGGGAAGTCACACCTACTTATGCCCCATTAGAAAGGAGCCTTGGCTAGTGTCATTCCTCAGAGGGTGCTGGTTGGATTGTGACTATGCCAGAAGCACTGTGCTACATCTGTGCTAAGAATAGGTGTCGAAGGCTCAGTCTCCAAAACTCAGATGCACCCTGGACTTCAGAAGAGCAGACTTCGGCCTCTTCAGGGATCTGCTTGGTAGAGTACCATGGGATAAAGCCTTGGAGGGAAGAGGGCCCCAAGAAAGCTGGGTAATATTCAAGGATCACCTCCTCCAACCTCAGGAACGATGCATCCCAACAAAGAGGAGGTCAGGCAAAAACGCCGGGAGGCGTGTCCTGCATGGACAAACAAGGAGCTCCTGGACAAACTCAAACACAAAAAGGAATCCTACAGAGGGTGGAAGCAAGGACAGGTAGCCTGGGAGGAATACAGAGAAATTGTCCGAGCAGCCAGGGATCAGGTTAGGAAAGCTAAAGCCCTGATTTATAGAATTAAATCTGGCCAGGGACGTCAAGGGCAACAAGAAAAGCTTCTATACGTACRTCAGGGATAAAAGGAAGCGTAGCGAAAATGTGGGCCTTCTCCGGAACAAAACAGGAGACCTGGTTACTCAGGATATGGAGAAGGCTGAGGTACTAAATTACTTTTTTGCCTCAGTCTTCACTGGCAAGTGCTCAAGCCTCACCGCCCAACCCACAGAAGGCAAAGGCAGGGACTGGGAGAATGAAGAGCCGCCCACTGTAGGAGAAGATTGGGTTCAAGACCATCTAAGGAAGCTGAAGGTGCACAAGTCCATGGGACCTAATGAGATCCATCCGCGGGTCCTGAGGGAACTGGTGGATGAAGTTGCTAAGCCACTATCCATCGTWTTTGAGAAGTCRTGGCAGTCCRGTGAAGTTCCCAGTGACTGGAAAAGGGGAAACATAACCCCCATTTTTAAAAAGGGAAAAAAGGAGGACCCAGGGAACTACAGGCCAGTCAGTCTCACCTCTGTGCCTGGGAAGATCACGGAACAGATCCTCCTGGAAGCTATGCTAAGGCACATGGAGAACAGGGAGGTGATTCAAGACAGCCAGCATGGCTTCACCAAGGGCAAGTCCTGCCTGACCAACCTRGTGGCCTTCTATGATGGAGTGACTACATCAGTGGACAAGGGAAGAGCTACTGACGTCATCTATCTGGACCTCTGAAGGCCTTTGACACGGTCCCCCACAACATCCTTCCCTCTAAACTGGAGAGATATGGATTTGATGGGTGGACTGTCTGGTGGATGACGAATTGGTTGGATGGTCGCACCCAGAGGGTAGTGGTCAATGGCTCAATGTCCAGATGGAGATCAGTGACAAGTGGTGTCCCTCAGGGGTCCTTACTGGGACCAGTACTGTTTAATATCTTCATCAATGACAGAGACAGTGGGATCGAGTGCACCCTCAGCGAGTTTGCAGATGACGTCAAGCTGAGTGGTGCAGTTGATACCCCTGAGGGATGGGATGCCATCCAGAGGGACCTGGACAAGCTTGAGAAGTGGGCCYSTGTGAACCTCATGAGGTWCAACAAGGCCAAGTGCAAGGTCCTGCACCTGGGTCAGGGCAACCCCTGGTATCAAGACAGGCTGGGGGATGAAGGGATTGAGAGCAGCCCTGCCGAGAAGGACTTGGGGGTACTGGTGGATGAAAAGCTGGACATGAGCCAACAATGTGTGCTCGCAGCCCAGGAGGCCAACCGTATCCTGGGCTGCATCAGAAGAAGCATGGCCAGCAGGTCGAGGGAGGTGATTCTGCCCCTCTGCTCTGGTGAGACCCCACCTGGAGTACTGTGTCCAGCTCTGGAACCCTCAGCACACAAGACAGACATGGACCTGTTGGAGTGGGTCCAGAGGAGGGCCATGAAAATGATCAGGGGGATGGGACGCCTCTCCTATGAAGAAAAGCTGAGAGAGTTGGGGTTATTCAGTCTAGAGAAGAGAAGGCTTCAGGAAGATCTTATTGCAGCCTTTCAGTACTTAAAGGGGGCTTATAAAAAAGATGGGGACAAACTTTTTAGCAGGGCCTGTTGCGACAGGACAAGGGGTAATGGTTCTAAACTAATAGAGGGTAGATCCAGACTAGATGTAAGGAAGAAATTTTTTACGCTGAGGGTGGTGAAACACTGGAACAGGTTGCCCAGAGAGGTGGTAGATGCCCCATCCTTGGAAACATTCAAGGTCAGGTTGGACGGGGCTCTGAGCAACCTGATCTAGTTGAAGATGTTCCTGCCCATGGCAGGGGGGTTGGACTAGATGACCTTTAAAAGTCCCTTTCAACCCAAACTATTCTATGATTATATGATTCTATGATTTTAGTTGCAGATGTGGTCTGGCACCATTTTGGGAAACAGCTAAACAGACTTGCCTTGGTGGTTGCAGGTGGAGTAGTTAAAGCCATTGCAGATCTCCATCACTGAGATGGATTAGCTCTTTTCAGCTCAGTCAGGTGTTCAGGGGTGATTTGAACTGGGCCAGGCTAGCAATACTCTGACATGGCTTTTGCATGCTTCAATTGTGTGGGAAGTGATGGCAGCTTGGGAGAATCTTCAGCCATTCACTACAAGGTCATGCAACACCAGACTCAAACTTTGTCCCTTGTTTGTTTTAATGAGGAATTTCTATCTACCAACATCGTTTCTGGTGACCAGCAGTGATGAACTAATGTTGGTTCAGATTGTGCATGCATTTTCTCACAGATTTAACTATGTGGGCACAACTCTTTCAATAGTTAGTTGTAGTAGCATTAAATAGCTGCAAGTGTGCTATGAAGTTCACCATTTCTGCTATGAAGCAAGCAAAAAGCCCTCAGAACCATAATCTACATATGTTCTGCAATGAAACCTTAAGTATAGACCAGCCCTAAGGTTAAAGCTATTCTAAGAGAATGAGATTGCAGTGTTGCTTAGAAAATTGCTTCCAATCTCAGCAATCTTGTTCACAGTGAACAGCTTATGATGAAATTGGAGGAAAACACTGAATTTTTGGAGGAAAAAATGTCTGCAGGAAATAAGCTAAAACTCTGACATGAATTGGGAGGCAGGAGGAAGGGGGAAATTGTGAATTTTTTTTCTCTTACTTGTAATAATTTGCCTTGGAGTACATTCTCTTGTTTGGAAATGTCAGGTAAGAAGTGTGATGTTCTATCATTAAAAGAGCAGATAGCCTCCTAGCTTTGCCTAGAGTTAGTTCCTGTATGTGGCAGCAGTACAGCCAAACAATGAATTAATTGCCTTGCACAAGGGTTTAAAAATAGCAGAGAACTCCTTGAATGATATAAAGAAGGGAAGCACAAGTGACTCATGCAAATTCTTTTTAATCATGACATCTTAAGCTCAACCACAGAAACAAAGCAGAAGATAGCAGAAAGATTACCTGCTACCGATAACCATTCTCTACTAGCAGAAAGAAAAGCCATCAGTTACACAAACAGTGCTGAAAGTTCATGTCTGTAATGCAGTGAGGGAGACAAATAGCTTGTGGTGCTCATCTCACTGCATCCGCCTAGAGGATTTCTTGCCCCCAAGAAACACGTGTGTAAATACCACGAAGATGAGCTTCTAACCCTCTCAGCAGAGCCAACAGAGAGGACTGCAAGAGCTGTGTCCAATTTCCTTAACTGCAAAGTGAGACAGTTTATCTCCTGTCTTCATCACGCTAATCTTGCCCACACTGAAGCAGACAAGGCATGTTTTTATGACCCCCTGTTACCTGGAGTTAGACCTGCAGCTGCATGGACCAACAGTTGGGAGTGCTACAGGCATATGCAGAAGATGCTATGAATGCATCTCCAACAGTCAGAAGTGGTATGCATCCAGTTAAACCTAATTTCCTCTTTGGTGACTTTTAGCAGCAGGCAGGACATTCCCCACTAGTGGATACTACTGCTGAAGTAAATGGCCATGCCTTTCCAGTGCACCTGGTGGGGATGGGAGGAAAGCAATCTCCATTTTTCAGCAAACTGTGTCTTTGGATGACTCTTCCAATTATGCTTTTCTGCTCTTCCCTGTGGTGAGCAACCAGACTGGCTCAACAGGGTAAATCTTTATATGTGTCAGATTGCATTACTGCAAAGGAAGAGGGACAATCATACTCTGCTGACATTTAGCTGCAGGTAATAGAGTGCACATAAGAGGACCTATCACTGTCAATTTTCCTCTCACACCTCATGGTCTCCTTCAGGGTTGACATTTTGGATCTGGTTCACATTTGGAGGTCTGACAAAAATGGCAGGCTTACTGAAGGCGCAGAAGAAACGATTGAACTGCACACATCCACTTAGTGGATTTAGGAATAAATAGGTAGAGTTTATTCTGAGAAGCCTCCTTCCATGCTGCTAAAAAAGCCATATTGCAAGATTTTCACAGTTAACCCAGGAGTTAAACAAATAAAACAAGGGGGTTTTACAGCATAAGACCCCGAATAAGTATTTCAATCCTTGACAAGGCAACAGGAAGACCCCTGAGTAGACTGAGAGTGGGCTCATCTGCCTGATTAGATTGTAGTTGTTAAGGGCCAAACTGGTGTAAGGCACACCTAGCCCAAACAGTCTGGACTGGCCTAACATTTGACCTCCAGTTTTGCATACTTTTGAGTTAAGATTGAACTGTCAGTTGCTTGGAAGAAATGTGCAATTTTTCTATCAGACAAATTTGTATCAACACTTTATTGCAAAGCTAAACCTGCCAGTTTTGCTTGACAGAAGATGGTATTAATTAATGCCTTGTCACTATCTTCTGTTGTGGTAATGTGCCAGGTATGAAAGACATTTGTACTAGACACACATGTTAGTGCAAATCCTGTAAATTGTGCAACAGCAGAGTCAAATCTTGCTCTTCCCTAGACAGGCGCATGAGAGTTGAAAGGTGCAGGTGAACTGGTGTTACCATGGCATGAGCCATGACACTGCTGGAAAGCCATGCAATCCAGGAGAGTGGACCCTTTCAGGCCAGATATTTGGTTCACCTGAAGTTGAGAGTAGATCTATCATCTGCAAGAAGAGATCCAGAGCACTGAACAGGGTTAGTAACTGTATAGTCAAATTAAAATCACTGCTTGATGTAAGGTTAATATAATCTAACTTTTAACAAAAGGACATCAGAGATAAGATCCAGACGTTTAAGGATGAAGACACCTGTCTTCACCTAAACTTAGCTGTCCTGCATGGTAATCAGTTTCAGTCATTTCAGAGAGACTACTTATAGAGTAAGTTACTGCACAATTAGAGAAGATTCATCAGCCTCTGGCCTCTGTGGATAAGGTTGGCAATCTAGAAAATGACATATAATTAGGAAAAATTATAGTGTTTGCTTTCAAAGTACTATTTGTTTTCTCAAAAAAGCAAACTGTCAGGCAAACATAATATCCAGATATGGTATATCCTCCTCAGTTATTCACATATCACCTCCCCAGAATTAAAATAGGTAGTGAAATATTTCATTTCCCAACCACAACATTCAAAAGAGGCATGACTTGCAGGTCAAAACTCCAGTGATTTTTCTTATCCAAGCCATATGCTTGGAAGAGTTCAATAAAGGATTGCTTGGCTCTCTAATAAAGGAAGAGATCAAGTGCTTTGAAAGCAAAAGCCAGACTAAAAAGAAAATAAATTATGATTTTGGTGTCGTGATATTGGACTATATTTTGCACCTAAAAGGTTTAATATTTAAGGAAAGATCACAAGTTAATGTGCAATCTCAGATGATGCCACATCCATCACCTTCCAGCCAATACTTGAGGCATTATGAGAAGAATAACAAGCTACATTTCACGGGTACTTTTTGAGTCCTGCTGCACAGACATGGCCTAACTGGATATAACTTTCCAGGCTGTCCCACACTTTGGGGACTCATGTAAAGATGGCATCCTGAAACATAACACCTGGATTCTGCCTGGGAGGCCCACCAAACCTCTACATTAATAAACACGATGGGAGATTCAAGAGGTGCTTTCACTCTGCGCTTCCTAAATGAGCACAGGCCAGACATGTATTCCCAAGGGGATGGGATCCTGGCTTTGTCCTCTCTCAGTTCTTCAAAGTCACAACATGTGCTCCTTAAAGCATGCCCTGCTGATGCAATGCAAAAACTCTTGTGTCTGTGGTGTGCTAAACATGGCTCTTCAAGGGTAGAACAAACAGCTACGGCACAATCCCAAGTCAGTAAGAAAATGCTGGTTGACCTATGCAGACTTGTGGAAATTATCAGCTTGGTTCTACTTGTTCTCTCTCAGCTGTTTATCTGTCCCATGATGTGCACGTCTAAATTTGAAATTAAAAACATTCCTGAGGCAGTGAACATCTTTAAGCACTTACATTCCACAGTGCATCAAAGAACAGCTAAGGGTGATGCTTCGCCTTTGGTAGTTATGCTTGCATTCAAGTTTTCGGAGCCTCATGATTTTAGCTTACAGCACCCTCATTACCTGCTGGGGCAGAACTCATGTGCAAGGCACTGCCATGATGTGATAAGTTTCCCTGCCTGATGAGGCAGTCCATCTGTGCAGGCTACACCAAAGTGGAAGCTGATGCATGGACAGTATATGTGACTGGGGAGTTTTTGCAGAGCTTAAGCCCTGAGCCTAGCTGGGGGTGTGCTAAAGGTGTGATAAACAAAACTGACCTCCTCTTAAAATGTAGCTTTTGTAGTGTACGTGCATCTCCCTTTAACTSTCCTATTTCTTTGGTTCCCTCCACTCCTCCTTAGCATGAACAGTGAGGAGTGTTGATTCAGTAAGGTGTCTTCCTAAGAGAATTAGCTACCCTGTTGAGAAAAAACAGCGTAGACCCTGTGTCAGGGTACCAATAAACATTTTTCACAGCTCTCATCTTGACAATAAGCCCATAATACCAGTGGAATAAAGCATGAAGAAAGCATAAAATTACATCAGGGCTTCAATTAACTTTCATATTACCTGTAACTCAAACACTTATTGCTTCTGTGCTGGAGTTATGACTTACTTTTATAAGATTTTAAACTGTAACATTTTAAAGAGGCAGCCTGCCCTGTAGAGAGATTCCAGCTCTGAAAACAAACAAAGATCAGGAAATTTCAAGAGGTTTAAGAGTAAACCCCCAAATGTCAGGCTGCACATTCAAACCTTTCCTGTTGAAATCTAGCAAGCTAAGTTCCTTGTGAAATTTCTAGAAATTAGAAATGTATTAGAAAGCCTCTTTTTGAAAGAACCACTGTGCTTTCATGTCAAGTCTTGCCTGGAACACGAAATTGTGGAGACATAATGAATAGATGAGAGGTGGTTTTGTTTTTTTTTTGTTGTTGTTTGTTTGTTTTTTTGTTTGTTTGGTTTTGGTTTTGTTTTGGTTTTTTTTTTTTTTTTCTTTAAATGACAACCAGATGACTTGATCCTCAGCAGCTTTCAATTTGTGAATAGTTCAGCCTGAGTTTAAATTAAGTTCATGGCTGCTTCTTCCTTTAGTCAGGCTATTTAAATATTCTCTTCACAACCTGCACTGAGTAACAGATAAAAAAACCTGTCATGCTTAATTTATTTTAACTGTGCAGGTAGCTTGTTTGTATTTTCCGCATTCTGTTTCTGAGAACAGCAGCAAGTCTTCTCCTAGCTCAGTCAAAGGCAGTTTCTAAGAACACAAGAAATGCCCCACTGGACCAGAGCAATGGTCTTTGACAGCAACAGTAAGAGACTTCATATAGGGAGAACACCTGCACCCAGCCTGTATCTTCAGACCTTCCACTGTACTTCCTCCAGAATCCACAATCACTAGGTTAGGGATATCATTGGACACATCTCTTCCTTGTCCCTTTAATACATTTTCTGGATCTGTTGTCCATTGGTTTGTTAACATGGAGACATTTATCTGTCTGGTTTTCTTATTTTTTTCTTTTCTGTATAACACCATCATCATCTACATGGTATGTGAACTGCCATGTTTAGCACTACCAGTTCAGAAACCTCTAAGGAGGATGGACAATGGATCCATGTACTGTTATAAGTTATAGTTTGCTAAACAACTTAGTAATTCTGAATGTCTTAAGATATGACTGCAAAGGGATTGTATGCTCAGGAATATAAACATGCACAGTCTGAATTTCAGGCCACCTTAAAAGAACTTCACATAGTATCCAGAAGCAGAGGCAATCAAAGTAGTCATAACTTTCAGGAATTTTAGCCTCTAGCAATGTTTGTTGCAGAGAAAGGATCAGCAGAATAGGTTCACATTCACTGCGGACACCCTATTTAATAAGGAATTAGGTTAGCAAAGAAAGACAGATGGCAAGCGCAGACAAGACAGTTTGAGACCCAAGGCCTAATTCAGCTTTGACATAGCTAAGCTGAATGGCCACTGAAGTCAATGAGGTGTTCACATATTTGTATGAGGGCTGAATTTGCTTCCCTGTGTTTAGCAGAAAGAGGTGAAGAGTTGAATTCAGATATAATTTTTTTTTGTTTGGAAAACAGTGATGGTCATATGAAATTTTCACTGCTACCCTAAAGCCTACACTTCAAAAACTAATAGACTTTATGAGCAGGGATGTTTCCTGCATAATGCAAATACAGTCGAGAGACAGTGCCTGGCCTGAGGCTTTGTATATACATAATGGAAATAAACAGATGGAGACACAAGCAGAGGCTTATTCAGTGCAATCTAAGTGGAATGGGAGTATGAATCCTTGTCCTCTGAATATGAGGTAGGCCTCTAATTTTTGGGTTTCTACAAGAGTCGCTGCTGGGTGCCCAAGTCTGCTTAGAATTATAATGGGAAGTATATTCATTCTCTAAATAAACATTTGGAGAATGAGCATTGCAAGCTAGCATTTCACCATTTCTGCTTTTCCCGTCTGTCTTGATGCTTTCAGCTATGGGGGATCTGAGAAACAATGGAGGGAGACTAAATGGGTACCAAATAGTCTTCCTTCATCTTCACCTGTGGGGCTGCTCACCTTTTCCTTTTTAATGGATCAGTGTTTGCCAAACAGCTCCTGGTTTGTAATTTATTATTTTATTGTGGCTATAAAATGAAAAGTAGATCTTATCCTGGTAAAGTGGGATATTACTTTGCATTTGCTGCTGTGTAATGACATCTCCAGCTACTGTGGTTTAAGGCATATTGATTGCCCTGCCTGCCTCTGTCAGGGTGCTCCTGCTGAAAATCAGTGACTAGGGTAATCCTCACTGGAAAACTGTGCATTAGGTGAGACTGAGTTACCAGAAGGTTGCAGAAAATTGAAAAAGAAAAGAAAAAGAGAAGGGAAGACATAGCATTTTTGTTCTTGTGTTTTTTCTGCCCTCCAAAAACATTTTCAGAATGCTGCTTGTACAAGGAAACAGTAAAAGATGCCTCTCTAATGGGAACAGTCATGCTTCTACTATGTAATGCCATGGCATTTCCCTCCCATCCTATATCAGTGCACCAGCACAAAGACAGCCATAAAGCAATGGCAGGTAATCTTTCTTTGGCTCTGTGTAAGCACACTCTGCAAAACAGCCTGGTCTATAAAATAAAAAGAACTTGCCTTCGTCCCTAACAGCTCCCAATGGCTATGACACACACTGACGGGGCAGCAGATGCTTTCCTCATGGTGGTTGCTAGGTCATTGCTAGGCAGAGTGTTAGCTGAGGGGATGTAATTGTACATACAGGAGGTTTTGGGTCCGTAATTGTTCCCACCCTGGGCACAGAAGCACCCTAGTGTGGGTTTTTAATGGGGCTCCCTGCAGCTGAGCAGCAGTTCCTGCCTGGTAGCTTTTCTGTTCAGGACTTGTCCTCTGTGCAGATGAAACTTTTTCCATGCATGGTAAGAGTGAAGAGCCACATCAGCATCAGAAGATGTTTGTTTCTGAGAACTGGCTGAACTCCCACATCGTAGGCAGCCACTTCATTTCCTTCCGCCTCAGTTCCTCATTTTTCATATAACAATGATAGGCACTTCTGTGCCTTAATGGGATGCTGTGAAATTTCACTGCATTGAAAATTGTTGAGTGCTCAGATATTGCAGTGTCTGGGGCTGGGTGAAAATGTTATTAGCCATGCTATACTCATGCACTGGGTCGAGGAACTTAAACTGGTGACATCACAAGGATGGCTTTTATGTGGTGTAGCTGCATGATCTGTTAGTTTTCATCAGAAATACACCAAAACCAGCCTCAGTCAGAGACAGCAGAATTTCAAGTGCTAATCCCAGTGGGACCCAGACAGGATGTCCTAGTATGGTTGTCTCTGGAGACAGGTATCTGCTATCTTTATATACTGTGCCGCTATTCTTTGGGTCTTTCAGGGAGCAGAAATTGAACTATTTTATTGCTTTCTTAGAAGTTTTTTATCAGCAAACTATATTGTAGGACCACAGGAACTTAATCCTACAAACTTCTGATCCTACAAAAAACTTTAGAACATGAATTATTTTAGTGCAAATATTCAGGAGTGATTTGAAGTGCATTTTAAAGCAACCTGACTCCTATTCTGCAGAATGGTCATAAGGCACTAACGTTTATGATGAGAAGCCATCTACCTTACTGTTAAATAATAACTTTGCCTTGTCTTAAAATACACTTTAAATGTTAAAATATAGCTTACAGCATCTTTTGTACTTTAATTGTTAAAGACCACTTCCATTCAATTCTTCACTTACTGCCTGGAAATAATGAGGGGTATTCCGCAAATACTTAGGTTGTTTGGTCTTTAGTAAACTCAAGTGTACCAAGTCAGTTGCAGAAGGCACACATACTATAATGCAAGATGCTATCACTTTGTTATTAGCTGTATTAAGTTGTCATTAAACTCGTTATGATTCTTGAGGGAGGTCTAACTTTACACTACATCGGCTGCCAAGCCAAGACTCATATGTGTAACCACCTTGGGTTTATTACTTTACCTGAAAACAAAAATTATAGTCTTCTAGAACTAGATATTATTTCTAATAAAAATAACTATGTTACCCTCTATCTTACTGATACATTCATTCACAGTACTGTACAAATGACAATTTTGATTCAAATACAAATGAAAAAGAGGAACTCTAAAAGAAGAAGAACTTGTACTAAACCACACCACTTTGCTGGTAATAAGAACTAATCCAAATGTAATCCTAACTTTTCTTTGCACAATTTGTACTTTCAGCAGCTTTGGAATTTGAGCTTGCTCTTCTCAAAGCTGGGCATGCACAGACGTCACTGCAAAATCTTGAAGGTGGGTCAACAAGTCACATATAGGCAAAAGTCTGTACAGGCAGAGTTTTAAGAAGTAAACAAATGCCAAGTAAAGTTTTCTGCATGCTTTCAGTAGGCTATGCCTCATGGCTGTGCTGGAAGTTCTTTTTTTTATATATTTTTCATAAATATTTGATGTCCAGACTGAACTCTCGTATCTCTTTACTAGGGGAAAGGGATACACTACACTGACTGTATTCGTAGAATTATAAATGCTTTTTTACATTGGGAAGCTTTACAGGATATTCAGGACTTTATGGCAGCAGAATAGACTYTTCTTTTAAACTTAACGTCCCTCCACAGAAAGCAGGTATTTGTAATACTAGTATATTGATTTAAATTTATGGCTTATGTAAAGTAGTACATCATTCCATATAGACAACTACTTAGTTTGTAAATTTTTTAGGATCCAGGCCTGCAAAGATTTACACACAGAGATTCATTGTGTATCCTGGTCCCAAGAAATCAGAAACAAGACTCCCATTGATTGCAGTGGAGCCAGGACTCCAGCTGCTGGTTCCAGAGAGGGTAGTACTACACAGCTGAAAGTTTACCAGATTTTGTAAGATGCAGGGTCTGAGGACAGCTTTTTGACATGAGACATCAGAACTTTTCCACCTTTGCCCAATTCTTGCCACATTCTAGGATACTTGTGATATATTGCCAACAAAAAAAAAGTGGCTCCTGTCTCAGTGAGCTTGAGATTTAATAAATTTGAAAAACCCAAAGGCAAATACTGAGAAGAGGATAAACTGTTTAGAATTAATACCAAATATTTTTTCATAAACTCAAGTCTGTATTTGTTGTGTCAGGAGAGGGGGAAGATGTCTGCACATACATGAGCACACACACACACACAAGTMAGAATTCCTGCAAGTATAAAACTATTCTTAACTATAAGGTCTGTGGTCAAGCTCAGTCCAATGCTGAGTCCAGCATAAAGCCAATGCAATCTTTGAGATTGATTGAAGCTTTCAAGACAAAACTGACAAGGGCTGATCCTGCCACAACAGTGATTTTCCACAGAGAGGTTATTTTTAAACCGAAACAGAGGAAAGTTCACATCTGGAGACCTGAATGCTATCATTTTTATTCTGGCTGAAGCTGACCTTTTACTTTTAGATGTGGGAATTTGTCTAGATCAGGTTTGGATGTTCTGTGTTTGAAGTTAATGTTATGGAGGCACTTCATCTTTGTCTACAGGTCTGGTTAATAGTAGGTATGATGTGGACATAATGCTCTGTACAGCACAGCCCTGCACAAATGACATGGATGGATCCACACCAAACCACAGGTGCTGGCTCACCCATTTGCTGGGGAAGCCTGGACCTAGGTCCAGCTCTAAATCATATGGCTGTCTCTCATCCTTGTGCAAAACCTGTGCTTTGCCTGGCCTTGAAGTTTGGGGTTGGCGTGGCTCTGGATCTTTGTGGCCTATGCTCCTCTCTGCTCTGAATTACAGGGACAGCAGACCTGTGTTTGGGCTGTGGTAGTTCTGACCTAAGAAAGGCTTGCAATAGGCTGCGGTACAAAACAAAAACTGATCAAAAGCAAGCTGTCCAGTGTGTTTCCCAAGTTTACTTTTGCCTGTTGACTTTTTTTTTATTGCAGACTAGATGATGTGTTGGTTGCTCTCAGAAAAGAAAGACCCTGATTTGTAAATGACATGAGGTCTCCCTGATGGACCTGCCAAGCAGGCTGGAGCCCAGACCCCATGTTCAGTGTTAGTGCTGTGAAGAATTGGCTTTTTGTCCACCTGCAATTTATTGTGCTGCCTGATGCTTCCCTATCTCCTGCAGAGCAGAGAAAAGCTACAAATATTGCCCCTTTTCTCCTCTCATAGGAGTCCTTTCCACCAGTAGGTCTGGTTTTTCCTTGCCTGACTTGCCTTCAACTCAGATGAGGTTGGGGATGTCTGCCATGCCTTGCCCAACTAGGCACTTTTCTGTCTTTGCTGACCCCCACTGCAAGAGCCAGAGGGGGAATGTAAGTGTGTTGAACTACAAAAAATCACCCATCTTACAGCCTTACTGGGGAGTACTGATGCCACTTTACTTCAATAGAGAGGGAATCCTGTTCCCTGCCAGTGCCAGGGGCAATTTTCTAAGCTATACTCTTTGTATGACTAATCAACACATGGACCTTGAATTATCTTGCAGTAGTATTGACACTTACACAGCACCATGTGTTTATATGGACAGAGAGTGGCAGCTTACCTCTACCAAAACACATAGATTTTATTCAGGAGAGGATTTCTCTTTAAGGACAAAACTAATTGAACAGAGCTAGCAACTCTGTCATGGTAACTCTGATATATTTGGTGTTAATTATTCATATTGAAACAGGCAGAAGCCACAAGAACTGCTTTACAACCTACTGGAGATAGTCCTTAAAAACACTAATTAATGCTCCCATTGCTATCATAAGATGCCCAGTGTCTCCACCTGAAAAAATAGATAGCAGGTATGTTGAGGGAGAGGGCTCAGGTGACTTGAGTAAGCGATGCAGAGACCAGTGCCTCTGAGCAGTGACCAGGTCCAAAATGTTTCTGGCTTTAAGGCTGTGTTCTTCTCTCTGGAGAATATCTCTCTGATTGCTTCTCACCTCTGAGACCTCTCTGGAGGTCTAGGGGATCTGCAAGACATTTTTTCACTAAGATCTTTTTGGCACAAACATCTTATATTCTTGCCTCAACCTCTACTACCTGATCTGGGTTTTCCTTACTTTATGCAGTGGAAGTGAGAAAGGGAAAGTTTGTTTTGGGATCAGACGTTACATCTGGCTTGAAGCCCTTTTTCCTACAGACGTCAGTATTGCCTAGGTTTTTCATGATGCACACATGGCACTGGAAGGGTGACTTGTGTTCAGGGGAGCGTAAGTCCAATGATAGCAATCACTCCCCATCAGTTGGTTGTTCTTGAGAAGCTTTAGCATCTGTTAAAGAGTGTGCTAGTCTTTATATGCATGGCAATGGATGATAGACCAGAGTCTTCCTTTCTGGTGGTAGCATCAAGCTGGATCAGAATGCTCTCCGCTTCAGGGACATCCATGCAGTGCAGCAGGGCTCAAAGGAGTGCTGTGCAAATATGTGTATGGCTGAAGGGAAAGAGGCAGCAGGCAGGAGGGAAGGGAAAATCAGAGMGCTGGCCACAGCGAGCAGAGAAAGGAGCATCGTCCAGTACTGACAACATACAGCTGTGGGTCTGTTGCCCATGGCTAGCTCTTCATTATCACACACACTTCACTTGAAATCATAGTGTCAGCCCTCCAGGCTTCAGCTGGGAGTGCTATGCTGGCTGGAGCCAAGTGAATTTTCCCCTTAAATCTGAACACCAAAGTTTCTGGAAAAAAATGAGCTCTGAGAGAATGAAATCACATTGAATTCCACTAATAATTTTGGATAGAAAAAGTTGAAGGGAATGTTCTGGTAATGTCAAAGCAATATTTTTAATGTGTTCCAAATGAGATATTCAGCGGTTTTTTTGGTTTGTTGTTTTTTGGTTTGGTTTTTTTTTTCTGGAAATGCCTCCAGCTGGCATTGAAACTTCTGATTTTGAAAAAAACAGGTTTGTTTTTAAACAACAGGTCAATTCAGAAAGTTTCAGTTTGGGTTCAGCATGGTAGAATCCCCTGCTCTGCTTTTGATTGTTCATTTTCACCAGTGAATCAAACCAATATTATTTACTCTGCTCTAATGCTGACAGTGTTCTCAGCCTCCTTCAGATGGAAGAGCATGCAGCAATAATTTTTGCCTCCTTCCCTTCCCTGCCCAGAACCATCCCGGCCACCCATGCTCTGTAGGGACCATACATGGTTGGCTTCCAAGACTGTGAAATGGGATGACACGAGCAGATCCATGGAAGTAAATGTGGCTACCCATGTTATTAAATTCAAGCACAYGGCTGGTTCTTTTCTGTTAGGGCAAATGCCATTGGTGGGGATTCAAGGACTAGTAGAAGGGTTAAATTTTTCTCCAACTTATCTTTTACAGGTCTGTTCTATGGAAGTATCCTTTATTTTTCACTGGACTTTTTTTTTCTCACCTAGTTGAACAAAATGGCTTTCAGCAACCTGTATCACCATAATTCACTAACCTGACTCCTTATTATTGAAAAAAATTATTAGCTTTTCTATAAACTCTTCTGGCCAAACTTTTCTTAACATAGGTGTACATAGTTGAAAATGACTGAACAGATAAGAGGGAAATTAAGGCTGGAACTTAAGGGGGAGTCAAGTGCTTTTATAGTGGGTTATACTGGTACACGCCAGGTGCCCCAGGCAGCATAACTGGAACCTTGACCTCCATTTGACTCTTGCTGCTGTAAGCAGATTTGCTATTTGAATTTCTGCCCACAGCAGAGCCCCTCCTGAAGAGAAGATCTTGCTTGTGTGCCATTTTTTTCCTTATAAAAGACAAAACAATTGCTTCTCCAGTGCTGCTGGTGACAAGTAGTGCACTTCCTCAGAGTAAGCTGGGCGTGCTTTCTGTGGTATCTGGATCAGAGTCCGTGCTCCCCTCCCTGATTTTCTCTTTCTGGGACTGGTTATTTACACCCTGCAATCTCTCTACCACTCAGGGACCTGTCTTTAAAAATATTATTGCATCAGAGAGGGGTTTTCAAACTAATTTCAATACTTTATTTCTAGTGCTTTGTGGCAAATGTCTGCCCTGACTGACTTCCCACGTAGGCACTCTGAGTTCACTTGGCTGGCTCGGGGTGTAAGGTCCTGATCCTGAAAGCACATGTGGATTTTTTTCTAAGGGGCTTGGTGGCCCTGTTTGCAGTATTTGCAGCTCTTAAGCTGTGAAAGTTGTACTTCGATATCAGACTGGATTTAATCCCTTTTAGTCTATGGATTAGAGGACGACCCTTCTTGATGCTGGATGAGAGAAGAGAGTTGCTTTCCTTGTATTTCCACTTTCAATTACAGCTTTTAAATACTCTGAACATTGTCTACAGCTTTCAGCCCTGATGTTTCCTCTGTAGGAGTTGTAATGAGTAGAGAAAATGGAGAAAGGCAGGCTACAGCCGCCGTGGTAGGTCCTGGATTTGTTTATATTTGGCAAATGTTTGGCACATTGTGACGATAAATCAGTAAAATAATCACAGTATTTCCAGCTCTGTGAATTCTAAATCCTGATGTATAAAATAAGCGAAGAAAATAAACAGTGTGTGATCTTTCAGTAGCATCTCTGTATGTCTTATTATCGTTTCCTCATTGTATTCAACAGTGCTTAAGAATAGTGTCTGTAGTCTCTTAAATACCAAAGAAAAGGGGACCCAGAGTATCACAGCTCTGCAGGGCTTGTACATGCAGCTAGAGCAAGTATTTTCCAATTTCATCCTCAGCCAGGGAGTCCAGAAACTACTGTTCTTGTCTCTTTTAAATGATAGCAACGGGTCTCTCCATATTGCTTGACTCCATGAGCTGGAGATTCAAAAAGGTCCCTAAATAACACTAGATTTGCAACACAAGTTGTAGAAGCAAAAATGGGTATGACTTCTTTCATGTTAAGGGCTGTTTTCTTCCCAGGTTGGAGTAAGTGGAAACTATCTATCTTGGTTAACTCTCCCGATTTACTAACCCCCTGACGACCTCCAGCTTCTGTAACAAAAAATCCAGACTGAAATAACAGCAGTGGAGAGTTTCCAGATGTCCGCCCTGTTCTCAGTGTGCAACTGCATGTGGTATTTAAACAGCTTCATCACTTTACCCCATCTCCCTAGTAATTTAACCATACCTAATAATATAAAATTGCCTAAGTTGGTCAGCAGAAGGAAGCATTTATTCTGTCTCACCACCAATTTGTCTATGAACCCCTATTTCTTCAGTGACAAAGATGCTTCTATAACTTAGTGCAGCATGTTAAGAAGAAAGCTCTTAGCATGTAACAAAAACTGAGCAGCACAACAGTCTGTTTAAAAAATTGTCAGGGTTAAGTAATCTCATTTGCTTTAAATTGAATGATGTATGTACCGCACTCCAGTGAAATATAATGATCAAGACCTTCTGCTGGTATTAAACATTATCCTTCCTTTCAAGCCATAAGATGCTTACAAACCACAATGCAATGTTGTCTGGAGGTAACCACACCGGCTAAAGAGCAGTACAGTCATTTTAGCATGGGACTATATGCTCAAGCAAATAGATAGCCTCTTTCTCAGCAGGGCTAATTAGCTTAACCAACTCCCCCCTGCCCCCAAAAGCTACCATATTGCTGCCACTGCTGGAGCAGACTCACGTATAGCCGGAGGGAATCTGTAGCCAGTGATGCATTACACACTATGGAAATACTCAAAAAGGAAGCTGAACTGGTTTGTCATGTATGAGAAAGTGACCCATTTTTGCATTCGTCTCCTTTTTTCCCTCCACCTGTTCTCCCTTTGTTCTCCCACCTACAAGCAACCAAATGTGCTACTGCTGCATCCTTTTTTCCTAAATCACGGCAAACTCGTCATTCACAGCAAATGCCTGACTGCTGTGAATGGCCAGGTTTTATCGCAATATAGCCTATTTTTTCTGGTTTGGCAGTGCCGTTATAAGCAGAACCTCTCCAAAAACTGTAACAGTAGGAAGACATTTTGTGATGCTGTGTACCCAGAGTATGCCCCACATTCTTGCAGTCTTGTGACAGACACTAACAGATGCATCACCACAGCCCCACGAGGCAGGGTAGTGCTAATTATCCTAAATTACAGACGTAAAACTGAGATGAAAGAACTTGGACCCACAGAGGTATTTAGTTACCTACACTCCCCATCTAAATCAAGGGGATAATGTTGTCTCTACATACCTTTGTAGATCTGAAGGTGAGAGACTTTTTGTGAGGTCATGCTGAACCACATGGAGCAGCAGCAATTGGAAATGATGTTTCCCAGGACCTGGACCAGCATCTTTATTAGTGCTCAGTGAGTCCAGAGAGCTTGCTTACACTGGGATGAACTGCTGTGTATAAAAGGCAGGAGCCAATTCACTTCTTTCTGAGGCAACCGAGTCCCTAGGTTTGCGGGCCAGCGTCTGTGCAGCAACACAACTCCTCCCTACCCCTGATTTGGAGTGTCCCAATATCTCTCTCTGCCAGCTCATTATTCCCTCTATTCTTTTTTGTGTTATATGCTGGGAAGTTCCCTCCTCCAAGTCTGATATAGCAAACTCCACTCCTATGTAAATATCTACCTCCTTGTCTCATCTGAGAAGGTGGTCTCTGTCAACTAGACACTTGTGACAAAGCAGCAGGTAGTTTTTCTATCACGGGTAAATGTGGATGATGTTTTGCACATCTGTGCCATATTCTGTGGTTTTGTAAACTCCTTTAGGGACCAGCCTGTGTTTCCCCCATGACCAGTTACAAAGGATTCATGTGTGACTGTGCACAGTGCAATGGACATCTGAGCAGACCTTTTGCAGCAGATGGGGAATGCAAATGGAGGTCTTGGGGCAGCAAAAATTGTAATTTCTTGTCCCTTTTTTATTATTCATTCCTACAGTTATTAGCCTTAGAGGTTTCTTCCTGTAACCTCAAAAATATCGTAGCATGAAGCACGAAGTGTTGCTGAGTTGGTATGAGTTTTAAGGGATCAAGGGCAGGTTGCAAGGGTCCTGTGGGAAAGTAAGGGGCTGTCTGAAAACGAGCTATTCCACTTCTACCCCCCCGACAAACTACTGAAACACCTCAAGTGTTGAACTTTCAGAGTAAGCACCTATCTTCCTTCTGTTACCAGAAGGATACAGAACTATTAAAATAAAGTTAAAAACGAAAACCTGGGAGGGCTGGCCTCCCACATGCTGAATATGCCCTTACTCCGTTAAGTCATTGACCTCCAGGGAACCACTCCAGAAGAGTTTCAGGGGAGTGCCACACTATCTCACCAGCTGCTAAGCATTTTCTTTCTTCTTACATGCTATGAGGGTGGGGGAAAAAAAAGAAAAAAAGAAAAAAAAAATCAAAATTTCACTATTTTCCTAGAGATTTAAAAAGGGGAAATGCATGGAAATATTTTGTTTCTGAAACTTTAGTAACAACAGCAGTATCAAAATTGTCTAGTCTGGTTTTGGTGTTTTCTTGGATGTCTCAGTTTTGTGCAGTGGACGCGCTTTCAGCTGAAAACCTTCTCATGGCTATACAATTAAATGAGGTGGAATGAAATAAGAGTATGTCACAGGCCATGGTATGCACCAACAAATGGAATATGTGCCTGATGTGTTCAAGTGTCCAAGCACTAAATTAGTCACACATGATAATGCCCTTGTTACTCACGGTCTTCACACAGACACTTTGGCTAGCTCAGGGTCATGATCCTTCCTTTTGCTATGCTAACACACCTTCTGAATTAGGAAGATCTTTGCAAAACCAAAGAAATTTAAATAGTTATGATCACTTCTCTCAGCTGAATCAATTCTAGTCCTTCGGTGACAGAAACATACCAGTTCTCCAGTCATCCACGGAGTCTTCTAGGACAGACAAAATTGACTTTCTGTCACTCAAACACAAGTAGGAGAAAAAACATCTTGAAGCCCCACCTACTACAAAACTTTCAGGACTAAATTACAAAGCAGCAAAGCAGGGCACATGGCCATTTTCCCTTCTGTGATGCTAAAACGTACCATATTGCAAAGGCTCCGATCATATGTGTATGTGGGTATATATTTATCTGTACGGCTACCGGGTGAAAGGAGCAGAGGGAGGGTACTTATGTAGCAATGGGCAGTTTGTGGTGATTTTCTTAAATGGCTGAGTTTAAGCTGAATTTTTAAATTTCTGAGAAGGTGGCTTATGATGCCTGGCTACGTTACCCATCCTATCACTGTTCTAAGCTCAGGTAAATATAACACCTTGGGAAAAAACTATGCAAGGGTTTTTTCTTTTTTTCTTTTTTCCCCTACAAGTCACACTATGGCAAGCTTCTTCCAGTCCTGAAATACAGGGGACACTGTCTGTGATAAGCCCTGGAAGAAAACTGCACACTGTTATTTTGCCAGTCCTTAAATTCTTTAGTGATTATTTCTGGGGAATTATATATGCTGTATGAATACTTTCCTCAGTTAGGAAATAAGTTGACCTGGGACATACTGCCTTGCTGATCAAAACCAATCCTTTATCTTCTGCAAATATGAAAAGATGCCATGTGATCCTAGAGCAACAGGGACTGCAATATGCTTGGCAAAGTATCACATGAGAAGGAAAGGGAAAAGAGAAATGAGACAGTAACAGGTATGATGAATTATTATGTGTTGAAGCATCTAATAAAAAGAACAGTCAGAGCAGCAGGGCACAGCAGTGGAGGAAAGGAAAAAAAAAAAAAACCAACTGTGGAGTTAGTACTTTAATTCTTTTAGTGAGAGAGGCAGCTCCAGTGCGGTACGTCCTTGAGATCACAGAGCATCTTGAAGAGTGGTAGTTAGAGCGAAACACAGTAAAAAGACACAGAAGTAGGCGCAGTGAAAAGGCAGATTTATTTACTAGTATTACTGTACAGAGAAAAAAAAAAAGAGAGAAGCCACAGTTACAGCATGGCTGTTGCTGGCAGTGTTCTTGGTTTTTTATTTTTGTTTTTTGTACTCATTTTTTTAATCTGAAGAAAAAAACATAACAGTCAAAAAAGTACACTTCAGGTTACAAAGTACAGCAGCTATCCCCAGCAATTCTAATCCAGTGTTAGCACAGCAGTTTTTCCCCAACAAAATGGGATTTTATTTACATTAGCTCACAAAGAAAGTGGGAGACTAAAGCTTAAAAAAAATCTCAACCACAACCTACATTCACCATAAAAGCTGCATTTTACACAACATTTTCTTGAACCCCTATAAAGAGTCATTCATCTATGGAGAGAACGTAGTCGGGAGGGGCAGGAAACCTTCAGAAATGTGTTCTTTGCCTTTGTCCTGACCTGCTCTTGCTTGGCTACCTTTGCTGCACTCAGATTCAGTGGCCACTGGAAAAGCAAAAATCTTTCAAATGGATTTATCTCCTGTATCTGCCCCTAAACAGTGCCTACATCCATACTTGCAAAATAACAGGGACAAAATTTGAGCCCATCATCAGTAAAGCACCTTAATCATAGACATGGGCTGATCTTAGCATATCCTCAAGGCTATCCCTAACCAGCACAGTGCTTAAGTATGTGTTACACTTCAAGCAAGTGCTTAAGATTAGTGGAGCTTAAGCGCCGTGTTCAATTGGGACTTTATATGGTTGCACAAAACCTTCTTTATTTTTGAGTTTGCCTCTCTCTGACCGGCACATTAACTTGGAGGGATACCAGTAGCTTCTTGGCAGCTAATTTTACTGAGAATGCCTTTGCATGCTGGATCAGTCTGTGGGGAAGCTCACATTTTCTTCTGGCTCCTTTACTCCTGCTCCAGTAGCAACCTGACAATTAGGGAGTGGCTTGCCCTCTGCTCCCTTAAGTGGCTTCTGGATGCTGATATTTTATGCACTTGGGCACACCTAGCTCATACTGGCTTGGGGGGCTTAGTGTGTTCCCACAGGAGTGGGAAGAGAGACAGCAGATTTACCTAAATAGTAAGATTTTAGTGGAACATACTGGGCAACCCAGATTAATAGATAGGGAGAGTGCTCCTCTAGTATCAAATTTGCCCTAGGAATCCYGGAAAATGCAGGAAGATGTCCAAATGCTGAGGACAGGATACCTTCATTTCTTTTTGCTTGGGACTCATGCCAACAGGCCTAAGGTGAGGTTTTTAACTCCAGTCTCTCTTTTCTTCCCCCTGTCTTTGGTGATAGAGACCACAAAAAGGGGAGAAGAGAGAGGGGTAAAAAGGAGCAGCTGAGCAATGGTGTCCAGCATGAGAGCACATACAGAGACAGGCAGAGTCTGGAGCAGAGGCATGCAGAGGGAAAAATTTGGAAGAAAAACTTACACTGCCTCTTTTATGTTGCATTTTTGTGCAGGTATGAAATTCACCCCCATCCTTTTCAGGCACTGGGAGTTTTGAGAGTTCCTGGGGGGTGTTTGTCTACTTTCAAACACAGTCAGCAAGGAGACCATGCTCTAACCCCCTCTCTGCAGAAAAGTGCACCAGTTTCACAACACCATTTAAAAATCTATCTAATTAAAGGAACGAGAAGATACAGTTAAAGCAGCATAAGCCTTGCTTGTAGCATATTGTTTAAAGACCAGACCCTATAAGCATTTGTGCATGTGCTTAAACTTATCTGGGTCATCCCATTAAGCTGAAAAGGGCTSCTTGGGTGCTTAATTTTATGCTCATGGGCAAGTCTTAAGGTCTTATAGACCTACAGGATAGATATGCAAGGTCTAAATTCAGGTATGGATCACGAACATACCAATGCAAGTTAAAAATGTACAAATATACCCAAACTGGTGGACTTGAGTTACTTAGCTAATTCTAAAAACTTAATTAAGGTGGGGTTTTTTTTTCAATTTCTAAAGTAGATTAATTCTTAAAACAAACCCCTAAATCCTCCTTTGAGAAGAATTTGGGAAACAATTGCAGGAAAGCTTTTCAATACAATAACAGCAAAACCCCTCAAAATAAGAGAAGCTTTTGCAAACTGGAGGAAGGGGCTCAGAATTCTCCACAAGTTTGCCCTGAAGAAAAGTGGCCTATTCTTAATCCACTGAACAGCCTAAGTGGAACCACCACAGGAAAAAAGCTATAGATTTTGCAAGACTCTTTGAACCCATGAGGAAAAAGGCTCAGTTTTATAATGCTTTGATTTTAAATACAAGTGGGACATTTTTGAGAACGTCATGCACCCTTGTCACTATTTACAATCTAAGTTATTATTATAAGTTTATATTACAAGTTGGATTTATATTCTCTTTGGACTAGATGACAATCCATGTATATTCTAAACTTAATAAATTCAGCCATTTTATACAACTTACTCTTTTACATACAAAAATTACAGTCCACATTTTTGTTGGATATTGTCATAGCCTGCGACCTCTGATTAAGCTCAGAACTAAAGTTTACTCTTGCTGCCCAGAAGGGTTATGAAACATAATCTGAGCAAATCCTAAACTTTCTAATAGACAGAGAGAACTGGTTGAAACTGAGTGAGTTTAGAAAAAATAAAGACGCCACGTCTCAGCCTGTGGGAAAATCCTCTACTTTGTCTAAATGATCTTGTTCTACTCTTTCCAGTGGCACCATCTCTTGCATTTTGAAATCTCATGTTGCATAAAGTACAACAAAGTGAAAAAACATATAGGTCTCCTATTTAGCCATAGCTCTCTACTGAAAGTAGGTAGCTATTGCCTACCATGTTGGCTTTCTAGATAAAGAAGTTTGTCTAGCTATAGAAAGAAGCATAGGTCTTTTTCTGTGAAATAAACTCACTTATTTAGCTGTGTTCATACCAGGTATATTGGATTCTACTCTTCTAACTTTACTCTTTAAAAAGTGTTGTGATCCTGCTTCCTGGAGAAAATTGTGGTTAGGTCTACAAAAGATCCCAAGAAGCTGGGCATTGTCATAAACGTATGAAAAAGTTCAAAGGCTCAATGTCATGGGTAGGATGATATTCAGAAACTCAATCCCCATTTAGGGTTTGTATCTCATTACAAAAATATTTATTCCTTAAAAAAATACACAAATGTAAAATACTACGTTTTCTATTATATCCCCACCTACTTTCCAAGTATGCCATTTGGATGTTGGACTAAATCAAAAGGTAGAACACCTTTTATTTCTCTAGCAACTCTGTATGCTATCTTTCTGCTCCAATTAATTTATTGTATCTCTATAATTTTAATTACTAGTGAACTTGGGTAGAATGGCAGGGGACTAATGTATTAGCTGTCAGGGAAGTCCCACTTAATATTTGCTCATGAATACCACTGCCGTGGTAGCAATGCTGACTTGGGACCTGATCTGACCAGATGCTAAGCACCATTTTGTTTTGTGTTTTTCTCAGCAGAAGTAGCAATGCTCAGAGTTATCCTCTAGGATTACACCACCCTGGGCAAACTCAGCAGTGCATAAAATTCATACAGGTACACAAATAACACCCAAACTACACCCTGTGTTAATCATTCATGCCCTGATCTTGCAGACACCTACACACATTCCTCCTGTGAGTAGTCCTGTTGACTGAAACAGGTCTACACACAGCAGATTTAGGCATATGCGTTTTTGTTTGCAGGGCTGAGGTCTTCTATTGCACTGGTAGAGGTACGCTTCATGGAGAAGGGCTTGTGCACACTTCTCTTGCTGGGGATTGAAAGATAATGTTGTGTTTATACAGCTTTGGAATACAGCCTGCACTTTTTGGAAAAAAATAAGGAAAAGAAAGATACAAAAAGAAGAAAGAAACCCAAGAGTGCTAAGGCAAACTGTCAAATGGCACATCATACCTACTTTGTCATTCATTTAGATAACATCACAAAGGCAGACCAGAGGAGTTCTGTAAACATATACCATACAGTACATCAGCCACAGGAAATTAAAAAAAGAAAACAACCCTGTAATTCTTTTCTTTCTGTATTGATATTCTTGTAATTGAAAGAGATTGCCTAGCCACTAATCATAATGCTGTGGTTTTTGATTTGTATTTTTCTTCTGTTAAAAAAAAAGAAAGAATGGAAGTAAAATGCAGTGGTTTGCAAAAGAAACAGTCCCTGAATGCAAACGAGGGACGACATGGAAAGCGGGTTCATACAAACTTAGAAAATACAAAATATAAAAAAGTTTCATAGGTTACTTTTTCCCAGTCTAGGAAAAGATACACTGAAAAGAGGTTTTTTTGTTTTTGTTTTTCTTACAAAAGTTAAGGCGAGCAGTTTGTTGTGGCAAAATGCTATCACGGAACCAGTTTCTGACTCTACTTTTTTGTATCCCCTCATGCTGAAATTTAAAATGTAYGTGTGATGGCATAAGTTAAACAGACAGGGAGTTTGCTAAAACAATACAAAAAAACCCTCCCATAATGATCCTTACAAAAATCTCTCTCTGCTTGACCATAGAGCGGACCTCTTCCTTCGCGCCTGATTGTGCATGAATTTCCACAGGCAGCTTCCTATCCAAGGGCGAGGGGAAAACCGACCCCTTCGAAGCCCAAAGCAGCCCTGGAAAACCGGTTTACATTCATCAGCCTAGGCTAATGCATTTGAATSCCCATGTCACTTGGCTGCAGGCTAATGGCTAGAAGGGACACRCTGATGCCCAGGCACGGCTGCTGCCTTGAGGAGGAGGATGATTGGAGTAAATGTGTTTCAGCCGACGTAGCTAAGGCCCTCCGCGTTCAGACTGATTTGCTCCTGTTTTGTGTTTTTCCTGACCTCAGACGTGGAACTGCCTTTGACCCGTAAAGACAAACCCTATGCAGACAAACCTTTAGCTTTTCTGGATCTTTTGGGGCCCATTAACCATAGAGTTCATAYGAACACACAAAAAACACTGGCCTTCTTAGGCACTCAATGTTAGCTACAAGTACTGAGCAGTAGGTATTTGGCAGGTTTAAGGTTTAAGGCTTGTGCTCTACTTCTAACCACTAAAGGGCCACTTCTGGACTCTTGCGTGCCACCATCTCCCCGCCATGTTGTGCCTCAGATGGTGCAGTGGTCTCAGACGCGTTCTGGTCCCAGCCTCAGCAAGCATCTCCCAAAGCTGGCCGCTGAGGGAGTCATCCCCAAAATGCTGAGTCTGTGCTGGACCAGAAGGTCATCTGACAGGGGAGCACACGGCTGAAGAGATGCATGGACAGAGAGGGTTAGGGTAAAGACGACACACCAAATTTCCCGAGCAGAGGGCTTTGGGAAAAAATGTCCATCGGGGAGAGGAGTGGCAAGGGAATAAAGATAGGGCTGGGAAGACACCGGGAGGCCAGGGTGGCCGTGAAGGCGGCATCACACCTGGAGAGGAAAGGGTGGTGAGCAACGAGACGACCGGCCAGGCCAGGGGGACATGGCTGGAAGATTTGTTTTCGAGCGTTACTGGTGAGGTGAACAGGCCCCAGAGTGAGAGAACTATTGCAAAGCGCGCCTGGCTCCCGTGGTGCTCATGGGGAAGAGGCGAGAGGGAAAGGGCTTCACCCCTTGCGTTGCAGTGCTTTGGGGTCCTAAACATGCCTGGGGACAGCCTCACCAGGCCACCCTGTGGTTGAAAACTCAGGGTCTCATTTTAGGAAATGTTGAGATTTGTAAATGCTTAGCGTTTCTGGGAAAAAAGAAAAAAACCACACAACCCAACCAAAAAAACCCAATACACAGGTTGCTAGTTTCCAGCAAACAGCCACCAGACCTATTGTCGCAACACGGGGCTCTGCGGCCGTTCCCCTCTGATAAAACTTAACCGCCTAAGCCTGAGTCAAGGGACGATGTGCAGAGCTTCTGTGGGTGAGTTTGGTCCTTCTCCCATCCAAAAGCCCCCAGGGGAGGCGGAGGGAGTGTGTGGAAGTCTATTAAATCCGGCCACTGCAGCAGATATAGAGGCCAGCAAAATTTCTGCAGGTGTCATATGGATGTGGCTGTCTTTTCCTAGTCTCCACTTGCTTTTTTTTTCTGACTGTCACCTGAGCAGTGGCGAGAAGTTACACTGACCAGCTCCATACTGACGGCTGAGTGACCTAACGCAGGAACTACCTTTTGCATTTTTTTTTGTGTGTATGTTTTCAGTGTGCCTCATATTACCACCACCATGAACAAGTGTCTTTTTTACTGGCACAGAAAGAAAAGAGTACAGAGCAAGAACTCTGTTTAATCAGATGCTCTGAACTAACAATTAATGCAGTAAAAGCACCATCCAAGAAAGAACAGAAATATCATAGGAACCACCTCAGACTGAAAAGAGGCTTTTTGTTGTTTTCTTTCTTTCTTTCTTTTTTTTTTTTTTACTTTTTTATTTTGTTTTTCAGTTGCTGTTATTGATTTTTAAAGTCTGATAGTTTCAAAGACACTTCAAAATAATCTTCAGTATTTTTAACACTATCAGAAAATACAAATCCTGATTTTTAATCTCACTTCTGTAGTTATAAATCCAGACTAACTCCACTAGMGTGAGTGAAGCTACACTTAAGCAAAACTGGTGTGAGACAAGAATCAGGCTCATAATATCTCGCCATGAAAAAGCTGGCTGCTTTTTCATTGTAGTTAGAAGAATCAAAGGACCAAGAAACAAAGAAACATCTACTGATTTTGGATGCCTTCGCCTTTTTACATTTTTTAACAGGCCTGATTTTCAGAGGGCAGATGAAGGAAAATTTACTGGTAATCAGGCCTCTTTGAAGTGTCCCACACTGGAAAATGAAGCATCCAAAACCACCAGCAGTTTTTGAAAATGTTAACCTTGCGGCTGTCGGATCTGCTCCCGAAACAGCTGCTCTGACAAAACTCCAGTGGGCCTCCACAGGAGCTTTACCTGGGTGAGCAGGGCAGGATCAGACCCATCACCTGTCATTATGTAGGTGCACTAGAGGTACACTCTGTGAGAAATTATACTTTCCTAAGAATTACAAAATAGCACTCTGGCCTTGCCCCCATTCCCAGCACTGAGAATTTCATCACTGAATCCAGCGGGAGCAGGGTCAGACTGCTAGAGAAGTTCATTTATATTCTAAGGAAATAGAAAGCAGTATCTCTCATCTACTGGAGTTCAGCAGGAAAACTTCATGTATAAACATTGGCAGAGTTACTGAAAGGCAAGTAATGAGATCAGTGACTCCATTTCAGTTGGTGTGACAGCTGCATCTTTTTCATGTCAAGTTAATTTCAACTGTAATTTGGGGAGATGAAGTACACATACAATACTGTAATCTGGAAGATTTATATAAGGCAAAATCATCATTCATACATTTTCTAGAAAGAATAATTAAGGTCCACTTTTGGTATCACCAATAAGCAGAAATGGCTGATGGGTTTTTCTGACACCGCAAACTAAACTGGAAAGTTGCTATAAAACAAAACTATGCAGACTTTTTGGGAAAGACTTGTCTGAGTTTTAGCAAATTAAAACAGTAAAATGATCTAAGCCTTCCCCCAAGAAATAAAAAATAGGATCTATAAAATAATGTTTAAATGTGATTTTTCTTAAAAAAGAGAAGCAACATTTTTTTAAGGCTCTCATATCTGGCTGCTGTGAAACTCAGGCTCCCACAATTTCCTAGGAATCTGATCAAGCCTGCCAGATATCCAAAGAAAAATGTAAAAAGTGTTTTCATTATATATATATATAAAATATATATATAAAAATCAAATAAATATGAAAACATTTGTTCCATTTCCCATTTATCTCTCACTCTGCAATATTAAGGAAAAAAAAAAACCAACAACAAAAAAACCCCAACCCCCCCCCAACCCCTCCCCAAACCCCAGATAGTATGTCTGATGGGAAAATAACCATGCGTTCCTCTTCCTGAAGAACTAGAAAGCAAAGCAACCCAACTGCAAGGCAATGGAGGCATTCACTTCCAGTTCACAGTATTGCAGTTAGAAGTACAGTGAGGTCTAGGTAAGTGATGGAGCAGGAGCTGCCCGGAGCGGGGAAGGAGGAGGTGTTCACATGACAATACAGCATTGACAGCGCTTTTTCTTTTGTGTACCTGGGGCAGCTTCCAAGGGCAGGCTCTCTTCCTTCCCCTCGGGAGAGGAGGGCTCTGTCGTGTCCGACAGGGGCCTGCCAGAGACCAGCTCAGCAGCGTTCCCGTCCATGGTGGAGATGTCTGTCACTGTCTTCTCCCGCAACGACTTCTCGTCGTCTTCATCGATCAGGACCAGCTCTGCCTTGATGGTCTCATCATAGCCCAGCACTTTCTTCGTCTCCTCTTCGTCATCGATGTTCTGGTAGCCCATAAATATCATTGTCACCGGCTGATCTGCGCTGGCCTCCAGAGCTTCGCCACCGCAGGGTTTCTCTTGGGGCTGAGGGTTCACAGCATGCCCTTTGCTGGGTTTGTGTACCATTTCCAGCTTTGCCTCCTTGAAGAGCATTTGCTCCTTCATATGGCTAAGGTTTCCATCGGCTACTGCGTTTCTGTCTGACACAGTCATTKTTTCATACCCTCCTTTTACACTTGATTGTCCAGCTTTTTGCATAAGTTCATCTACGTCCTTTGAGCTTAATTTATGTACTCCATTTTCTACCACTGTGCCACCAGAGTGAACCTCATAGACTACCTTGGTACCATCATCATAGACTTTGAATCCTCTTTGATGGGCCTCATCTGGGCCAATAGGTGAAGCAGAGACAATCTTGGTCTCTCCTGTCTGTTTGTCTTTCTCCACATTAATTTCCATGGTGCACAAAGCTTGAATGAAAACAAGAGAGGAAGTGCATGTTACAACAAAAAAAGCCAGTGAATGGTTAATTGCCAAACAGACAAAGAAAACTTCGGTGCCCCTTTTCCTACCTCCTGCTTCTAAAGGGCCAAGCATTCTACGTTAGAGGTGACACAACGCTGTGGACAGAGATAGTTATTACACTATAGCTTTTTATGCAGCTGGAGGCTAGGCATACCTGTGGCAAACAGGACCTAGTCTTCCAGCTCACGCCGCGTGGAGCCATCTCTGATAAATTAGGAGCACCAAGAGCATTTGGGTTAGGTGTAATTTAGACAAAGGGAGGTGACAGCATGCAGGTTGCCCTCAACGTTTCCATTCTGAACTTGCCTCAAAACTGAGAGAGAAACTCATCTCCAGGAACCTCTCTACTCTCTTTTCCTTCTCTGCCATCAAACTGCCAGTTAGCTGGTAACAAGTTTTGGTTGCTGCAAGTAACACTCAGACTGTTTTATTATCAATGCTTGTTCTTGCTTAACTCTTCCATCCGTAGCATTCAAAACGTTTTAGAGAGGTGAAGAAATATTGTTTACCCCTGTTCTACAGGTGGGAAAACAAAATCACACAGGAATGGGATAATTTCTCCCGCAGATGCATGGCAGGGCAGGTCTCTCAGCTTCCACACCAAGGCATTGACAATGACCTCTGCTTGCAGGTTAAGAGGATGTACAAAATGGCCAAGAAGTGCTGTCTCATTTATTTGAATTAGGCCCTAAGCACCATTGCCAAAGTCGAAGAAAAAAGTAATAATGAACTGATTTTCAAAGCGTCATGAAACAACAGGTAAAAACATACGTGAGGGATGCTGCTTTAGAATAACAAAGAAGCTTTTCTAGCAGTTAAGAAGGACACAGTAACAAGATGAAAATTGTAGAGACCACACAGTAGGAATAGACAGGCAATCTACACCGCTCTAACACCCATTTTGAGATATGATGGCATCTCACTAAACAGCTTTTCAAAGAAAAATGTGCAAAAGTCTCACAGATTTTCCAGAAGTGGTCATCTGTTTAAGCATTCCTTGTATGCAGATGAAGACATGTTGGCTCCTGGACAGACATCCACAGACACTTAATTGCAAATTACCACAGGCAGTAACAAGTGTTCGTGAAACTTACGGTGACCATTTCCACCAATGAACCTTAATGGTATAACTGTGATTTGTCTTACCTGGGGACACCAGAAACTGATGTGTTGACCTTTTTCCTGACTTATTTTCAAGTGAGTACAGAATATCCTTACCCTAAAAACCAATGTAGCTTGGTGTGCTTGTATTTAAAAAATCATGAATATAAAAAAATTACACTTGCTTTAATATATTCCCTCAGTCTTATTATTCACACACAGTAGAATTTTTTCTTCTGTATCCTTAAAGCAAAGTATTTAATTCAGCAATAGGAAGTTTATCATGACGTGCATCATGACCCCCCCTATAGCTCTAGACAGAAAATTCCTGTATTGCTGAGCAGGTGCGTGCTGGCCCCTGTGAGGCTGGACCCCGGGAGTTCAGTCTGGTAGGCAGCCCAGCCAAACGGGGGTCTGGCCATCTACGTGCTGTGTGCATCTGCTCAGACCTTGGTCGGCCCTGGAAGGGCTGGTTAGGTCAAGTGCAACGCCACACGAACACCTGCGTGGGGCCGAAGGATGGAGGTGCCGGTGGGCGAAGGAGCATTGCTACCTCTGAGAGCGAGGCGTTGCTGAAGGCTGGAGTGGGCTGCAGAAGCAGGGATCTCAGCTTGGCCATTGCAAGCTAGGGGAATATCCCTAAGGACTGTGTTTTAGCACTGCTTTGGGATGTTGATGGATTAGCTGTGTCCATAACTGTGATGACCCTGAGCAGAGGATGCCCATTGTCACAACGAAGTAGGGACATCAGTTTTCTGATCTCCCTCCCCGTGCTGGAGTTTTCATGCCTGGCCATGCCACAGCAGCCCCAACAGGGGAGATTTAGACTGGAAATAAGGAAAAACACTGTTGCCCCAAGGCCAGCAGCAGTTAAGCCCTGGAGCAGGTTGCTCCGAGGAGCTGTGGCAGACTGCACCATGGTGCAGCTCAGAGAGCAGCTGGCATGGATCACTTGCTCAGGACTGTCCCAGCCCAGGAGCTGGTGAGCAAGTGTCTTTCAAGTCTCATGCAAGTAACTCTGCCCTGAAGCTTTTAATCCAAYTTACAGGAGTAATGAAACAAAAAGATGCAGATGCCACCACTAACAATCTGGAATTTGCTCCCTTCTAGGTGCAGTTTCTTGGGTGGGCGTGAGGGGGAGGAGGAAAGGAAGAGGAATTTTGTTTATTGGCCCCCAGGCCTTGGGTGAGTGGGCTCTGAACATCACTTGACCTTGCCAGGGCTGCTCAGGCACATATTGTTCAACAACTGCAAACATCACAGAGGTAAAAGCAGGGGTTGGATAGCCTATGTTGCAGATGCTAAAACTGACACACTGGCAGGTTTTTGAGTGGCAGCCAGCTGAGCTGAAGCAAAGCTGAACTATGAGGGAGCAACAGCACATCCAGAAAATCATCTCCGATGGGCAGAAGTTCCTGATTTGTCCTGAGCACCACAGCCCTGCAGAGAGGGCACTGCCAGCCCACCGACTGGCCACCGGCTAACTTCTTGGTGAGAAGCAGCATCCTGAGCTCCCCTGGAGCTTCTTCTCTTCTTTGAAAAATAAAAATATTATCTGGGGCATGATTTTTCAGTAAAGGCTGCTGATTTTCCTGTGAATAGTTGAGTACCATGTTATTGCACATATTTTTGGTGCAGAAGAGGGTGCAATCTGCCAGACCCTCCCTGTTTTGATGAACAAATTTCATTCAGTAGTGTGCATTAAAAGAAGGCTTGTATAATGGGCCTGAATCCAGAAGCAGATAGGGAAAAACTGATAGCAAAATCACATGGACCTGGCCATATTTAAGAAAAGTTGCAAGATACATCTTTATRTCTCTGGTATGGAGTACTGATAAATAACAACGTCCTACTTATTAAGGAAGACTGTGGGCAACATGTTCTAGCACTGCTTGGAAGACTCTGTCCTACTGGCTGATCTGATCTAGAAAGTTAACAGGTGTAGTCCTTGTGTATTTTATGTTTGGCTAATTTGCTTAAGCATTTGCCACTGTCAACATTTTCTTTTCATTTCTTCTACTGTGATTTCCGCAGCAGTATTTTTAAGATATTGACATAACATGCGGTTTATGACTTGCCCCGGGGTGACATTAAAGATACTTGTGCAAGTAAATGCATAAATATACGCGAGTTTCTCAGAAAGCTGTTCACTAGTGAAATGCATTGCCATGGGAGAAGTGAATAACAGAATCTGGCTTATCTGCCTGTATGTGTAATGTTCGTTCTCTGCAGGAAAACCTAGCAGCCCAGCTTGTCAAAGCAGCTGAAAATTGAACTAATGTTGATTTCTAAAATATCTTTATTTAACCAGAGCTTATTTACTGCAAAATGTGCTCTATTAATGCAATGCAAAACTATCTGACAATAGAGTTGAAACTGAAAGCAATACTTGAAGATGACAGCCTATATTCACAAGTACAAGTTTTCAGCATGAGCTTTAATTACAGTGTAACATGATGCAGCGCTTCACGACAAGAAGGTCCCAACATGCAGGCAAAAGGATCTGGCTTCTGCCGGTTATGTAGATTCAGAGGCTGTTCTTTAAAAAAAATAATCTTAATAGACTTTGAGCGTGTTTTAAGATGGATGCTTACAGTCTACCTTTGAGCACATATGCTGGTGCCTTTCATTTAAGCTATTGCACACACACGATACTCTTATAAGGACTACATGAACAAGGCTTCTGGGTCATTTGAAGAATGAAAGAAATTATTGTATTCTTGGTGTTGACAAAATGGCACAAACACACAGGGAAAAGCTTGCTTTTAAAACAGATCAGGGTAAGCACTGGTGGAAGGGAAGCTTTTGGAATGGCTTGCAACAGGACTTCTGAACAAAATGACATATCACATAGCTGTGTACAGTGTCTTAGCTGCAGACATTGCTTTGCTACACTTGTTAACCCATTCTTCAGGTAAGCCACCTTTCATTCCCACTTCCTGGGACACCTAAGTAGCCACCAGCAATTTGGTCTTGAGATAGGGAATACATTGTTTAGAAAAGAAGGAAGTTGAAAATAAGAAAAACATACAGCTTTTAACAATCACGTTGTTACATTTAAGACACATACTCAATCTGAAAAATAAGTGTTAGGAAATTCTCTGTATGACACAACATGCCATAATTCTCCCCACCTTTTCCCCAAGAAGAAAGAATGATATACAATTAAGTATAAAACGACATAGAAGTTTGAAGCATGTATGGGGTCTTGTGAGTGCCTGTCTGTCTCATTCATCTTAATGGGACTTGCATGGGTATAACAGAGGAGGCAAAACCTTGGCCTAAATACCATGTATTTGTATCAGCAGAGATGGAATGAACTGAATGTTTCCATGTAAAAAAATTGGATGCGTTTCCTATGCTACTTGTGTGTAGTTCAACTACATTGTTTTGGCAGTACTCGTTGCTGCTCAAAAAGCCTTGACTTATTTACAAAATACAAATCAAGTGGCATTTCCTGGCATTTAAATGATATCGGGACACCAGACCCATTAAGGTAATATAACAAAAAAAGTTCATGGCTACTGGACTAGTATTATAATACTTTGCTCCTTGAGACTTACCAGCTACTCTGCTTGCTCCGTCCCGCCCAGGAACTGGCTCTGCTGTTCGTGAATAGAGGGTTGGGAGTTCAGGGATCTGGGAGTAAATGTAATTTACTGCATCTGGTGTCAGAGAACAGGAAACAGTTAGATTTGTGCTACAAGCCCCAGTGGCTTCATTGCTTAGACAGCAGAGTGTTGTCAGCCCTGACAATAGTCACTGGAGCTTTGTACTAGATAATTGGATCAAAGCAAACAAAGTGCAAAGTCACTGTCGTGTGATTGGTGTTCAATAGACTAGCTGAGGCAGGAGGGAATGGGTCCAGATGACTCAAACCTTATGTCAGTTGAACACATAAAATTATTTGTCAGGAGGTTCTGGATTTATCAAGTCTGAGACCTTTAAAACAGGGGGGAGAGAGAGGGAAGGTAAGGAACAAACCTAACATGATACCCAGAATTCATGACATTTCAAATAGAGATATAAAAGCCTCAAAATGCTAGTGTTGACTGAATGGGATGAAAGGCCAGATCTTTTGCACTGGTTGTTTCCGATATTATTGAACCGGCATTTGCCTTTTTGTTCTTCAAGCTGAAATTTAGCTAATAATGAAATCACGTATAGATACTGATAGGGTGCCCATTGTGACCTTCAGTAGGTATTAAGTGCCTGCCAGTTCTGCAGTGCCATCATTCATTAACAAACCCTGAACTAGTAGAAAGCTATCTTAAAGGACTGACTTGTTTTACATTTGAGCTTATGGTTGTTTAGCATAAGCTAAATATGTTCTTTAGAAGAGACATTAAAGAAATTTACAAATATTTACCAGGAGATATTTTGTGGCTGGGTTAAATATACTAGATAGCATATATTCTGCTAGCATTCAGTGACTGAGCTAAAAGCAGAGCTCAGAGGAGAGATGTGCAAATAACTGACCTACAGTTCAGGCGCCAAACCAAAATGAAAAAGAAAAAAAAAATTTAAAAATCACATCCTTTCCTATCTACTGGAAATGCTTTTAGTTTTGTATGGAAATGGTTAAATTTCTGTTCAAACATAAGATCCTATCTGGTGTGAAACAGAACATTCTTTTTCCTCCAAGGGTACTTTGCTGGTTATAATTTAAGTTGTCGAGCCCTTGGTACAGCCTGGTCCATGTGTCAGGGTAGGAGACAGAATCTGCCTTCCTTGGTGCCTCTTGTTTTTATAAGCCGGTGAGATAGGAAGACCAGCGCAGACCATAAAAGAGAACTGTGAAAGGAGAGAAAATGAAATGTCCTGTTGTAGGCTGCTTGACTGCATCTGGTGAAGGGAGATACTTTTATCATGTTCCCTATGGGCTAACACCCATCCCAGAAAAAAACCTACAGCTGGTGGCATCCTCAGCAAAGACATGATGTGCCATCTCTAATTCCAAAGTCTGCTCCTTTGGCAGGAAAATTGGGCCTGGTATTAGCGAACTGGTGTTACCACCTTAACAGCCTGCAGTGGCCACCAGTGCTGCTGGGTGCAGGAAGATAGTAATTACAGTCTCCAAGAAGACTCCCTCCCTCCATGGAACACTGTAGGTGACTTGGGTAAAGAGGTCCCCCTTTCCCCCTTCCTGCATCAGAGGAGGATGGCACAGAGGCACAGTGCAAATTCATTCCAGAAAGCCAGAAAGTTAGTATATAAGTTCAGTTTGTAACAGATGAATTTGAAAAAAAACTCGACCAGGGAAATACTATTTATTTCATACTTCAGTGGACAAATGGCAGTCTTGGCAAATGAGCTTGTGTATTTTCAATGCATACTGTTTCCTCAAAGTTTTTTATTTTTAGCAGTAGAGCCTAGGAGAAATAATTGTTTAGGACACAGCTGACTGACCAATGGCCAGCAACAGCTGCTTTCTTTTTCAGGGTTGCTTGCCTCTGATGAGAAATCAGTACAATGCTTGGTGTTGTTATTCTGGGAAATATCACCAGCAAATGAGCAGGCCATTATTAAAAACTGAAGTAATTTCTCAGGAGAAAGAAGTGGGGACTGTGTTTCTGGGCCAGAGTAAGAAGGCACTTTGTGTTCTGGAAATGGCAGAAATTTAGTAATTATCCATGCTGTAGAGTGTACTGCTGGAACAGTAGTTTCAGTACACACTCATCCAGCGACTTGAGTGACAGACCTATCTGTCCACACTTGGGTGTAATTAACGCAGACTTGTGTTGCTTAACTAATCATCCTTACTTCTTTTGGAGTTCATGAGAATAAATAGGCACAGTTAGGGTACAGTTCTCATCCCAGGGCACTGCAGGAGGCAAAATCCTTTGCAAGTGTTTGTTTTTCCCCAGTGCCTGTACCGGGAACTGAACTGACCATCCTGGCAGCTAGCATCGCTGACGTCTAGCAGTAAGCAAGATCAGTTGTACAGCTTGATGGTGAAACTCTCACTTTGATGCTGTACATGTCTGTGGACCTTAGTAAGTTGGGGTTTTTTTGCGTCCTGCGTTAGGAGACAATACCTAGGTAAATGTTAGTTGTTGTTAATATTGACTCAGTTTAGAAACTTCTCTGGATGTTACTTAGAATAAAGTATTAAAAAATTAGCTTCAGGGCTCCTGGCAATCTCTCATTATTGTCCTGAGAAGGGAATGCTGTGGTGGGGGTGGTGCAGGTAGGATTCTCATGTATTTTCTTCTGAAGCAAGTGGTGGTGCTACATGTCAGAAATGGGGTATTTGACTAGAAGAAGTTGGGGCTTGGATGATTCTGCCAGTTCCTGTCTCATCCCCCTGCAAACAAAACGAACATGCTCATTTCCCTTTATCTCAATGGCAACAAGGCCTGTTTCATTTAGCACCTTTAAAAAGGATATGAGAGATCAATTTTACAAGGAGCAGATGAGACGCAAATTAGCATTTCGTTTGCATGAGAAGTAAGACAGAACATAAATTAAAGCATTTGAACTGACTGCATTCAATATCTTAATTTCAACCTTTGATGAGTTATTAATATCTAAGGATGCCATAAAACATGTCCTGTGGCTTTTTGTACTACTTACAACAAACTGCATTTTAGGACTATGGCACTCTTCCATATTACCAGACAGACAAGTGCTTGGGAAAACATATGGGGCCAGATAATCCTTCAAGGGTACTTACACAAAACTAAACGTTCAGAACTGCTCAGAATAGCTGCCACCCAGAGGCTTGTGGCCAAATGTCAGATGAGCTCATTTTCCAGCGGCTGGATTATCTTTAAAAAGTCTGACTACCACTAAAATTAGTGCCTGAGGTCTTCTGCAAGTACTGCCTCTGAGGGCAGGGCTGTTCCACCTGTAAAGCCCTCTGGGGCTCCATGGGGCTACGTCAGAGGGAACAGAGATTATGACCCTCCCACCATGTTTGTAAGACCACGAACAGAGTCTTAAGCAGGAAGCTTTGCTAAAAGTTGAATAGCCTGGCTCTGACGTCGTGAATCATGCTTTAAACTAAGGAACTTGGGGGGTAGGGTCCACAGCTGACACCTGTGTATCCATAAGCAACAGGGTGGATGAGTGCACTTCTGCATTACCGGAGCAGTAAGGAATGCTCCCCAACCCTTTCCAAAGGCAAGAACCCTAATTTCAGCCACCTCAAGTGCATGTACACCAATGTATGTAATCTAAACAACAAGCAGGAGGAACTAGAGCTCCGTGCCCAGTCTGAGAGATGTCATAGGAATCACAGAAACTTGGTGGGAAAACTCACATGACGGGAAGACCACAATGGATGGCTACAAACTCCTTCAGAAAGGTAGGAAGGGAAGAAGAGGAGGTGGAGTGGCACTTTATGTAAAAGAGAAATTTGAGTGTATAGATGAGAGCTCTGGAGACCATGCCAGTTCTATTGAATGAATGCTTTGGATCAAGATTAGAGGGATCATCACCAAGGCGGATCTTATGTTAGGTATCTGTTACTGACCTCCCAATCAGGATGACAAAGCTAACAAAACCTTACTTTGGCTGCTCAAGGAAGTCTCGGGCCAACAGAACCTGGTCCTCATGGGTGGCTTCAATCACCCAGACATTTGTTGAGAAAAAACCACAGTGGTGCACTGTGTCCACCAGGTTCCCGGAATGCATTGAGGACTGCTTCCTGCTACAGATGCTGGACATGCCGACTAGGAGCAGCACATTGCTAGATTTACAGCTCACAAACCAAGAAGACTTACTTGACAACATAACTACCAATGGTAGCCTTGGATACAGTGACCACAACACTGAGGAGCTGAAGATCCTGCTGAGCACACTGAAGACCAGTAGTAGGACAAAGACCCTGAATTTTATAAGAGCCAACTTCAATACACTCAGAGCCCAGCTGCGAGGGATTCCATGGGAAGCATCCACAGAGGGCAAAGGGGCTTGTGAGTGCTCGGAGTTATTCAAGAAGTGCCTGATGAAAGCACAAGAATAGTCCATCCTCTACAAAGGGAAAGGAAGAAGGCTGAACAAAAGACGACCCTGGCTTAACAGTGAGCTTTTAGGTGTAATTAAAAGCCAAAAAGAAGCATACTGGCTATGGAAAGGCAGCCAAATAGCCATTGAGGACTACAAGAACCTTGCTAGAGCATGCAGAGATGCAGTCAGGAAGGCTAAGACTCAGCTAGAACTGAAATTGGCCAAAGATGTCAAGTACAACAAGAAAGGGTTCTTCACATTTGTGAGCAGTAAGCAGCAGCACAGGGAAAACATAGGCCCATTACAAAACAGGGCAGGGGAGCTAGTCACTAACAATGCTGACAAGGCAGAGGTTCCGAATACCTTATTTGCCCCTGTCTTTACTGGCATGGCTGGACATCAGATCACAAGATCAAGTAGCTACGACAACTCCTGTGTTGTTTCCTGTGTTTCCTCCAGTAGTGGAGGAAAGGCTGGTCTGCAGCCTCTTGCAAGGGCTTAACCCACATAAACCCATGGGTCTGGTGGGAATCCCCCCCAGCGTGTTAAGAGAACTGGCTGACATTGTTGCAAGGCGACTGTCTATGATCTTTGAAAGTCATGGAGATCAGGAGATGTCCCTGATGACTGGAAGAGGGAAAATATCATACCCGTCTACAGCAAGGGACCAAAAGAGGACCCAGGAAACTAAAGGCCCATTACTCTTACTTCATTCCCTGGGAAAGTGATGGAATGAGTCCTCACAGAAACTATTACAAACCAAATGAAGCAGGTGATTGGGAAAAGCCAGCACAGATTTACCAAGGGCAATCATGACAGACTAATCTGATCACTTTCTACAACAAAATAACATCTTCTGTTGACATGGGGAGAGCAGTGGATGTTGTTTACTCGGACTTCATCAAAGCGTTTGACACTGTTTCCCATAGCCTTCTCCTGGCCAAACTGGCAAGATACAGATTGGATGGGTGGTATGTGAGATGGATAGGAAATTGGCTAACAGGCTCCACTCAAAGGTTGGTGATCAATGATTTTTACTCAGGTGGCCAGAGGTACTGTAATTGTGGCAGCCACAGATGCAGGTCAAATTAAAAAGTTACTTAAAACCCTACAACTGAAAAACAATCACTGATGAGTTCTTACAGGACACATGGAAAGCACTCTACAAAGATCTGTACTTGAATCCTGTGAGGACATGCTTGTCTGTTTTGCTGTTGGACTGCACAGCTGATCAAGATCAGAGGAGAGAAAACCAGAAGAGTCTCTAAGCAATGTGCTGGGAACTAAACAATGCAGGCCAGGTTTCCAGAGCCACAGCTTTGCCAAATGTGTGCTAATACGTACCAAATTCAAACAGAGGTTTGTGCAAACTGTAGAGTTACTGCAATCATGTTATTGGCTGAAGTATAGAGTCATAGAATCATAGAATAGTTTGGGTTGGAGGGGACCTTTAAAGGTCATCTAGTCCAACCCCCCTGCCATGGGCAGGAACATCTTCAACTAGATCAGGTTGCTCAGAGCCCCGTCCAACCTGACCTTGAATGTTTYCAGGGATGGGGCATCTACCACCTCTCTGGGCAACCTGTTCCAGTGTTTCACCACCCTCAGTGTAAAAAAATTTCTTCCTTACATCTAGTCTGGATCTACCCTCTTTTAGTTTAGAACCATTACCCCTTGTCCTATTGCAACAGGCCCTACTGAAAAGTTTGTCCCCATCTTTCTTATAAGCCCCCTTTAAGCACTGAAAGGCTGCAATAAGGTCTCCCCAGAGCCTTCTCTCCTCCAGGCTGAATAACCCCAACTCTCTCAGCCTTTCTTCAAAGGAGAGGCGTTCCATCCCCCTGATCATTTTCGTGGCCCTCCTTTGGACCTGCTCCGGTCCATGTCTGTCTTGTGCTGAGGGCTCCAGAGCTGGATGCAGTACTCTGGGTGGGGTCTCACCAGAGCAGAGCAGAGGGGCAGAATCACCTCCCTCGACCTGCTGGCCGCGCTGCTTTTGATGCAGTCCAGGATACGGTTGGCCTTTTGGGCTGTGAGCGCACATTGCTGGCTCATAAGTAGCAGCATGTAGTTTGCATACAGATGGCCAAAGACTGCAGAGGACAAATTTACCTCTGTGGCAAATTCAGCAGTCAAGGGAGTTACATCAGATCTTAATGTGGCTTTTATTTTATATACACATTGAGCCATAAACATACGCACACACGGAGAGCTCTCTCCATTGTTCATGATGTGCATGCAGCACAGCACTACAGTGTGCCTGGTTTTGACTGCAGACCTGAGCAGCAACAAATGATGTCATTCCTAGCATCACCTCAGGTCTTGTTTAATGGAGAGCTTGTCAGTGACAAGTCACCAAGGAGCTGGCAGAAGCACGATTGCAGGTGACAGGGCCACAGCCCCCAGCCTCAGCATTTCTGCTCTGCTTTCTCTTGCGTAGTGATCTATGAAGGCAAAGTGTGTTTGTACCCTGGAAAATGTGGGATTTGTATTAATTGTGCCTGGATGACTTCAAGCTCAGAAATGCTCATTGCCAGACACAGCTGTTTTCTGGGAAGGGTGGGAAGGACACAGAGTCACTTAATTGGCCATTGGTGTTCACCACCACTTCTCCCCTCCTCTCGCAGTCTTCGCCTAGACCCCTCTGGGCTCTGAGCTCCCTGTAGTTGTGCTTTCTGCACACTCAGAAGCTCTGTCACCACCACCACACATATGACACAAAAACATGCACACATGGGACACAATGATGAGATAAATCACTTTCTGTACTGTCATCATGTTCAGAATAAAGGGAGGGATAGACACAGGGCAAACTAAAGTGAGATTTATGGACTGGAAGTCTTTCAAGATGTGGCAGCAATTGAAGACATTGCCCCGACAGGTTGGTGTTGGTTTGTGTCTGTGTTTTACACAGCCTTCCTCTATTATCCAATGGCTTTTACCATTTTCCTCTGCAGCATGTGTTACAGATGGTTGCCAGACAGATGGCTGATCTGCTGCCACAAAGCAAGTCCTACATGTTTTTGAAGGAAGGAAAAATCTATGGTACCAAAGTGATCACAGCTAGCTATGTACGTGTTTTCTTCCTGCTCTGATCAGCTACCCTCACAGATTGTTGTCAGAGAGTAGAAAACAGAGGACCGGCTCAGCTTTCACCATGTGAAGATGTACGGTCACATCGTGCCCACAGTGGGAGGGCTAACAGGACCACTTGCAGCCTCAGTCATCCCTAGAGAAGCAGAATATGGTACTGCTTAGAGCATGACGCGGGCCTGCCTCAGCCCACAAGGACCAGCTGCCGAGAGGAAGAGACAAGATATGTAAAGCAAGTGGTCTGGAAGAGAAGAGGTACCAGTTAACTTAGCTATACCCCCTGCTCCCTCTGCTTGCACATTTATTCTGGAGGCATTATCTTCTCTTTGGCATAATTTTGCAGTTTTCTGTTACCCTTCAGAAATCATGMGCTGTCCTTGCTTCTGGCTCAGTCTGGGAAGGAGGGATCCACTAAAAGCAGGCAAAACCTGGAGAGCAGTGAGGCTCCTCTTGAACCCAATGAAATACTACACTGCTACAAGAAAATACCTTCGGGGAAACTACCACTTGGTATTTGCTTGCTGGGGCTTCCTTTGGTTCCTGTTTTACCACAACATGCATGAAGAGGCAGTGTTGGGTGCTAATTCCTCTAGGCACCATTCCTCTTTTGGAAACTTACCAACAACCACGGTGAAACTCTGCATAGGTACAAAATGTTTGCCATTCTGATCTTTATTTACTTTGTGGTAGCCAATTTCAAATACTCCAGGAGGAAGGAAGAGTAAGTTCTTACCATGGAGCGTCCTATCTGGGACTTTTTTTTTTTTTTGACAATGGGATTTAATGTAGAACTTGAATTATATTGCTAACAGAAGTGAAAATTTCTGAACTAGATCTTTGAGTTAAAAAGAAAACCCTCTTACTAAGTAATATTAATCACCTCAAAAAGACAGCTCCAAGTCAGCTCATATACTACATATTAACCTTCCATTGCGTCCCAGTGCTTTAATGTTAGGATCATCCTACATATTCCTCATCTATACTCACAGTACAGTTGGGCATGGCTTTGTCAGCAGCTGGAGGAGCTAGTCTTGACCTCAGTATTTTGAATCTTGTCAGTTCAAAGACATGTAGTGAGAATGAGTGTCTGGTGCACAGATTTATCTGCAGAGGGATCAGCATGATAGCCTTCCTGGGTCCTAAGGGTCCTGGAGAGGCACTACAAGGATCTCTCTAGCTTCCTGGGAACCAACCATATTATTTGCTTACTCAGACACCTAAATTTATAGCTCAGTATTTAGACTGATCACACATAGTGTGACACTGAGTTCATAAACTAGGAATTATTACATCCTCATCCACCTATGCGAGATTTTCCTTCTGTAAGAATCATCATGCAGAGAATATCGTTCATCAGTGAAGTAATCTAATTTTAATAGTTGTTCCTGTATATTAGGAATAGTTCTCACTGCATTTAACTGTTTATGAACAGAGTATGAGTGCATACAATGGAGAAGATTGACCACAGAGAGGTGAAAAGGAGTCTGCAGTGCAGGGCTATCACATGGTGAGAGGGGTCAATAACACAGAAGTTGTATGGTCTGTTTTAAGTCATCCATGCTGTTCTTTCCCCTTGTGTGCACATAAGAAGAGGTGGAGATCTGCCAAAGGAATACTGTTTCACCACAATAGTGACGTTTGTTCTTGCACTATAGCAATACCAAAGAAAAAGGTAGTGGTTCTGGCAATAAATCACAAACATACAATGAAGAGAAGATCCCCCGCTCTGTAAACCTTTGCAACAAAGCTACAGTAACAACTCTTGTTAAACCCAAAGCTATATAATAATAAAAAAGCACTTACCACCATCCTGGTGTGAGAAACTCTGTGAAGGGAAAAAATAAGATGTTTGGTTAAACCTTTTATAATTTGGATATAATTTGCATGAAGTCTTGATTTTTATGCTAGGCTTGCTTTTATGGTTCTTTGTAATTTTTAAATGGGTAAGTGGGGATGTGGCTCCTCAGATTTAGGTGCCATTTGAGGCTGAGGGAGAGGGACATGGTGTAACTAAAAGGAGAACACTGCTGTTTGTTGCAGGCTGTAATGTTCAGAAGTGGCGTTTGTGGCGAATGCCACAATCTCTGGGTGCCACTGGGAGCAGGGAAATTTGAGATGCCTTTCAGGATCCTGATGACATCTTTCAGTGGGGTCAAAAGCTCACATTATTTCCCTGCAGATAAGCTAGGGAGATAGTCTCTGAAATCCTTCTTCAAAAAAAGCTGGAGTGGGAAGGGGAAATCCAAATAACCCAACCAAAATAGAACTGACACCTCTATATCCGTTCTAGTCTTGTTCATCCTGGTTTGAGCTACATGCTCTGCAACTGCTCTCAATCTTCCCATAAGTGCATGAATTAACTGCTGCTTTCAAACAGTGCTAAGAGTCTACCTTGGTTTCAATCTGTGCCTGAGTGTCTTTTTTTTTTTTTTTAAAATACCTTTTGCAAGTTGTCGAAGGATTTCTCAGTCTCCTTTAGTTTCTCCAAAATGATTTGTTCTTTGGCAGATATCTGGGACTCCTCACTTTCTAATTTTTGTATTTCTTGTTCCAGCCTGTGGAAGACATACAGACATGCACATACACACAAAAATAAAACATGTAAAAATTATTTCAATGAGCCATAGTTTCCTAGGTATTAATTAGCATTTCAAATGTCACCAGGAACAACTTTCACTCTTGTTATTCACAACTGCTTTCCTAGTGCATGAAGGGCACGTGAATTATTTGTAACACAGACAGTATCCCTTCACCCCAATTCCCGTAACATCTCTCAGATATGCACTTTCATTTTAGAAATTACAGTATGGGATATAACCATAAATGTGCAGTAATAATTAGAGGAATAGGTGTCTTCTAATGCTTCTGTACTCCAGACAATGAAACTGGAAATAGTTGTTGGAAGCTGGTGTCAACCATTTGGGTTAGGAGTTTCTCTTGAACCAGTACTTTGCCCACTCCCGACAATAACACTTTGGGATATCCATCCATGCTTTCTACTGTTACTGTGTGATACTGAGGACCCCAGAGGCTTCAGGTAATAAAATACACAGGCTGCTCAGAAAATAAACTTATTTTGCTAGGCAGTAAGCATTCAGCAGTCTCGTTTCTCTTGTTGAGACCTAATGGCACTCACTCCTTAAGATGTGTTGATTGTGATTTGGGATACACTTCAATCAGGGTTAGATTCTCCATTACTTTACCTCAAACCTCCTTTCATTTACATAATTTATGCAGGTGCAGAAATATTCCCTCTTTCTCTCTATTTTTATGTATACCACCATCTTTATTTTCTCACTTTTGACCAAAAAAATAAATCTGTAATATGAGCTAAGATGAACACTTTTGAACAGGGATGGTTACCTAAAACTCCCTTTGTCTGCAGAAAGAGCTTTAGCTGCTCACAGCTTGTTGGACCATATTTCTTTGAATGTGACAGGTCAGCATTGCCCAGTACTTTCGTTACCCATGGCTGCTTGCTCCTGCCTTTCTGCCACCACTTCTCAAGTGAAGGATCAGGGCACTGATCCAAGCTAAAGGGACACATTTTTGCTCTTTGCCAGCCCTGCTCAGCACAGGACTTCATTAATGCTTGTTCGATCACAAGGCAGAGGGCAAGGAGAAGGTAGGGAGGACAGTGAGCAGGTAGGGAGGAGGGAGGGAGGGATTGCTCCTTTCAGGGGCTTGACAGCTTAAGTTGCTTGTTAAACTCATGTATCTAAATATAGATGCAAGGGTCTAACTTAAGGCACCCACCTGGGAAATTTTTCCCCACTTTCTAATTGTGCAAGGATGAAAGATGTGTGGCACTTGCTGATAATGCTTTTCATTAGAGGGAGGCAAAAGTGTTACAGCCTCAAGTTGTTGCAGATGGAAAAAGGCAGATTTTGCTCTCCTGAAGTATGTGAATACTTAATAGTCTCAAATTAATGGTGGTTTGTCAAAGTGCCGTTTTTCTCTCTTAGAGGCAACCCCCTCATCTCCAAGATGAAATGGCTTAATTGCAGTGATTTTAAAATGAACTGTTGGAAAGTACTGCTCCAATCCACTTAATGTTTTCTCCAAATTATTATAAAAATTTTAAAAAATGCAAAATATTTTGTTTTGCTGAAATGGAACAATTTGATACAGGATGAATTTTCTCCCTTATGTTGTGATTCAGGGAGAAAGCTTTCAAAAAATACTGTTTCACCTTGACTTTTCTTCCCAGGAAATGTTTTAAAATACCTAGTGAAGTGAAAAAATAATTTGTCACTGAGGTCAACCATTGCCATGCTCCTACTTAATGAATTTAGAAGTCAACAAGAAGGTGGCTTCTTTTCCTTCCCTATCTCTGGGAACGATACACATACATTTATACCTTGCTGATAAAGACATTTGAAATGTTCTGGTGCTGTCTGGTGAAATTACATCGTGGAGCTGGGTGAGTCAGGGTTTCTTTTCTTCCCAAGTGAGTTACTACGCAGCATATTCAGGAGACATATTCTGTAGCCTGGTACATTTTGATTGCTACATGATCCAGGATGAGACTGGAAAATGGGAGTGCACAGAAGTCAGCAACAACAAAATACAGGGGAAGAAAGAAGTCCTTTTTCTTTCAGATGAACTGGACATTAGTTAATAATTTATGACAATGAAAACACTGTGAGCATATGTGGTGTAAGGCAACTCATTTAATGTCAGTAAGGTTATAAGTAAGTAGACTCCTTGTATTTTGGGGTGATCATAAGTGCACCATTTTTTGTGCACCAGCTCAAAACTGTAGAAGATTTGTCATGAATTGTTTGGTCTTCCAGAGAAAGTTTGCTTCTAAYGCATGCACATGTGCACTTGCACATGCACACCCAGCAATTGATTGGATTTATATTTTCTTACTTTCTGGCTACTTGCTCTTTTGTTTTTACTTGTTTATGTCTCTTTTATCCACCCCTCCTGGTTCACTTCCTCAGTTCCTGCTTCATTTGTGCCAGCCTACCCTCACCACTAAAATGAGTTGGGCAGATGCAACATTAGGTTACCCTATTTTGATAACATCTTGGTTTTTTTTTTCCTGAATCCCTTCTTCAGTTCCTTTCAGAAGTGGTATTAACAACAACTTACTAAAGAGGAAAGGGATGGAGACAGAGCTGCCAGGATTTAGAAGCATGGGTGAAGTCGGTAGGGACACAGATTTCCTATGTGACACTGAATAAGAAAGCATACAAACTCATCCCATAGGTGCAAATTGCCCTTTTTCCACTGAAATCAGTGCAGGTAGAATGAGAGTCCCCCAGGCCCCATGTAGAATGGGTCTGAATTCCTAATCGTGGCAGGAAAAATACGGATCATTCAGCCAGAGTGTACCTGTTACATAGCACAGGGGTCATATACCATGGATTAATAACCACAGGAGGTTGCTTTATACCTGTTTGCTCAATTTTATACCACTCTCATCTGTACCCTCTAGGCTTAAAGGGTGAGGTAATGCTGCTGAGGTACTGAGGTAACAGAAATTCTCAAGGGCACAGTTTCCACGTGACCTGTTGTATACATTCATCAGTAAACCAGCTAGGCGCTACAGACCTCACTGGAAAGTTTGGACCTAGAGCCTTCACCACTTCCTTTGGGCTGCCTTTTTACATAGGGGTCAGCAATGCAAAAATTAAAATCATAATGCAAACCAGAGGTTGTTTTGCACCTCTTATTTTTTTAGTGAGCTTCATATCATCAGAATTGCTGAGTGATAAGGAGAACTGCCTGCTTTTTAGTAACAAGATACAACAGAGACATGCAAATTTCATCTGAAAAAGAAGACGCACTAATATCACATCTGTTTTCAGCAACATGCTATATAATGGTTTAAACGGTAATAAATCCATTCAGAGTGCACATGTACACGTATGTACACAATACAAAGTGCTTACATTCTTCCTCTGTAAACCTGTTAAATATTCAATAATGTCCTTTTCTTCTAGCCCAGTTTAAAAAGGATGTACATTAATTGTCATTTGACACCTGGCAAGGAAACCTTATAATTCCCTTGTTCCTGGCTTCTTAGCAGATTTCAGGCTAGTGTTTGAAAGACGGCCACAACAATAAAGCCAATTAAATAAACAACTACAATATCTGGAGTGCTGTAGGGAAAAAATAGGAAGGAAAACGGAGATCCAGATGAGGCAGAAGTGGTGTAAGACAGACCRTTAGTATTGCTGCTTATTGGCCCAAGCAGTTATCTGATCACTGGGATTTGCTAAACTGTTTATATAAGGAGAAACCCAACCAGGCAGCCACACAAATGTAGGCAAGGCAGGCAGTGCAGTTTCTGACAGGACTGGAGGTGGAAGCAGCAAATGAACTTGCCTGCAGAGATGCTGGGATCAGGGACCAAAGGAGCTGTCAGGCAGCACAGAAGACTTTAATTTAGGTGACAAAAAGGGGAGTTAAGGAGGGAGATCTAAGAGGTGAAGAGGCAGAAGGAGAGGTTTGGTACTGTGGCATGTGTACCTGTGCATTTATGTTTAGCACCCAGCAAACATTATGTTTGGATATAGGGCTCTGTTTTGTGCTCCAGCCTGAAGGTGATGAATGCACTTTCTCCAGGTAAGAGATTTCCTCTGTTTCCCATGCTAAGATGTTGAAACCCACAGAATTGGGCTGTCATTTTCCTCTCTGCTGAAAGGCAGAGGCTGTTCTGGCACAAGGTGCCTTTACCTTGACCCCAGGAGGGACCCCAAGCAGGATCCTGCAGGGCACTCACACAGCTGGTGCAGAGTCACACTGCTTTGCAACAGGAGCACACAAATCCCAAGTAAGCAGAACTATGCCTGAAGAAAACAGCCTCCTCTATCCAGCTAATTAACTCTGGCAGACACATGATTTCCAGAGATACCTACATTTGGCTCAGCAGTGTTTTGTTTTTCAGGGTGGGATGGTAACAGCATTATAAACAGGGAGAACAGCTGCAGGTTTATGGACCAGTTTCTTTAGCCTGTACTAGGACTGCATGCTGGGTTGCACCTGGGGAATACTCATGTCATTTCTGCAGTGAAGATAGAAATGTAATAGAAGTTATGTCTGCAGCATACACACTGACATGTCAGTGGAAAAAAGAACATTCATCAGCATTAATAAGGAAAATATACAAGTATTCAGAACTTAAGAGGAAAACAGGAAAGACCTAATCAGAGTAAGCACTCAAAGGGAAAAGGTGACGGATGCATACGTAGAGTCGGGGACGGCTCAGCTGTAAACTGATTATTTTGCTATTGCTTGACTGATGCCCTAAATCAACCTGATATAAAAAGCACAAAGAAGACATGGGCCTGTGTATCAGTAATTAGTGCCATGTCTCAGAGCTGTACATCCTGAGGTGTTACAGCTGGTATTAAAATGGCAGATTCACAAGCAGAGAACTGCAACAAACCCCTCTGATGCTTACTAAACAGAAAGTTAAACGCCAAGTCTAGGGATAATTCTGCCTGTAGGGATGAAATTGATCTCTGCAGAAACTCCGTGCCTGTCTCAAGGATCTTGCCCTCACGAAGCTTTTGGTCACACAGCAAAACCAGAAACTGAACCTTAACATGCAGGGTCCGCTCTTCTGCGAGCACAGAGCMATGTGCCTTTTCCCGCAGTGCAAAAGGGCACTGGCAAAAATGCTCCACCCCATGGGCCTCTCATTCCCACTTCTTGGTCACTGTAAAGGTTTTTGGGGCAGCAGGGTACCTGTTAGCTTACCCAGGTTCAGAATAACCTTGGAAAATGAACTTGCAAGGGGAAAGGGAAAGGGTTCCCCCTGCAAGATGTGTAAGACTTGCATTTAGGTTCTTTAAACCAGCACAAACTGGAGAAGATATGGGGAACTGTACCCTAAACCCCAGTCCAGCACCTCAGCCCTTGACACGCTTCCTATATCCATATCAACTGCCAAGCACAAGCAACCTGGCTGTAAACCAACATGCCTAAGAAACTGGAGCATTTACCTACGTGCCACAGCCATGAACAGTGCCCTTCATCTGCTGTAGGGGAGGGGGAAATCACTGACTAACACTTGGTTTAGTTTCCACATTGGCTTACTTTTCTTAGCAAACACCGGCAGTTGTGCCAAAGCCAGTTGGACCATTTGTGGATGTCACTGTGTATCGACACACAGCCAGTGCTGATGGCAAAAAACCTGCTTGATTTCAGGTCTGTTGCAGGATCTGAAATGGGATTCCAGAGCCGAGTAATTCAATGCCTCTTAGTTTAGTCTTTCTGCAGAGCTCATCATTTTTAAATGGCTCACCCTCAAAGAGGAAAGCTGGCAGTGCACATCTTATGATTTCCAAAAGGCTGTTGTTTACAGAGTGCAGCTGATAATCAAGAGCAGCAAACTTAATTAGCATCTTTGAAAAGGCAAAACCTCCGTGACTTGAAAGTCTGGGAATACATTATCACCAATCAATGTTTGGAAATGAGATTCAGGCACGATGCTGAATGAGCTCTGGTAATCTATATGAATCTTCCTGAATATGCAGAAAGGGAAACCATTCCCTTCTCCAAGCAAAAGTTGCATCCCAGTACCAGCTGATGAAGTTGGGAAGAGAGGAAAAACTCTCTATAATTCCCTTTGCTGTTTGAAGTAAATGTGTATACACACATGCATAGAAAGAGAGCTGTATATTGACATTTTGCATCTGCCTGGTTTAGGACCAGGTTAATCCCTGCTAGGATAGACAAATCTAGGCCAGCAAGTCAAGCACTGGACACAAGATTTCTTGAGCTAAACATGATAAGATGTAAAACCCAACAATCATTACCCTCAGTTAGTTAGTAAAACGTTGCCTGCTCCAGGTGTAGAAGGCTTAGTGTTGATGTAATGCAAATGCTTTGACCTGGAATTGCAGAAGTTATATGATCGAGTCCTTTTCCTTGCCAAAGCAACACTGTTTGTGTATTAATTTTTGTCCGGGGTTTGCCTGATGCAGCGTTAAATCTCCCAAGCACGGGAACCTTCAGCACTCCCGGGGGTGACTTTCTCCAACTGGAACCACTTTTTCATGACCTGCTTTTTCTCTATTTTAGAAGGATGTTATCTCATTCCAGTATCATCTCTTCATATCACCTTAACACACAACTTCTTGCTCCCACAACATTTACAGCCCACACTTGTTTGCAGACTTTTACAAGTGTGAGCCTTCCAGGGCCAAGTTCTTCCAGTCTTCTTCAAACGGGAGATGTCTCCAACCTGGGTGACACTGCAACCTTAAAAACTTCCCACTGCCTCAGGAGAGGGCAGATCACTGACTGGAAATCAGTGAATCACTATGCCTTGGATGCTTGCCCTTACAGCGGAGGAGCACATGGCTTGACCCTCCTTTGGGAAATRGAGGGGAAAAAGGAAAAAAAAAAAAGCCCTAGTGTGAACCCAGTCCCCTGGCCAGTGGCCAAAGAGGTGAAAGAGCAAAAAGTCCACTTATTTTCTCTCTCTCTGCTTATACCAGAGTGTTTTGATCTGAAACCTCCTATTTGTGCTCCTGACCAGGCTCCAGGCTGGACCTGGCAGATCTTACCCAGACCCTTTATTTCCCTGACCAGCCAAGTAAAGACCCTGATAGCTTAACCCGCTCTGGCAGAGTCTGGCTTCTGTGTCATCCAGCTCTTGGAGCACTTGTGTTTAAAACAAATGGCACAAATATCCTGGTTTCTTGGCCCAGCCCTGTGAGATGAAAGTGGATATTTAGGATCCTCCTGGTGAAGCTGGGGTTTGTCTCTCCTCTTTACCATTGCTATAATTTTCTTCTTCCCTCCCAGCCCAGAGAGAGGGCAAGCACCCTGCCTCTGGAGCCTCTTGGTCCAGCGTCCAAAACATTAAAAGAAAGTAAATGAAGTGAGAGCCGCAACTGATATAAAATGCTCAGGCTGCACAAAACCAGACACGCAGCTCTCCGTGTCCGGACAGACAGGGAGTCACACCAGACAACGTACGGGACTTACCCTGCAAGTACAGGGACGCATCATCTGTGGTTTATTGTTCGGTACCTGCTGGGATGGCAGGAGAAAGGCAGGGAAGATAAAATAGCCATCTGAGAGAGAACACGTGTGCTGTACTTTGTAATTGGAAGGTGAAGGTGCAAAGATTCAGGGAAGACACTGAACCCTGCAGAAACTTGCTTGCTCTCCCACAGCTTTAAGTAAACTTGCCAGGACAGGCACCAGGAGAGTTGTCCCTGGGATGCCTGAGGACACACAAGAGTACACAGGACAAACATACCCAAGTGGCTTGCTGTCGTGAAAACCTCTCCCTCTCCCACACTGTGCTTTGCTCCTACCATTAAGGTGTACTTCAGGGGACTGGCCAGGCACTTTGAGCACAGGGAATAGGCTCCAGAAAGGCCACAATGATTGTGGTGGGACCTGGGGTCAGAGGGCATGTGTTGCAAGACCTGGTCCAGGCGAAGGGGGGTCGCACGTGCAGTTCCCCCCAGCACAAAGTCCCCGTACACAGCAGCAACTGTGAAGAGACTAGAAAAGCAACACAGGTGCGATCAACCCTGTGAAAAACAGTTTGCTGGCACATTGCAGCTATGCACATGAAAATTCATTTAGGTTTAGCAACAGATGCCAGCAGTTCAGCTGTACAGTGGACTGCGTTATTTATATCTTGGGAGAGGTCCAAGAAATAGAGGGAGAGCAACCGGAGGATGACTGTTGAGTGCTCATTCTTCCATAGTGCAGCAGTGCTGGCTACTGCAGCGTTACCCAAGGTTAACGCGGATGTATGATCAAAATGAACGCATGACCTTCTGCAGCACCCATACCGCAAGCTGCCAAGGAAGGAGGGTGTTTTTGTCCAATTCCTATACATACCAGTTTACTGGAGATAATGAATTCAGTTACCTAGCAGCATTTACAGGGAAGGCAGGAAACCTGAAAAAGGGTGTGAGTTTTATATCCACCTTCTTTTTTAATGAAGGGAAGTAAAAAAAAAAAAAAAATTACTAAAAGTATTTGCCCTGAAGAGATTTCAGCCTCCCATGTACAGACTGGGAATACACTTTTTGTCCCTGATTTACAATGTCAGCTGAGAGATGAGCTGCTAAGGGTCATGGGGAGCTCAGGGCAGAGCATGAGCCAGGCAAAGCTGCCCGGCAGAAAAGGACCTGGGTGTGTTGGTYGACAGCCGGCTGAACATGAGCCGGCAGTGTGCCCAGGTGGCCAAGAAGGCCAACGGCATCCTGGCCTGTATCAGAAATAGTGYGGCCAGCAGGAGTACGGAAGGGATCGTGCCCCTGTACTTGGCACTGGTGAGGCTGCACCTCGAATACTGTGTTCAGTTTTTGGCCCCTCACTACAAGAAGGACATTGAGGTGCTGGAGCGTGTCCAGAGGAGGGCAACGAGGCTGGTGAAGGGTCTGGAGAACAAGTCCTACGAGGAGCAGCTGAGGGAACTGGGGTTGTTTAGCCTGGAGAAGAGGAGGCTGAGGGGAGACCTTATCGCGCTCTACAACTACCTGAAAGGAGGTTGCAGCGAGGTGGGTGTTGGTCTTTTCTGCCAAGCAACTAGCGATGGGACGAGAGGAAATGGCCTCAAGTTGTGCCAGGGGAGGTTTAGATTGGACATTAGGAAAAATTTCTTTACTGAAAGAGTGGTCAAGCATTGGAACAGGCTGCCCAGGGAAGTGGTTGAGTCACCATCCCTGGAAGTATTTAAAAGACGTGTGGATGAGGCGCTTAGGGACGTGGTTTAGTGGACATGGTGGTGTTGGGTTGACGGTTGGACTTGATCTTAAAGGTCTTTTCCAACCTTTATGATTCTATGGTTCTATGGTTCTATGATTCTAATACAACGTAGCAGTGGTTACATCAGTATTTGCTTGTTTCTCTGCAGTGCCACGTGGCTCTTAGCAAACTCAAGATCTTCGTTAAGATAAATAGTAGAGCTGTGGAAAAAAAAAAATCACAGACAATTCTAATTTTCTGTCTGTGTTAATAAGATGCAGAAGCTCTTTATTGCCATGAAGATGTGCACCAAAGTTTCGCTCTGGGACTCATTGCAAGTGTTGTATTTCTTCTGAAGAAATTATTTGAAATGATGCACTGAGCTACACTATACCTCTGGTCTTACCGTTCACACAAGGCATCTAGCTAAACACCAGCAGCAAAAAGCACAGTATTATCAGCCTACTGTAATGCCCATTCAAGCCAGTGAGAAGATTAAGGGATGTTTAAGGAAAGTATATACTAGTTGTTAATACATATGTTAGATATATTACAATCTGAGCCTAACCAGGGGTACCTGAGATCACACCTGAAAATGGACCGATTTGCGGATTTGCCCTAATACATATATATGTAGATATGTGCACACTGAGTGAAAGACAAGCTTTTTCCTGCTACAGGCTGCTTTTATTTTTTTCCCCTCATTGGTATTTTTTGTCTTCTTTGAATTCCTGCACAGGTTATTTCCATACCAGAGTCCAGCTGAGTCATCTTCCTCTGCTGCGGCAGAGCACTGGCTCCATCCAAAGTCAATGGCAGGTTGTTCCCTACTGCTCACAAACCAGGATTTCACTCCTTGCAGGTTTCCCATGTGGGATGTTTTGAATCCCTCCCTGCCCCCATCATGTGTGACTTTTAACAATTTAGGAGCACATGCAAATGACTCCTCCATATGGCAATCTGATCATCACTGAAAAGGTGCTGCAGTTATTTACTAGAAAAGCAGTGTTGACAAAAATAGCAATCATGGGCTAGAGTTGTCTGTTTTATCCCTGCTGTAGCCTCCAGCAAATCACTTTGCCTCCATTTCCCCATCTTGATCCAATACATTTTGCCAATCCTATACTGTCCAATCATACATCAGACCATGCTTATCACTGGTAGATCTGTTAGCTGGTATTACTAATTATAGATACTCACTGCACATGTGAGGTTTTTCTGATTTTGGTTTGACCTGACTCACATTTGCTGCTAATGACTGTGTGGACTTTGTAATGGACTTCTGGTGCAAACAAGGCATTATCTATTTGCTTTCTGCAGTGGTGGCTTAAAATGTGTCGTTTCAGGGAACATGGTGCTTACAAGCTTACTTGTTGGTGCAAGAAGTAAGTGCTGCCCAACACACCGCACTCTGACATAAGGTACCCCCTGTGATTGATCGAATGTAGTCTGAGAATAATACTAAAAATGAAAATGAGCCCCAGAGAATTCAGGCTGTTACACTGAAAATGTGAAAACCCAAACAAAAGTATTATAATTGGTGTGATGACACCTTCTCTGCATCCTGGCTGTCATGTGGCTATTAAAGCACAGCTACCTTACTACTGTGGAAAGCTGCAACTTACAGGGATCCCATCTGCCTCCCTCGGACCTTTTTTAACAAACCTTTCTCTGCCTTTTGTGTTATGCTTTAGTCAGGACTGCCTGAACCTGTGAGTGCCCTCAGAAGCACTTGACAAAGGAGTTCGATGGGTATGTGCAGCTGACAGTCAGCGTGCCTCAGGCACTGAGCTTTATTAGGTCCCTTTAAAAATTCCCCATATTATGTGCCCCTCACAAATACACAAATCTATTCCCCTGCACTGCTTGCCAAGAGCGACTTGGACGGCAGGGACAGAAAAAGTGCAGCGGGGCAGGAAGGGGAACACCCAGTAGGAGCCGTGACTTGTTTTGTTTGTTTCTTGATGCAAACAGTTTCTTGGATTTGAGCTTTGCAAATCTGTCCTCTGCTGTCATTCACTTACAGTAACTCACAGTCCATTTTTCCAGGGTGAAGGCTGATGCGAGGCAAGGAACATGTCCCATGGGAATGGACAGTCTCTCCACCAGGAGGAATGAGGGATGCACCAAGCTGCTGCCATCCTGATCGTGATGATAGCAGCGTCCCGATCCTCCTTCATCAATCTGATCTACCTTAGAGCTTTTGTGTTGTGTTCGTTTATTTATTTGTTCTTGGCAGCAAGTGTTCCTGTGCTCCAGAAAGCACTGGAACAAACGCTGCTTCACTGGGGAGAGGTTTTGCCCTGGTGGGATAACTCCAAGGTTATCCGAAGTGCTCCTGCTGAGGCAAATCAAGCCAATCAGGAAGCCCCCAGAAACGTGGGCTGTGCTCGGTTTGTTGTTTCCACCCTTAGACATTTCCTGCTATTGTTCTTGTCATTTTCTCTGAGTGTCCACCGGGCTGGTGGGTGGTGCTGCTACCGCCGGCAAGGGTTTTTGGGGAGGCTGCCAGTCTTCTCGGGCACATGGAGAGCTCTGTGCCGTTCCTTTCACAGACTCCCAGCACAAATTTCCAGCATACAAATGCAGGGAAGGTGGGGCTGTGGTAGTAACTGCATCTCAGTGAACAAAGTACCTTTTCCCGCTGGCCGCACGCAGCTGGGCAGGAATGAAATCATGCCATAAAATGATGAATGAATTTTGGCTCAAGAAATTGCTTACCACCCCAGGAGAAGCAGAAGGTGGGTGGGTAGAAGCAGCAAGTCCACAGCATCCTGGGATTCATTGAGAGCTGTAGAAAGCTGAGGAAATACTGACTATACTCTAGAAACTGACTGCTCTAGTTTTACCTCTGCCATCCAGAGTCTAGTTTTCTCTTGCCAGGAGTGCCGGAGGTCACCTACAATGGCCTAACCCCATCACACCATCAGAGGACCAAAGGAGCTATAACTATAAAGGCTTCCCAGGGACAATGCCCGTATCTCATTTTTTAATTCTCTGAGTTTCACGATTACATTTTTCTTTCATCAGATGCATGTCACGAGTTTCTACCTGCAGGGGAAGGACTGAGAAGAGCTGCATGCTGCACTCCCCATGCTCCAGTCTCAGCTGGAAATCACAGCAAACCAGTTCCTAGACACCCACCACCTGCTCAGGTAATCATGAGCACATCTTTGGTTTTCATCTACAGTGTAAGGCAACTTCCCRTGCTGTGGAGAAATTGTGAGACCGAATTTGTGCTCAGACAGCATCTGTAATTCTGCAGAGAGATCTCTGGAAGTATGGTGTTGTTTCTGAGCTGTACTGGTGAATAGGGCCAGCTACACAGCTGTGTGAAGAAACGAGTGGGAAAAATTGCTCTGAGATTGCTCGGGGCTTACTTTTCCAACCCTTTGCTCCACATTACTTAACATCAGCCACACCTGAGTCACTGCTGTCTGATCCCTCACGGTGCTGGAGTGYGAATTAAAAAAAAGGAGAGCGACATAATAACACAACAATGCCCTCCTTTTTATTTTCCATGACAGATCATAAGTCCTCCTTACTGCCTCATGGAAAGTTGGAACGAGGCACGATTTTAATTGTGGGAAGCTGCAAAGTTTGTCTTGACTTTGCACTGCGTGTTTGTGGTTGGAGTCAGCTGACGGCTTCCTGCCTGCGTGGGTCTCGGATGGGTGAAATTCTTGACCCCTGGACTTCCCAAGAGCTGCAGAGCTTCCAAGTTGGGATAAAGCAGACATAGAATCATAGAATCATAGAATCATAAAGGTTGGAAAAGACCTCTAAGATCATCGAGTCCAACCGTCAACCCACCACCACCACCACCACCATCTGGGTTGATTTGGTTCAGGGGAGCAAAAACCAGGCACTAGAGCACCTGTAGCCCAGGATGGGTTAGAAAAGGGATTATTCTCCTTTTTAAGAGAACCTTTAAAAGCATGCCAGGGTCTATGTTTTGATGGTTGGCCCGCAGCTGGACATAGGGCATAGCAGAGAGGTGGCACGGGACTGCATTTCTGAGGGTAAATATCATAGAGGAGAACCTCAAAGCCATCTAGCAGTGTGGTAACCCCCTACTTTCTAATAAATTACTTCTCACTCAGTTCGTTATTCTTTCTGCAGCAAGCTGATGAAAGCCAAACGTAGCCTGACGCGTTCCTGGCTACGATCCTGGGGAGGGGCTGGCTGGTCACAAGGAGCTGGTTCGCCTTCTGTGGTTTCAGTGGATCCCATGGCTACGCAAAACGTCCTCGCAGGGGTCTCCTCACCTGTGTGAACAATCTCTATGCCTGGAATGGTGGTACTGAGGGATGGGGTAACAAGGGGAGCTGGTCCATGTCACAGCTCTGGAAATTCCTGCTATGTAACTAGGGAAAAGAGACTAAAGTTTTGCAGGACTTCCCTAAAGTCTAAATGGTTTATTTTGTCTGGTTTTGAGTCTCACTGTGATCTTAATGCTCAAGGATCCTGGCCTGGAGAAAAACTCAGATGAGTCTTGGCAAACCCATGAACATTTTTGGTTTTACCTGTACGATTGACTCCCCTCGTCTTCGTTTCTGTCTACGTTTTTTTATGTTGGTATTTGAACAAAGCATTCAAGTAAAGTAAGTTCTTGTAAGAATGGGCAATAATAAATGTAAGACCATTGTGAAAATCTGCTTGGGTTTACAGCACTGACAGAACATTTTCATTTGCTTTGTCTAAAATTTCACAACAACATGAGACCAAGGGCAAAGGCTTCACAGATGCCCATATTATTGAGAAGGCTATGTCCCATTTCCCAGTATACTTCATATAGGTTATGTATGAAGGCGTGGGAAGTTAAGAAATTTCTGGCTAGTTTTTAAGTTACAAAAGATGCAAGTAGGCACCTTCAGGGATTCACAAAAAGGCTTAAAAGTGATAGAGGTGCTCTTGAAAATGGGATATAGGTACTTCTGAAAGTTTGTCTCCTGTGATTTCTGTGCCAATTGGTGTATAGTTACGAACACTTTTCCAGCTTTATTGTTTAAAGGGACTTCATCTATGGATGTTTACGGTAGAAGTGATAGGGCAGTAGATGAAAAAGCAGTACTGAAAGCCTTGAATTTAAACAAGAGAGATAAACAGGCATTAAACTGTAGGTGTGTATGTAGTTCCAGTGGTTTGAATAGACAAACTGATACACTTGGATGTAAGTGTCTCTCTGACGCAAGGCTTAAAAGGGTAATGACATTAATCTGCAGAAGACAGCTCAAAAGTAGGAAAGTTATCCCAGTGCTTTGGAACGGGCAGACTGAAAATGAAATTAAACTAAAAAAGCCTTATTTGAAATAAGGCATAGAAACTGAGAGCAGCGATAATATTGTGGGAGCTGGAACGGCATTGGCTGCATTACGACTACCACTAGATGAGGGCAGTTGGAAGTGCAGGCTGTCGAGATGACTGGCCAAAGGGCTGGCAGGTTATTCACTAAGCACCAGATGGACACCACCAACTGTCTAAATGCTTTCTCCCTCATTTGTAATTGGCCTCATTTGTGGCTGAGCTCCCTGGCTCTGCCTGTGGTTCTCAGCTCTGCTGTTGGCAGCCCCCTTGGCGTACACCCTGCAAGCTCCTGTCAGTGTGACAGTCCCTGCAGGAGCTGTGGGTTTGCCGGTCATGCCCTACTCTAACAAAATTTGCCTCATTAGCCGTGTGAAACACCCACGGCACCATTTCTTTCCACTCTCCTTTACTTTTTTCATTTTTTTGTCTTCTCATATTCATGTCAGCTGTTGTGATCAGTCACAAAGAGGCATTTTGTGATGTTGGTACAGGACCATTGGTATTTGCCACCTTATGCTATGTTAACACTGGTAAGTAGGAACAGTCTAAAGATGCAGCTTTGTGCCCAAACCAGCCTTGCCTGTAAGCCTCCCTGGCTTCTCCCTGGCGATCCAAACCCGAACTGAGTGCTCTTGTGGCCTTCTGGCTATAGGGCTGCTCTGGTCTCTGCTCGTTGCCCCACTGCATGCCTCCTGCTAGGTGTTTGGGACTTGTAGCATCAAGGTCAGAAAGTCCTCTTGCAGAAAGTCCTCCTGYATTTCCTTGTTCCTGCCTTCTTCACTGGCATGTCCTCTTTGGAAAGTACCAAAGTCTCGAGGCCAAGAAGTCCTTGAAAAACTCCATATCTGTGAAGGAAGGAAACCTGGGAATGAGCTTGTGCTGAGCTCCAGAAACTCTGTGTGGATTGATTTGTAGAAGGACACGAACCACAGTTTAGATGGGGAAAGGTGAGTTGCCTGGTTTGGGCTAATTTTAGATGGCTTGAAGTTTGAACCTAAAGATGACAGGAACACCTACTTGCCTTGGAAAGGCTGGTCATGCAACAACCACCAATGTGAAGGCTCAGCCCAGGAGGTGGTTGCTGTCCCACACAGAGCTCGGTGTGTGTGCTGGTGTTGCAGAGGATGGCTCCTGCCTGGCCCCGTGGCACAGCTCTCACCATCACGTTTTCACAGCATTATTCCTGCCTATGGCTGGCTCAGGTGGGTGCCATTGAGACAGAAAGTAGAAACCATTTCCAAAGGTACCAGGCAAACTGTCTCACCACTGCTTTCCTGGTGTTACAGTCAGGTGGGAAAGAAAGCAGAGGGGTGCTGCTGCTCTTGAACAGGTCAGTAAAATTGGAAACATGAAGAGGTCCAACACTCAGCAAAAAAAAGATGCAGGACAAAGGAGAGAGTGGTTTTCTCCGACAGCACACCGTCAAGAGCTGGGGAGAGCCATATTCAGTTTATCATKTCCATGCACATGATGCAGGTAATCGTGGATGGATTATTTTCACCCAGAAACAAGTCTAGCTGTTGTAGCTTGTCCAGCTAACCTGTCAGCCGAGAGCCAGCAGATGACTTGGTGTATTCTGTCCATGGTCACTTAATCCTCCGGAAAGGTGGTTGAAGTTGTACTTTACCCCACATTTGTGGAGGGCCGTGGCTCATTACCATGGCTCACCTGGAACACGGTAAAGTGATGCACTCTGGTAACTTGACTGTGACTTTGAGCCCTTCCTCTCTTTCTGTTTCAAATACCTATCTCTGAAATCAGTATTGCAGTAAATACCTGCTTGACAGGGGTGCTCTCAAAGACTGTGGCCAGGGGGACCAAGAAAATACCACGGATAGATGCAGGTATTTAATAGAGGTTTTTAATAGAGAGTGCTAAATGTCCAGTACATCTTGCACAGCCCATAGCTATTTTCTCTTTTCTCATTTCCTCTTAGCTCTCCCTCATGCATTTCTCCTTTGCTAAGCCTTGGCTCTTCCCATAACAGATTGTGTGGAGTCACATATCACAGTGTAGGAAATGCTTGTTTGGCAGAGTTTTGTCCCCTAATAAAAATAATACCACAAAACTTCAGATGTACATGCTAAATATACCTCAATGGACCTAGGGAGCACTGCAGAATGGCCCCAAATGCTAACCTTCACTTGTGCTCCTGCACCAGTTTGTACAAAGAGAGTATTATCATGAAGGTCACATACTAGCTTCCCTTTCTGCTTCCCATTCCTGCTGCATGCTATGTGGCTTGCTTTGGTAATCGGAAAGGATTGCTCCGCAGACAGACCACCGCTGCCCAGGGGACAGAAACAGGTCTGCCACAGCGGTGAAGAATCAAGGAGAGGCGTCCATGTCCAGCTATTAAAAAAACAGGAAAATAATAAAAAAATCCCTACCACTGCCTGCATAAACAGATTTTACACGGTGGGATTGCCGGAGGAAGTGTTTCTCCGCAGTGTACGGGGCCATCTAGTGAGCGCGGGCATCACAACAGCCCCGCTTTCTCCACTGCACTGTTTGTCCTGCTTATCCCCAAGACAAGACTTCACACACTATCTGCCAGCAAGGTACWCACACACACTTTAACAATATTTTCCACTGCAAGGTGAAAGGAGGAACACTGCTGCAGGGGGGGGACAGGATGACAGCAGCAGAAAGTGCATGGCTGATGCCGGGAGCTTGGTGTGCTGGCTTTCTGGGGGAAGTCAGAAATCCAGGGGCACTGGCAGTGGAAAGGCAGTGTGCAAGTTTCCACTGAATCATGTCCTCAGCTGCAGAGCTGGTGATGACAAAGGGAACTGCTCAGCCAGAGGACACTGCAGCAATTGGGTGGTGACAAAACCTTGTGAGGAGCAATGAGACATTGGCTCCTCAATATTATGTGGTGGTTTCTCTGACAAACAGCTGGTGAGGGGCAAGGGAATGGGAAAGTGATGTGTTAATAATTTCAAGATCTCAGAGAACTGATGCTTGTATTTTGCATGATGCTGGACTGATAGTCCTGGAAGGAAAACTGCTGCAATGTGAAGCATTATACCCACAAAGTCCTGTCACCACGCCTCACCTCTGAGCAGACCGGACTGATTGCCTGGGGATGAACATGCGACCAGCCGTGCTGCCCATTCACTCTCCTGTGTCTCCTGTGAGGCTGCCAGATTATGAAAGCAACAAGAAACATCTGGGGATTTTGGTAGCTTTTTGTGGCTGCTCAAAGAGTCCTCAAACATACCTGAACCCACAGCCGACTCCGAAACCTACAGCCAGCGTCATGCTGTTCTGGTACAAACTCTGCTGGTTCAGCCAGGGGTACAATGCCGGAGAATGTGAGCATGGGAGGGTATYTGGGCATTTCAGGTGCCACCACGTGACTCCTGACTCCCCAGTGACACTTTCCACTTTCAGCATAGACACAAGTGTTTTTAAGCAGGTTTGTCCTGCTGCATTAAAGGTACCTCAGAAAACTGGAAGGGAAAAGTTGGAAGATCCTCATCTAGTGAACGTCAGTTTAAACTCATTGAATGCTAGGAGCCAGGTCAGCACACAGTCCACTAGTTCATCTGCCTTCAGCAGAATGAATGCATTCACTTCCTCATCTCTTGGACACTTATTTGACCTGTTTGGACCTGCCTCAAGGGTGAACTCTTCATGTCCACCAGCCTGTCTCTGGAACAGCTGTAAACCTGGAACTTGGTAATTATAACAATGACAAACTGTTCCACATTCTCCTGAATTGTCATTGAAGCCTTGACCTGCAAATGTTAGGATACCAAATTAGCTTTCAGGCTGTCATTAGTCCCAGTGAATGTTAGTGTGCACATCTGGAAGCATTTGCTATTTCAATATAGTCTGTGTGTGTGTTTACATAGGCTATGGACAGGAGAAACAAAATATAATTAGCTTTGTAGCCCTGCAGCCCAGAAAATACAGTATTGCCATTGCTAGTAACATGTCCCAAGCTTTGTAATAGCTTTGCAAGGCCCTTAGGACTTGCCAGGCTCTATCTATACTAGCCTCCTTTGTCTTACTTCTGTGCATGTTTGTATAATCATATGGCATAGCTACAATTTTCAGACAGCATTGCCAAGCAGTTTTTTCTGTAGAAAGAAATATTCATGACCCCACTGTAGTGATTCAGTGCAGAGGAAGATGGGCTTGATGCCACAGCTGAAGCCTGGGAAGAGGGACACAGGGTGCTGCGAAGAGGAGGATGGTGTGGGATGACAAGAGATGGGCCGGCACAGGCTGGTCCTGGAGACCCCATGGTTATAAGCAAATTTGCAATGGTCAGATAAAGACATGCAGACCTAGAGCTGGACAAAACTGCTTTGAGTGGAACAAAGAGAACAAAGAGCAAGTATCTATAATACACTCCATATAAAGCAATTTGTATCTGACGTGGAATTACAGACCCATGAAAAAAGACCAAGGTATAAAGGGTGTTAGAAAATATATACAAATTGCCTCAAGTGGACTTAAAACTGAGAAGAAGGAAACCATGAACGTCTACATCACATTCCTCCTGGCAAAGGGAAGAAACCCTCACCATCAACACAATATTTGCCCTGATGAGGAGCTTAAGACGCTGATGACTTGCCATATCTTTTATCTCTCTCCACAAYTGATCCAAAGGTGTTGTGGAAGAGTGACTGTAAGAGCAAGAGAAAGGAACAGGTACTAGGAATGCATAACAGTTGTAACTGTTCTGGAGACTTTTTATGTAAAACTTTTTAGGTAATATGTTCCTTTTTCCCTCCTATAATGCTTTGACTGAGACTAAAAATAATTCTGTTGTTAGATTGGTAGGATTTAAATTACCTTAATGAAAAATTCTCAGCTTTGCATAAAAAGTGTGCTTATTTTTCATCATAAGAAGTTTTTGAGTGCAACTTCATCACATTGTAGACGGGAGATGGAGATCTATCTATTTCCCAGCTCAGTGCCTTAGGCACTGGACTGTCCTTCTTGGGTTTTTCTGTGATCAGATGGGCTTTGGGGAGAATCTTTAGAAGAGTGTTTTTTCAAGAGCTAATTTCTGCACAGCTAATTTAAGGACAGAAATAATTTTCTAGGCCTCAAATTTAAATTTGTTTAAAAAAATTCCCAAATGCTGTAATAATACAACAACATGTGTAAGTTTAATGTTATTGAATGTGACAACAAACATTATTTCACAGCCTCTATGAGAAAGACCAGACCACACTGAAATGCCAGTTCTGGATCAAGGTTGGGTTGCTGGATCTAGGTTGCTAAACTAGAAGATTAGGAAATAGATGCAGGACAGTGCCAGTGGGTAAAGGAGGAGGAAACTGGTAGGTGTTGCATAAAAATAGAAAGCTTTCCAGGAGAAAGACAAAATAGAGCTTTTTACTATAGTTCATTTAAAAACACTTATTTGTTCTTCTTATAGATTATGTTCTGTTTACGTAATGCTTCCCTGCACTTTTATTTCTGAAATCACCATAATTTTGTAGCAAAACCAGGTATTTTGAAACAGCAAAGTAAAGTGTTAAAATATAACATGTCTGCATTACAAAAAAACTCCATACTTTTCTGTCTGTTGAATTCACCAGATGATTTTGGTATACCTCATATGGCACTTTTCTTCATATTTATGGAAAACAGTTGCTTGGCTTGAATCAAAATTCTCATTTCCTGCTCCTTACAGAGTCCTCAATCTAGGAAGGATGTTATACAGATGTGACACTTTCAGATATGCCAACTCATACAAAAAGGCTATGTCATTCTTTAAAAGAACATCAGGCTGATATTTCAAAAACCTGAAGCAACTGTGAAGGCATGAGACCAAAAATTTCTTATGGAGCTTTTCCTCATTTAAGGAATTACTGTTATATCCTTATAATTACGGTAGGATTTGTTACATGAAAGCAACTTTCTATTATTGCATGTTAATGAATAGAAAACATCTTCTGTAACACTGCTATGAAAAAAACAATCTTTGGATTATTTCAGTGGAGGATGGATACATTTGGTTTCTAGATTAAAGGCTGGAAACTATGATACAACAGTAGTATTATTTGCATGCAAATAAAATCCAGATTTGTTCTCAAAGTTCTTTTCTTCTTGTTCCACATTTTTTTTCCCAGAAGGTTTTATTGCTTAAAATCTTTCAGGTGATCTGTCAGTTCCTTAAGCAGAAAAAAGTGCTCTGTTTCTTTAGGAGTCTGAATACCCACATTCCTGAATATAACTGTCTGGGAGACTGTAGCATACATCCCGCAGTGGATGGACACACATGGACATTAAAACTTGGTGGCAAATTTTAGGAAGGCAGACCTCTCTGGCATTGATGCTGTAATTTTATGCAAATTTATTTTTATTCTAGGTAGAGCTGCCTTCTTAATATTCTTCTAGCTAGTATTCATTGTAAGAAAAATAAATGCAAGCAACCTTGTTATCACACCAGAAAAAAAGAAGGCATAAAACATGGTGTTTGGTACTATATACTTTCACTATTGAACAAATGACTTTTGACATCAATCGACCTAAAGCTTTCTCCCGCAGTCCATGCATACATCAGCTTTTGCCTGGCACAGAACAAGACTTTCTCCTTTAAAACATGGCAAAAAGAGAAAGCCCATGATTTCAATTTCCATTGTTTACATTCACTGAACTTCTTGCCCTGAAGCACCCCTTTGTGGGTACTCTAGAAATATGAAAACAGAAATTACTTGATTAACAGATGGCATCTTCTCTAATCTTAGTGAGATGCCAGCTGCCATTGTGTATCACCAAAAGCAAAAAGAAGACTGCAAGGCACCGCCCTCAATCTGCTGTGCAGGTGAATACATATGACCAGGCCACTAGAGCCTTCTTTACTATCCAGCTACTGGGTCGTCCTCATGATTTCTGCAAGTTACAAACCCTAAAGCAAGCAACATCTCCACTGACCGAGGCATCAGGACAACCACACCTGGGGTGACTTCTCACATGCTGCCTTTCACTTGGAAAATACAATGAAAACGGTGATTTTTGCATGTGTTGTACTTCCAGTTCTCGCCTACATCTCCTTGGTTTAAAAACAGCTAGACAGATCATGCATTGGTATCCTATGGCAAGGATGAGGCTATTAACAGCTGTCATCAAAACTAATCACACAGTCCAAAATACGACATTGAACCTTCCAGCTGTAAATGTTGTAATAGGGAAGAAGCTGTTCCAGATGTGGAGTTGGCCTATGAGCTGGCAATCCGTGTTTTAACCCTCCAGTGGTCAAGGAGTCAACCCCCGGGCCGTGGTGAGAGCAGAGCACTGGAAATGATGTGCCACAAACAGAAAGCTCATGTTAAAACCCCAGATGGTAAGAAGAAAGCTATAGTGGTGATGTGAAACCCTAGCCTACTGCAGGGCTGCTGCGTAGTGGGGTCATGGGGGTTCCCCAAAGGATGGAAGGAAATGTTTATTAATGAGAATTTTAAAGGGATGTGTTAAATACAATGAATTTCTAGAGGTCTGCCAAAATGAGCTCTGATATCTACTGAGCACACTTCAGTGTAATGTTTGTTGATATTATGGTCCTTGATTTCCACCAGACTTTTGTCTTGAATTTAGTCACAGTACTTCTAAGAAAGGAAATAGTCCAGTGTTGTTCTGGGTAGCTTTTGGGAGGAATCTTGATTCAGCTGATTTTATTTGCAGATTCCTCATGTTGGTCTTGGTTCATTAAAAACGTTTTTGATTAAGGAACACATTTAAAATATGTTTAAGCCTGGCAGATACCTGTGCTGAAATGTTCTCCTGACCTGGGGCCAGGTGCAGCAAAGCCATGCAGGTGTGATCCTTGCCTGCAGACAGGCAGCAGGGAATGGCAGCAGGGCACTCAACTCTCCCTCAGGGCTGGAGCAGCAGTGTTTTTCGGTGAGCCTGGATGCTCTGCATATCACTGCAGCCTGTTCCCACGCCACACTGACCGGCAGGTGACCTGTGTGTCCCACATACAAAAATAGATGAAATGTACAGCCTCCTTCCAGTTTTAGCTGAGGATGTCAGGGACATAAAAATACTTTTCTGTGGTAAACCAGAGCCTTCCCAGGGACGCTTCCTAATGGTTGCAGACAGCTGCCCACTCTCTGGGGTGGGATCATGACATTATTTCATGGAAACTGGGTTATATAAGCCCCAGCATTTTAGTTAACTATTTGTATTTTGGACACTCCAGTTAGGACCTAGTCTCTAGTAGTGGGGGGGGGGGGGGGGGGGGGGGGGGGCAAGACTGAAAAAAATCGTGATTCAGAGCTCCCAACCGTGATGGAAAGGTGGGGAAGTGCATGCAAAAAGCACATACTTTGTGACGTTACGATTACATTTCCATTGGGAAGCAGATAGGTGGTCAGGCTGCTGCTGGCACTTTCCACATGTCCTCAGAAGGGGTTGTAGTGAGAAAAGCCTGTTTTCCATACCAGAAATGCTCTAGGATTTTGCTCTTCTCAGCTTAAAATGAGCAGCTGATGGGGGGTGAAGTGTTTAGACAGAAGACTACTATGCAGAAATAAATAAAGACATGGAAGGGGGAGGCAGGCAGCTGTACTCTTAGGAAAGGTGACCTGGCAGCATTTAGGTCAAGGAGCCTCTAGAGAAGGCAGGCACCATCCCACCACGGTGCCTGCCCATGCCCCAGTGGAAACGTCCTTCCTGGTTTGCCTRTTGGCATGCAGACTGTGGGACACATATGCCTGGCAGCCTCGAAAATCTGCATCTCCTCCATGTTTAGGACACCACATGTTCTCACACCGCTTTGCCTCAGGCTTAACACGAAGCACAACAGGAGAGCTATTCTATGTATAAAACCTGCTTTTGGGACAGGACAGAGCAGGGAGCAGAAGCCATTACTGAACACAAGCCTGATGAAGACTTCTCCTCTGGAGGGAGGAAGCCTTGCGATGCTTGAGTGGCTGCTGAGCAGTCCTGCCCCGGCGGTGCTGCTGGAGACCACAGTGCTATCGCAGCACAAAGTCAGGAATGCCAAATATGTGTTTTGGGACCTGGAAGGCAGCTTAGTGACGGGATGACTAAGGGGCAGAAGGAAGAGGAGTGGAGAAGGCATTTCCAYGTCCTCCACCCTGCAAGGCGGGATCAATCACAGCTACACTATTGCTAAAAGGAGAGGGAAGAGACCAGCTAAGAAGCACCACGGTCCCTGGCCGGAGGGACCAGCAGCAGCAGGCAGAGGGCTGGGCTCCCCTCCAGGCTCCAGCACCGACCCCTCCTGGGTTCCTTTCTGCGAGGTGCCTGTCCTCTCCGCACCAACGACAAAGGCACTGGGGCAGGACCGCCTGGCGCGGCACAGGTACAGCGCCGAGCATGCCAGACTCGGTCCCAGCGGGGTGCTGCAGGGTGGCTGCTGTGACAGCCACAAAGCAGGATGAAGGAAGGGAACTGCGATTTGCCTGTGACAAGGTTAGCAATATCATATAGGTTAGGAAAGTAGCTTAATAATTCCCCTGTTGCCTTGGATGTTTAACATGCTGTATCAATAGCAGAGACTGGAGAAYGCTCTTGGCATTTCTTAGCAGAAGTCTGGAAGATATGAAATGAAGAGGTATAACAAACTACCTAAGGGAAGTACAATACTCGTAAGACCCATTTGTATGGAGCAACTGCTAGGACAGAAAATGTATCTGTTTAATTCTCCTCGCAGATACAATGTGATAAATAGCTGTTAAACAATTATGCAGCACTCATATGCACTGTTAAGCAGTTGTTTTGTTTCACTCTGGAAATTGCTTTATATCTGCCTGACCATAGATTATTCTTCTGTCTTTGTTTAGAAGAATATACTATTTTGACATTTGTGGGGTTAAAGGACGCTAGAAAATGATGGCATATGGTTGATGATTTCCCTGAGAAGTATTATTCCTTTGGAGAACATTGACTTAATTAAATGTAAAATGTTTACAGGAAAGTATCCATTTCATGACAATCTGACAGGACACTATCTCAATATTTTGTTTCCATGAAGCAGAAACGTCTGCTTTTTACATTACCATTTAAACTACGAACAGATAAAAATGTTAAAGTGGCAATGTTGATCATGTTTCAGTCTTATCAAAATAAATGTTTCCAGGAGGTCAAACAAATAATATTAATTCCTCCCTCTCACGACATTTTTGATAAACTTATTTTTCATCTGTATTTGAGACAAGGTGAAATTTCAAAGTCTCAGAATTTTCTGTAAGATGGAAATTTTAAGTTTTGACTCATTCARGTCATCACTTTATGCTACAATTTCATTCATAGCTTCAGCTTTTCATCATCCTGCCCTCTAGGGTCCACAGAATCTAAAATGTATGCCTTCTGTTCCTCTTCACAGATGCCTATTCTGACTCTAAGACAAAGGATGAAAATCCACAGTCTGTTTCAGACTAATGAAACAATGTAAAATTATTTGGAGAACAAAACTGGAGGTCTGAATGCAAACCAGCAGATTTATTTATGTCTTCAAATAAGAACTCTGAAACAAGAGACTCCAACACAGAAATATTTTGCCAGCTACTGAGCAGAGGGGGAATGGAAAGAAAACTCCATCATGATTTCAAGCAGTTGTACTGGGAGCTGGCAGGCTGGTTTGCACTGGTTCTGTGCCTGGCAGTGGCTGTTTCCAGATATTTCATGGAAATGTACCAAAAATTCAGAGTTGACTTGCATGCAGGAAAGTTTCTTCCTTACCTGCAGTGCAAGAAGTTGGCTTTGTCCTACACTGTAAGATCCAACACCCTTTCCTAAGCAGTAATTTACTCTGTAAACCCCTGAAGACCCTGCCTTGAATTTTGTAAAATACGCCACTGTAATGAATAATCAAGTGCAACAAGCTGATTGTGTATCATGCAAAAAATTTGGGTTCCCCTGTCCCCACATTTTTAATTTCCTGGTTTGGGTTTCACAATCTGTCATTTGCTCTGGTAAAAAGCAGTTCCTGCTCTCACTTCTCTGTTTCATTTCCATATACTTCTAGCACTTCCCTTCTCCAAGAGAATTACAGAAATACAGAAAATAGTGCAGCTGTCCCCCTTACCTCAAGTATCTCAACAAACCCCTGTCAATCCCCTTCCTAAAATTGTCTGGGAGTGGATATCCCCCTGTGGCAATTGGCAACCTACTCCATTGCTTCATTGTGCTCACTCTTGGAAAAGGTTTGGGGGAAGAGTTCTTGACTTTTTCTTTAAAGGTCTGGTCTTCTGGCATTTTAATCCAACTTCTCTTGTCTTTGGAATTTATTTGCCTCATCTTTATAGCTATTTTCAAACTAGTTGCAGACATTATCATGTCCCTGTTCACCTTTCTTTTCCCTAAATAGTTAGTTTTCTCTTGCAGGTTGTGGATCTTCGTGATCAGAAACAGGGAGCAAAGTCTGGGAGGGGGCTGGATGCAAGTGCTGAGCCCCAGCGGCTGGTGAGAAGGGGTCTGGGCAGGTCCTTGATGGCAGGCTGTGTTGGCTGAACTAGCATTACTCCTGATGTCTGTGTCTCTGACCTCGTCTCAGAGACCCAAAATGATGGAGACTCTATGGCCTTCGCAGTGCTTCACTGTCCTGACCGTTGGAAGGATTTTCCTAATGAATTTCCATTGCCAACACTTAATCTCAGTAGTTGTTGTCCTTTCTACCGTGAACACAAAGGACATGTTATTCCTTTCCATTGCAACGGCTGATGAAATATCTGAAGACCTACAGTCTGCATTAGACTGAGCAGTCTTTCCTTGCAGACCATGTGCCCCAACCACCCCCATTTTCTCCTCCTGATTTTCTGGCAATCCGCATTGTACTTTCAGTGCAGCACTCCAACTGCATGTTAATCCAGCTGAGGCCTTATTAATGATCAGCAGAGGAGGCTTCTTTTATGTCTYATTACCTGCATACCAATGTGTCTTTACAGCACAAAATCCTTGACTCACATCCAGCTTCTTATTCACTCTAATTCCCACATGCTTTTGAGAGAACTGGGCTGAGAGCCACAGCCCACTTGGTCTGCACAGTTGGTTATGCCTTCCTAAAGGTAAAACTTTGCACTTGTCTTCTATTGCATTTTTAAGACCATATCTGATYTGTAATCATGATACTGTTCTTCACTGTGTGTCCCCAGGTTTGATGTTGTCTTCAAGTTTAATGAACATATACCTTCTCATCACCTAAGGCGTTAATGAGAAGAWAAAATGGTCTCAGACCCAGCATAGAGTCCATCAAAACTTTTTCCTTCAATTTTGAGTGAATAGTTTTTTGCCAGTATTGTATCTGCCTTACAGAAGTTTTGTCCAAACCATATTTCTACTACTTGATTATAAAAGTATCAAAGTCTCCTTACCGTCAAGATAATTGGCATCCTCAACTGGCCCGGAGCTATAAGGTCTGCTAGCTGCCTGTCAAGGAAGCTTGTGTATCTTGACAGGCCTTACTTGATAAATTCAAGTTGTTTATGATTCACTATGTATTCTCCTAGACAACCACAAGTACTTCTCTAAGGATTGAAGTTCGGTTGGTATTCCCTAACTCTTCTTTTCCCTATCGCCTTGGTGAAGTTAAGCGTGACATTTGCTCTTCCTATGAACAGCCCTTTTCAAGATCTCAAAGAGAGAAGGCTGTGAGACTGCTTCAGCCAGTTCTCCAGTTTGGGGATGGATCTCACCACACTCGGATGGTCTGAAACCAGTTTGATTTGTCTCAGTACTCTCCAACTTGTTTTTCCCAATTCTGCTCTGGATATGTACCTTGCGTAACTGCATTTGCCATCTGATTGCAATATACCTTTCCAGTGAAGACTGAAGCACAAAAAAGGCTCTTACCTCAGTGTCATCTATTGTCCTTCTTCTGTGGAGGAGGGAAGATCAACATTTTCCTTTGCTTTCTCTCTACCAGTAATACTGCCACAGAATCATTTCCTATTACAATACAGGACAAATTATGCCTCTGCCTTTTTGGGTTTTGTCCTCACATGCTTTTGCAACTCTATTCAAGTTATGCTTAGCGATCTGAACTATTTCCATTTTCTGTGAACTTTCTTCTTTGCTTAAAGCCAAGGAGAAGCCAGTGATTTAGTACACTGAGTCTCTTACTACACSTCTTACCTTTCCTCTGGGCCAGTTTGTGCTTTTATGGTCATTCACCCTGTATAACTCCTCTATCCACAAAGCTTTCAGTTAYGAATTCTCTTGAKTTTACTGAAATCTGCCTACCCCAAATCCATTCTTTTTCGTTTGCTTTTCCATTCATAAGTCACAGACTTTGTAATTTCACTGTCATCCTAGAGGCTTTCTAACCTTTCCATTCTGAGGGGTCTCGCCATGGGCTAATCACTCTGGTGCACAGTTCGTGAACTTCCTCTTTCTGCATAGTTAGCTAAAAAGATGAGTTCATGCTACAAAGATTTGCTTCCCTGTGCAAGGTGAGGTCAAGATAATTATGACCTTTTTTTTTTTTTTTTTTTTTAAAATAAGCAGGGTTTTTTAATGACTTGCTCTTACTGTAAGTGTTTCTTCTACTGGACTGGTCAGGGCATGTTACTAGTTAGATGAATTTGAGAACGGTGAGTGAGTCCCAGAATCTTTTCCAGCATCATTAGGGTATCTTAGAAGCTTTTGGTTAGGAGAAAATTAAAATGCAAAAGCTATTCTTTCCTCAGTCAAACCACGGCTTCTTTTTAGATAAGCAAACAGTGAAGCTACAAGAATGCTAATCAATTTGGGACACGAAGAACAAAGACTTTCCCTCTCTTCTGCAAATCTACTCTCCCACTTAATTAAAAAATAGTCTCCCTTGGAGGATAATGAGGAAAAAGAGGGGAGTGGGGAGCAGAAGTAGTAAGAGTCAGAGAAGAAACCTGTGCTGAAACAGAAGGTATAATTTTGACRTTTCCTGATTCCTTCTGGAATTAAAGAATCACCCCCATACCACCTGTGTTCCATTTTTTCTGGATTAATAGGATCGATCTGTGTAGTCCAGCCCTCTCCAGCYATGCTCGCACAGGCTAGGCAATGCCTGAAGCCCATCACGGTCCCTGCTCAGCAAGCACAGACGGCGTAGCTGGCAGATACAAGGGTCTGCAATGCCACTGAGTAGAACTCATGGGTGTGGGTTTGCAAATCCCCCCTCTTTGGGATCCCTGGGACGAAAGGAGGCAAAGAGGCTAGGGCTAAAGCCTGGAAAAGCTTCTTGCACTCCCCAGAGTCTGCTCTGCTGGAGAGGGCAAGCGCATCCCTGCCCGCTGCCCCGGGGAGAAGCAGGTAGGGCAGGACAGGGGGACAGGGAGGACCACACCACCGATGGGTGCAGAGAGGCAAGGAGGTGCGGAGGGAAAGGAGGGTTTCACCACGGAGCCATGCCACGTTGCTGTTCAGAGATAAAAGGGCTTTCGGYGATGAAAGAGGAATATGGGAACCCAAACGTTGCCTGCAGAACTAGTTGCCTGCCTTGAAGGCTGCCTGTAAGGCAGGTCACCTTACTGGGATGTGAGAGGAGAGAAATCTGCAAAAACCAGCTGTTTCCCACAAGTCCCTTGAATTGCAATGTTGAAGAAGCTATCAAACTCTTAAAAATAAAACAATGAACTAAAACAGAAACTAGAGGCTTGGCAGGAGGGGAAAAGATGGATATGAACAGCAATTAAGAGAGAGAAAGCTGTGGGAGTTGTTAAAGACTGGGCAACTTTAATAGCCCTGAAAGCTATAAATCCTTATGATTCACCCTACCAACAAAAAGCTAAATCCACCCAACTGCAGCAAAAAGGGAATGCCTCTCTGTTCCTTCCCCTTCCTCTCGTATCTCCTGGCTGATGGGGAGAGAAGAGGGACAATGAATATTTTATCTCCTAGTGAATAACTGGTGCATGCTCCTTAGGCTGTATTTCAGACATCTCATAAGCAGTATCCACTGCAGGAAATCAGCCTGGTCCTGAAAAGCAGAAGTGCAGCTAACCACTACAGAGCAGCTACTTATAAAAAAAGCAGCAACAGGAGCTGCTGGAGCACTTTTGGTAATTTTGAAGGTGATGCTTCACCTTGATTCTCCTTGGGAAGCTCTCTTCTCTGCCTGCCAAGGTTTCTCAGTTCTTTATTAAAGGTAAATTTTCATCCAGCAAAAACTGGATTCTTGCTCTCCAGGAAAAGCTGGAGAAAATGGAATTTTCAACCCCCTCATTATGCAAACCCTCTCAGCACCGTGTCACAAAAAACATGATTCAGCATTCCTGGGGCAAACAGACACATTAACACACTTTGTACACTCTTATTTCCCAGCTAGCATTCCTCCCACGGTAGACACAAAACACTATTATTTGTTTTGAAGACACTTTCCTGTGAAGGAAAGAAAATCCTTCAAAGAATTACATAAGATTGGGCCATGTCCAAAATACATGTGTTCAGATGAAAATAATCATTCCTTCTGAAATATGCAGCTCTATGAATTGTTCTCAGTAAATAGAACAGCATGCACTTTTCACCAGTAAATCATAAAACAGGGAATTTAGGTAAAACCAAGATGTTCCATATTTTACTGTCTAGCTACTATCAGGAAAAGCTTCCCTTACCAAAAAATAAGATTAATCCAACAGAGATTTGTGTAAGGGTTAATTTGCCCCGAATACCTAGGGGCAAAATTGGTATATTACTGGCTACTACAGCTTCTGAGAATCTCTTTACAAAATTTTTGTGCCAACTGGTAAAAATTTTCACATATTTCAAAGAATACTTGAATGAAAAAGCTCAGACCTCCGTAGTACCTGTCGCTTCCTTAATGATTGCTCTTTGAAAAAAGGTAATTTGTATTTAGAAAAAGGAGTAAAAAGCCCACTTACAACCCATTTTCAGCTTTGTTCGTGAATAGTTAATTTAGGCTATGTATATATCTAATACAATGACAAGCAGTTCAGCTTACTAAACACAATCTACCTTTTTCCTAATGCAACACCAGGTATCACTATTTCTTTCTTTTATTGGACTGAATTCTTTTCAGCTCAGCAGCATGAAAAGCAAAGACTAATGAAGAATCACCTTTCAGAAATGCTGGGTCATTGCATCAGGTTTTTCAAATGTCTTCTCCTTTGGGAGATGAGGTGGCTCAGCAGCGGCTGCTAGGATGGAAAAATACCAATACATTCCTCATCTTATTCAAGATGCTGGTATGATCTTTGCCATCTGTACTGATGCAGTAAGTGTTAAGACAAGGCACTTGATGAAGCTGTGAAATGATTAAATACCACTGCTCTTAATGAGAAAAAAGACATTTTCAGGATAGGTAATTTTGCAGTCACCCCCTACAGACACTACAGATGACAAAATAAGTACTGGAAATAAGGAAGTAATATCAGACACACTACTTTGCTTCAGGCATTTTTTTTCGCATCCATTCCTGTACAAGGATATTGTTGATCTGGTAATCTTCCAAAAGAAAAGCCATATTATCTCGTTTGCAATGAGGCAAGTCTAGAAGGGCTTCACTGAAGCAAGCAAGTTTGTGATTTAGTTGGGAAAACCCAACAGCACTCCTGTGCCACATAAAGCAAACCTGGTGCCCAAGGGAGGTCTGGTGGTGCTTGCTGGGGCCTGCTGAAGCGCAGGTGCCTGCACCAAGGAGCCACCTGTAAGAGCCATCCTGTTCATTAAATGTCTTCATTTGTCATGTGCCGTATTTAAGCAGGTGTCTGCACTACCCAAAAACCACCATGCACTCTCCTGTCCTCCATTTGCACTCGAGAGGGAGAAAGTGTGGATATTCTGTTCTCCATTTCTTCTTTGGAATGCTTGAAGAGTGAAATGACTGCCTACAAAATGCTGTGCAACAGCAGTCTTCAAGAAAGTGGCGTGTAGCAACCTACACAGGCAAGAAATTTGTTTGGTCCTGGGATCCCTGGTAGACTTGGGCACCATGAGCCAGGATGTCAGGATGTGGCTCTCACGTATGTTGCTTGTTGCTTGCAGATATCAAAGCATTTGTCAGCTATTACATTCCCAGTCCTAAGCGGGGGAAAAGTTGAGGCATGGATGAAGGGAAGGGCATTTCTCAGTTTGAGTTTAGTTCTGAAGTTCTTTCTCTCTTCTATCTGCTGCAACAATGATTTTTTTGGCTTTCATGTGGTATTTCAAGCCTGTCTCTTCTGCCAGGAAAATGACTCAGTGATGAGAGAGAGCAAATCCTCTTTTGTGTGTGTGGAATTTCAGATGACTCTTACATGGTGGACATTGGTCTGATCCGTAGAGGTTTGATGATGTTTTCTGTTCATGCTCTGTGAGTTTTAAATGAAAGCATTTAACAAACCAGTGGTAACCCAGCAGTGTCTCTCTGTTACACCTGAGGTTTTGCATTGCCTTAGGTGGTATTATTTTGACTATACCAATCCCTGCTAAATGAAGTTCTCTGGGTAGAAACTATGTACTACCGACATTAAGAAAAAAATAGCTAATTAAGGAAAAACAAGTTCTCAAAATCCTGGTGTGAAGCAGACTTCTATTACTGGAACCTGTTTTCAATCCATCCTTCCAGAGAATTTATACCATTTTCAGAGATTTCTGTCCAGACCAAGCTGGACTTTTTACCTGACACTTGATGCTACACAACCATGAAAGACTTTTCCTGATAGGCTCAACAGGAAAACTGGATGATTTTTCTTAGCTTCAATATGATTGATGATCTGCATTTGTCAAGCTGACGTTAAGTAGCAAAGAACAGAGAATTACATGGCTTTTTTGTCTGTAGGGTGGTTGGTCCTGAAATTACTTGCCTAAAAGATGATACAAGGCCACTGCTGCCTGCCTGGAAGACTACTTAATGTTACCCATAGCCTTAAAACTGGGCTTTCAGTGCTCATACATGTGACATAACAAGTTACCTCTGACTTGGTGGGTACTTACAACCTTTGGCAGGTGGTAAAATATTTTAGGCATGCCTAAGTGAAAGTGTAGTTATTGCACGTGAAGAAAACAGAGCTGAGGATCACTGTGTTCTTGGCACGGTGACACCCTGCAGTTGCCTCATGCTGGACCCCACTCCTAGACACCACAGCTCTCCCCAAAAAGCGATCCAAACGGGGTAAGGGCTTAAAGGCATGAGGCATTCCCCTTGCATGTTTTGGGATGTAAACATGGTACACATGCAAAACCTGTGGCAGCTCCTTGTTTTCTCCTGCTACAACCTTTCCTAAAGTCAAAACGCTGTTATGACGGTTTTTTTTCTTTTCTATTTATTTATTGTCTTAGCTGAAAATCCTATGGCATCAAAACTGGAATGCCAGTGTAACATATAGGAACCATCTCCCCCCGGGTCAGGAGTGATATCTTAAGCTCCTGGGAGTAACTTGTGAACAGTGGGCCTGATTGTCCTTGCAGGACCAGATCAATGGCTGGCCCCATGCGACCCGCCTGGAATGGCATTTGGAGGGTGAACTGGGTTCTCTGGTATCCCAACCTGGATGCTGCCAGCAAGATGAGGCTTACAAGCCCAGCTCTGCTGGTGATATACTGCTGCTCTGCAGCAGCTGCTGCCTGAAATGTGTTTCTAAATTAAGGAGCCTTCTGCCTTTCTGAACCCATTCCAGGTGTGCCAAGTCAGAAAGCTCAGAGATCATCAGACAAGTCAGAAAACCCTTAGGTTTTTGCTGTGACTTACTAGTATTTCATTTTCCCCCTCTATTCTTTTGGAACTAAGAGGTTTAGCTTCAACTGAAAGTCTTAACAAACCTTACCTAGGTTGTTATGACTGTCCCTTATCTGATGGACCTAAAGAAAAACATCTCACTGCACACCAGGCTGCCAGCCCATTTCCTGATTGCAATGTGGGTTCTTGTGAGGATCACTTGTATAAAATTCACTGTCCTGATTACTAAGTACCCTTAAATTTAAGGAGTGGAAAGGAGACTAAAGATGGACTCGTACAAGGAAACGGTATTTGCAATTTTCTAAACACATAAAAACAATTATATGCACAAAACCAAAACTGAATGGAAAACTTGTCATATAAGACCTGGGGCTCCAAGACTTAATTAAAAGTTGTTTTCTCTGGTCACTTCTTTGACTAGAATGTTACACACTCCCGCACGCATGCACACGCAAATCAGTAACCCATTTTTACTGGGAATATCTGTTTTATTCACATTTTGTGCAGTTAAAATTCTGTAGGCAAGCTCATGTTTCCCAAATGGGCTTCCTACAAATGAAATGTCCTTTTAATAACCCAACTGTAACTCCACCATTTACAGCATTTTCCCTGGGCTACCACCAAAGATGACAGGGTCTGTGCTGGAATTGCCTTTTCTCTCTGGTATCTGTTTGCAGAGAACATGCATTTCTTCTGGTGTAAAAGATCTATGTTACGATTTGATTCCACCAGTTGGTTACAGACTTGACTTATCTACACAGCAGGTCACTCAAGCTTGGAAAACCTAGACTCTAATCCATGCTTGTGGTCCCCACTTCCTTTTCTAGTGATTACTTGGCTCACTGGCTTACATTAGAAAGTCTTTGCGGCAAAGAATATGTATCACTGTGCACGGTATCTAGTGGGGTGATGGACCCCACCTGGAGATCCAGTGGGGATCCAGGATTCCTGGATCACTGCATACAGAGAGTGACAGCAGGAGAAAAAGAAGCCACAAAAATCACTGTTTCATCTGTTTGCATAGGAAACCTTGAAACGCATTTGCCATTTTCAGTAACCCTGTCCAAAAGCACTGTGGATTTAGTAGGCTGCAGATTTTTCTTTTTCACACAAATGAGTAAAAGAAGCTCTTTCAGACATAAATAAAACAAGCCCAGTGGTTAATGGGCAAGGATAAGAAAAATGCCAGCACATTAAAGAGATGAACGAATCATTTGGGAACTGGATTTTGACAGCTGAATTAAAAAATAAAACACCTCCGGGAATTATCAACAAAAGCTACCCATTTAATTATGCAGCTGTGTCACTTCATAGGGCTGAGGCACCTCAAGCCATGTCTTCAGCACCACCAGAAGTATGATCTCAGCACAGATGGATGTGCCCTACCCACCTGGAGCTTGCACTGTTTGAGCACTGATATGGGTGAGGCTGCAGCAACTTAGACACCAGCTCAAGCTAGCCAGCTGAGTGGCGAGGTAGACCATGCTGCAGCTTGTGCCTGTCCTGCACCAGCTACTTATAGATGAGTGGAAACTACTACAACCACTGGGGCTGAAGCCAGCCCTCTGATTTTGATGTAATCGTGCTGTAGTGTAAAAGTCTGCACCAGTTTCAGTGCTATGCAACACAGTGTTAAGATACCTGAGCTAGCTTAGACACCACCAGCAGCCATTGGGGTGCACAAGCAACCACCTGAGTATTTACACAGCTGCTCACCTTGCTACAGCTGCAGTGCAATCAGCACACAGGTTCAGAGCTAGCTGAAGGATGTTGTACTTTGCCGGCACCAGAGCCTATACCCAGTAGATGCTGCTGAACATTTTAAACTTGCCTGTCTCTGTCTTTTGCATATTAGAGAGTTAAAGCATAAGTTTCACACCGTATCTTGCACACACCACCCGAATACTATGTTGCTTTTCTGCTTTCAAATCATGCTGCTTTGAAACATAAGAATGGTGAGACAGCCAAGAGCCAGATTTATAGTCTTAGCAAGAAGCACAAGTCCAGTCACAGTGTGAATCACTTTGTTCAGCGAAAGGCTGCTCTTTCCTGCTTTCTCTAGAAGCATGGACCATTTGTGTTAATAAGCATCTATTTCTTATTTGTCTTGCCACTGTAAAAGAAGAGAAGAACGTGAAGAACTCTGAAGAACAAAAATTCACCCAGGATACCTAAGTGGCACCAGTGAGAAGCAATTCCTGTACCAAAGAGCTCAGCTCACATTATACTAAAAGTGTGGGAAAGATAATTACACGAATAAGCGCTGGAATAGGAGATGTGGAAGAACTGTTGAAGTACCTTGCTCCAAGTCATGCAAGAAATCGGTGGTACAGGTAAGAGTTTAACACAGGGGTAATCCTGGGCTTCATCCTGTCATGGCTGGTTTCTCACCTTGAGGCAATGCCCAGGGACGTACTCTGCACCACTTACATTGTCTAGAGGGATGCAGGATGCAAAGACCTGGTCCCTGTGTCTCTCTCCAGTTACTAACTTCAGACTATGCCGTTGACGTGCTGTTGTTGCCAAGAGGGTAGATTATTTTTAAACACTTTTTATTTCGGTATGTTTTCCAGTAGAGAGGTGGTTATACAGGGCTACAATAACCTCTGCCTGTAGAGCTCATTCCATTTAAGTGTCCATACTTTTTGCTGGTAAAAAATGAATCCACAAAGGGAAGCTTTGCTTGTGTAGCTGCATTAGTAAAAATGTTCTAGTAGAGAGTAGGCGTAATTTAATAATCTTTCACATTCTTCTAGACCAGTTACAATCTACAACATGTTTTCACAGCTTTTTGAAATTTCTATCTCACCAGTGATCCAGTTACTCAGAATCAGTCAGGATTCCTGATCACACATCCAGTCTTCCTTTGTCTTCTGTGGACCACCAGCTGGGATTTGCATTATTTTTGCCTTGGAATTCACATACTGCAGCAGTTTAAAAATCCTGCAGGGAAGGTGATGTGCTTTTCATACTGCAGATTTTTTGAAAAAGAGGCTAAGACTTGCAATGCCCACTGGGTGGCTCCAGACACTGCACCTTGCTCCTCCTCTAACTGTACCTCTACCTACTCATAGCTAGTCCAGCTCTGCAGAAATACGTGTAAGTGCTGAATATTAGCAAGAATGACAGGGCAGGGCCTGGGGTAACAAACACATGATGCACCAGATACATAATTAATGGTTATTAATGACTATTTGCATCATGGTAGCGCCCAGAGGCCCAGTGGAGGGTGTCTGTGCAGGAAGTAACACTAAGGTTTAAATTGCACCCATTGCACTTCAGGCACTTAACTGAGGCACCTATACTCAAGGGAGAGAGAGGGGCTTCCACAGGCCATGGAGGTGATGCTCTTTCCTCACTGACTACATGGGGGGGCTAAAGGAGATGATGCTCTAAATGTAGGTGACTTATCTAAACTCCTGCAGTTATACAGGATGAACCTGAGCCTTTGGGAGAAGGGAGCTACAGAGGACCAGACCACAGTGGTGTCTTCCCTGGCTCTGCAAGCACGTGTATGTGAGTGTATGTGTATGCTGCATGTTCTGTCCTTGCCAGACACAGCACATAAAGAGAGCTTTGGCAGCGCAGGGGAAAGTTCTCTGATTTAAGGTGAAGATAGAGTAAATAATCACTGTAAAGCACTAACACAATAAAACCAACCCAGGCTGTTGCCTAACTCTGTGCCTTCTCTTTGTGAATACACTCCAGGTTTGTCCCTTTTTCAAAATTGTGCACATGTATGTCACCTCTGCACAAACATGTCTTTCTGTTACAGAATTTCCACAATTTTGTTTTTTTCCAGCCACCAAGTGCTATATGGACTAACTGTGTGGAAGGAACTGTTTCACCAGGAATGCCCTGTGGTAGGGCCGGCATACAAGGAAAGCCAACCAACCCACCAACTCCAGCAAAGATAAGTATAACAAGGAAAGGAATGGAGACTAGTCCTTTCTGTTTTACTCCAGGCAGCAATCCCATTTGGCCCATGATTAAGATTTAATTCAGATGTAATGAAGTCAACAATTCCTACTCTTTATGCTATACCACAATTTACTGCTTCAGGAAACCCCTGTCAGTTCTACTAGGCTTAAAAGAAGTGTGAAGATCTTAGATGGCTTTGCACACAGAGGGAGTGTGGTGATTCAACACATATGATAAATACATGCGTTATGAAGAGATTTCCCCATCTCACAAACAGCATCACACATGTGATTCACAGAGTCATGTGAATTTTTTAACTTTGAAATGTTAAAGCCAAGGACACTCTGAAGTTTTGCACTTGATAATCTGTCACTGGGTCCCCTCCAGTACGGCAACAGAAACCCAGCCTTGTGCAGAACGTCCATGTTATTGAAAGGCTGCAATGATTGAAATTGCACTTTTCTTGTTGAACCTGGCCCAGAGGTGGTAACTGTCCCTTTCACAAGGGGCTGTAGCATGTGATCTACTGTGTTAAAGGTTTTAATCAATTTAGAAACTGATGCTACTTTACAATGTGTTAGCTTGCCTAAAAAAGGTGTCCTTGAAAACCTGCTTCTGTCCAGAGGTGAATTTAAGCCTATGTGCCCCTTCCTTCTTGAGGAACATGTCTCTTAATGTATAGTATACTGACATGGATGAAGTGTCAGAAGTACTTGAGGTGGAAATTCCTTGATATGTAGAGACAGGACTTCAGAATTTCTTCTATATCTTGCTCCCAAATTAGGCAAATGGGTGTCTTTATCGAGGTCCATATCTGGTACACATATTTGAGGAGAGCAGACATAGTTGGAGTGGAGGGAGTCTGTGCTCAAATTGAACAGTCAATCCTTTTGCCCACTTTATAAGATGCATAGACATCATTAAACAATTACAAGCTAGCAATGCCTAGGAGTTGTGGAAGATCCTGAGATTGCTATTCCTAAACCCACAGCACCAGCATTTAGGCAACTGTTAAAGCACTGGCATGTCATTCTGCTATTTTAAGTATGGGTCAAGTTTCAGGACTGAGGTAGTAAGCTRTGTTATTATTTTTAAGTGTTTTATTTTTAAGTGCTACATCTGAATATATTATACCATATGTAAAAACCTCAAACCCATTGCCACCCAGCAACTCTTAACTCACTGCTTTTCTGAGATCATCCTGCAAGTCCTGAGGAATTCTCTAATCACACTGCAGAGCGGGTTCCTTTAGAAATCTGAGATTTCCTGTTGTTGAGGCTTTTTGCCTGGTTTTGTTTAGGTCTCTGTTTTCCTAAGAAATGTATCACATATGAAATGCACCCCAGCAAAATCTTTATGGGAGGTGAAGGATGTGCTGTTTTGGAAACCACAGTCCTTAGGGGTTGCTGAAATTGGAATCTGTGCATCTTCAGCAGATGAGATCTGATATTGATCAAACTTAGTGGAGAACCAGACAGAGGGCTTGGGGACGAACAGCTGCTCCTGTGTAGAAAGCTTGATCTTCCCTCATAAGGCGAGCAGAATTTGGAGAGACTGCCTGGCTAGGAGGAGACATTTTTGCTATTTCACTCTCAGAGAGCTCACCCATGGTCACATGGGCAGCACGTGGAAGCAGACCAAGGGCCTACAGCTGCATCTGGCATTCTAGGTAAAACCCCAAAATGCTGAATAAACAATGTTCCTGATCATTTTCTCCAGCTGCCATCAATGTGGAAGTTGCAAAACATTCATGCTCATGTGGACCATGCACTTAGAAGACACACTGTTCTCTGCACTAACATACGCTTCAGCAACCGTTCATATCTCTCTGGAGGCTAAGACTGAAGGGAAATTGATGAGACCTTGCTAAGGAGAGGTTTATGGCACCTCTGGTCCTGGCTTGCACTGTCTGCTCTAGGGGAGGTCTGAGCAGCTGGTTCTGACATCAGATGATCCTTCTTTAGGAGTGCACTCACATCTGTCTTACGTGCTCTCTCTCTCGCTGTCATGCAAAGACTGTTAGTGACAGTCCCAAGAGAGACTGAATTATAGCCAGAGTTCCCAGTCTGAGACATGCTTATATCCTGGGAAGAAGAAGCAGGAAACAAACCATGGCATCAGAAAGAAATGAAAGAATGGACCATGGGAGGAGAGAAAATGCTAAAGGTGCAGCAGCCACGACAAGCTCAGCTGAACCATAAGCCTGTACTTGCTGGATTCTGCAATGAGAAGAGACTTTAGTGTAGACCCCATCTAACATCAGAGATCTGTGAAGCACTCATAGTCTATTAATAAGATAGTGTATTGATAAGATTTTATTTTCTGCATATCAAATCAGCTTGGTGAGGGTTTTCTTCTCAGGGCTTAGCCCAGCCTCTCTGACAATACTCAAATCTGAGTATTTACCTGGAAAGATTCAATTGCACTAATGGAATAAGACGACAATTCTGCCAGCTTTGGAGAAGTTTTACTCCATTTTGGATCTGCTTCTACCTAGATTAGGCCTTCTGTCTAGTACCTAGTAAGCAGACATGGGTCGAGCAGAGTCGAACAACAGAGAGCCTCACACAACCAAGGCACCTCTTGCTTGAGGGAAGTGGTGTCATCTCTCTTCTTCCATCACTGGTCATCTCTCTTGTGTAAGCTTACATTCACTGCTTATCCTGCAGTCCCGCTCATAGGCATCTTTCAGTTCAACACTTCTTTAAAATACTTTCCAAGGTTTTGTAAGTATAGAAGAACAGCAGCACTCTGAGATGGGAGCTGCTGGGAGGGAGGGAGCTTTTGCATGTATTTATTTACCACCTGCCACACCAGCAAGACAACAGCAACCAGCAAAGACAGGAAAGAGCTCATGACCTATGGTCAAAAGCACAGACCTGCCCCTGCCACCATTAACACCAGGGCTCTCTGTCCATGCTGCACCACCATGGAAGAGCCTTCTCCTGGAGGTGACACAGCTGCGGCTTACCACCAGCATGCATGAGGGTGAAACAATCCACAGTCCCAAAGGGCTCTTGCAAACGTTAGGAGCTGGATGTGCTGACAGCTGAGTAGCCCTGAATAAAGAACAGGGAATACACGTACACCTTGGTCCTGCATTGCTTCACCCCCAAGAGCTACCACAGTGCCAAAGTGCCACAAGTTTCTTGTTTGTGCTTTTTGGGGATCCAGCATCCACTGCTCTAAGCTGTCTGCCTGGTCCACATGTCCAAAACGGCTGCTCTGCTAGAGCAATAATTCGTCTCTCCTTGGAGTTGATGGGCACCTCTTCATCCAACATGAACAGATACACTGTTGATTACTGAAGGGATATGCCACTTTACTGAGGATTTAGCTCAGTGGGTTTCTTTTCTCCAGGAGCACAACAAGTCCAGTCCTGGTTTCTCATGCCAGTGTCTGTCATCAAGTAGGGAGGTATGTTGTCTCAGAGTATTTCATGTTGGCATGCTACATGAAAGCTTCAGAGCAATGAAAACTTTTCACCTTTTGCAGTAAACACAGGCTGCCAGCACATACTATAATGTAATATAGTAAAACAAAATAATATTGGGAGACTTTTAAATGCTGTGAAGGAACAGCAGGCTGTGGGTGGGCTGCTCTGCTCCATGAATGCTGCCTGTTAATACCCAGATGTCGAATGCCAACTTTCCATTCACTGCTGCAAAATAACAGAGTGTCATGCGGTAAAAATAACCATGGGAGGCATGCAACACATTCCAGCGCTTGTTTCACCTACAACACACTATCAGAAATGTGTCTGTGGAAGTTCACTGGGCATCTGTATCAATGCTATCCCAAACAATACGTTTCAGGTCTGTGATTTGGAGAATAGGTTTAAGGAAAGGGAAATGCTTTTCGTTCATTTTTTACTCCTTTGGTATCACTTACCCCAAATCTAAGGTAGCTGCAGAAAACAGGAGATCACTTTCTCACTGTGTGACAGTGGAAAAGAAACTCTGAAATGGCTGCTTTCCTCTAACACTGACCAAAGATCTTTAGGAGAACATGAAAAACTAAACTAGCTTTAAAGCTTCTCTATGACTAAGGACAGTTTGTGCTGATAGATATCCTAAATCCACGACTGGCTCCACTCTGCCATTCATACAATAGTATCACCAATCTTGCAGCTGGGTTTCAAACTTTTAATAATGCAGCAATGCCTTTCCATCCTTATCTCTACTGAGATAATCTGAGATACAGATTTCCAGCCCACTTAAGACTCAATTAATGTTGACTACGGGGTCCAATCTTCCTGTTAAGTCCACCGGACCAACCACTTTTTTAAAGAAATGCAAGACACAATAGCAGGATTTTTACATGGGCCAGCATAAGCCTTGTTCTGAAGACTCAAGATAGGCAAGCGGGAATGCGGGGACTCCAGGACCAAACTTGCTTCAACTCTGCTTATTCTTCCATTTCCACTTCACATTCTTGGATACAAAGACGGTTTCTAGTGTTCATAGGTTTCAAAATCTCTAAACATATTAAACTAATCCCAACTATCAAATGGCTATTCTGTCTGTAATCCACTGTTACACTGTTCATGTGCCTGCATCTTGTCTTAATCTCGCACTCCCTGTTTTTTTAACTTGTATGTGCATCTTGTACTTCTGTGTCCACTTGTTGGTAATTACCAGCATAACTGCATGATAGTATTTAATTATTTGTATTGCATTCTTTACTATGGACTGTTCTGCTTTATTTCTGGTTTTGTGATGCAGATATTTTTTCAGTTGCTTGGCATGAAGTGTACAGAAATGCTGACTAATGTAGACATCCTTCTTCCAAATGCTTTTGCACAAAAGGGAGCTCATTAAATCATTACACTTACTCATGTCTAGGTTTACTCATATGCACGTATCCTTGCAAACTACTAGCTGAAGTATGTGATTTCTCATATCATGATAACATGGAAGTCTAATAAATAAACAGCAGTCTGTACACTCATGTATTTTTGCTGCCCTAGTTGAAATTAAACACCTCCCACACAAAGGAGAACTGGTTACACTAGCTTAGGAATAAACACTACAAGCATGTGTACATCTTGCAAAAGGTCTGATTTTAGTGGGAAAGTCACTTAAAAATGAATTAGAAAAAGCAATACTCAACGGAAGCATTTGTGTTATGTGCAATGCCTTCAAGACCATCTACAAACCCATAGCTCTACTGTTCCCCTAAGGTAGAGATATTTGCCTCTTCTAGACAGCACAGACCTACATGAGCCCATATCCTCATTTATGAACGTTAGTCTGGTCTCAGACACTATCTCCTTCAGTTTTCTAAGTGTTGCAGTTCACTCAGCTTGTCAGACCTACTGTTTACATCTGGCCTGCAAATAAAGATGAATATTTCTCTTGTGCCATGGCTATTCATGTAGTAAACTCAGAAGTATGAGAAAGGCACCTTCCTGAGCACTTCAGTGTGAGCAGAAGAAATGGTGCTCTCTGTGATGACAATAGGATGCTCTGCTGCAAGAGGAAGGGGATGACTGCATGTTCCCCCTTGTTAAAGCAGGGGCATGGGTGCTGGCTGTCAGCAGAGCTTGCACATTGGCCTTCACAAGTAAGCTTCACTCTGCTCCTAGAGCAAATGTAAAAGACTTTGCATATTTTCCAATAGGGACAAACCCAGCATGTGTGTCACAAGACTCTTTCACAGATGTCTTGATACTGCATCTGCTCTATGCTTGTACATATGATGCAGTGTGACCCTAATGAATATGCAAGATCCATGGCACAGTGGTCATACAGTCACCTGGCATCAACTCCATGGCTGGTCTTGCAGTAGTTTTCTATCCTCCTGGTGAACCGGCTTAGTCTGTCCTCTGTTGCTCTCATTGAGAGGGTTTGGGCTCTTTCATAGTTGTCCCATTGGATAGTGCATAGTGCACTTCCAAAGGACCATCAGGCCCCTGCAAACATGAACATATGAACGGTCCCCACATAATCCTCCCCTCTGATTCTCTCCTGCGAATGCAGAGGGGAAATGTGGTGCACGGGCAGCAAAAAAATCCTTTCAGGATGAGTTCATTCTACCTCACTCCTCCGGATAACGTGCTTGACATCTTCTCTGTTCTTCTTACCCCTTCTACAGCCTTTTACCTTCTCAGCCTATCTTGATGTGCTCTGGATGTGTCATGTTGTCATGGATGTAAATTTTATTTAGACTAATGACCTCAACCTCTACAGTTCAGGCATAATATTTTCTCATTTAAATTAAAATACTTTTTTCCTGTCTTTGGAGTTCTCTTAGAAAGATAACAGGGAAGTTAAGCATGCTAGCGAGGCTGTCAAAAAAATGTCCTTTCAATTCAGGAGCAAGCAGCTGACCTGTCATTTGACAGGTGGTCACAGCAGAAGACCATTACTTCCAAATATTCAAAGATTTTATTTCATGGCTGCAGTTAAGGAAGAAAAAAACCAAACCACAGGGGCAAAGGTTTTACACAGACTTTCATCCTATACTTTGAACTAATTAAGCAAAGCAGGTTTCATTGCCTTCAGTGGCGGTACTCACATAGCTAAAATTAAGCACATGCTGATGTGTTTTGCTGGATGGGATTGGAGCACTTAGCACCTTGCAGCATTCAGCTCTAGATGAAATATGTATTACAGCACATATTTCTGAAGTTCAGTCCATGTATTCTTTCAATCATCTACTGCATTAATTTATGGAGTAAAACATCAGGTAGCATATGAAATCTTAAAAAAAAAGATTTCTTGCCTTATGTTACCACAGATGTAAAAGAACAATACTCATTCTCAGATGGGTTTTAATTAATAGGAATCACAAGGCAGAGACCAGTAGTATGAGACAACTCTTACATTCATGCTGATCTATTACTTCCACATAGAAGCCATTTAGTGTCATCCAAGCTCAGAGTGGGTCTGAGCTTGGATATCCCCAAAGAAACATTCTTAGTGATTTCTCCAACAAATTTCGCAAGAAACCTGGCATAAGGCAAATTAAGTTCATCAGATGCTAGGCTAATACCTCAATCCTTGGACTGTTGGTCCTATTTGCTTTCTTCTGTCACTTACATGCCTCAGCTGACACATTTGTAAAAGCTGTGCTGCCAAATTTGACCAACTTTTGGCAATTTTCTGCCAGCTGAAAAAACTCTAAACTCACATAGCCTAAATGGCAAAAGGAGCAGCTCTGGAATTTGTTCTGTGAGGGATAAAAGCATTTTCCTTACGAGCTTTAGAGCCCATTGTTTGCAGCAAAACAAAGGAAAACACAAAAAAGAGGACAAATGCCAACTCAGACTGCAATGGGAAACTGATAGAAGGAAATAATTCTAATGCCCAAACCTTGCTTCTGAAAGTAGTAGGTATTTGATCTGCTGGTGGCATCTGCTGTTGCATTTCAAAAAGTCATTTGCACCAGTGAAAAGTGAGTGCAAAAGAACGCCGCCCCTCTTTGAACTCCTGCTGGCTGTAGGAGGTGTAAAGCAATGGAGAATCTCTCGAGTGTTGACCGAGTCATACATGTGCATCTGAAGGGGGAAGTCAGCCCTTTTTTTAGCTCCCTCGTGAGAGAAATCCATCCAAGTCCATTAAACACAAAGATACCACGATGGCTCTACCTTGCAAAACATGGACATCTGGGAGACAAATTCTGGGCACATTTGGCTGTATGTGTGCCTACCTCTTACACTCTTCCCTGGGCAGCTGCTATCAGCTGCTGCCAGAGATGGGGACCTGGGCGAGGAAGGTCTCTAGCCTTAATGGGAGTGACTGCTCTTAGGCAAAGCAAAGGGAAACTGTCCCTACCTGTGTATGTTTTCTTCCAGCTTTTTCACCTTCAGCTCATCCTCTTCTGACTGCCTCCTTCTGGCTTCTTCCTCTTCTGCGGAGCCAGCAGGAATTCCCTGTAGCAGCCATTTTTCCCGAAGAGCTTTTGACTGTAAGGTAAAAAAACCCCAAACCTTAGGAACAGACTGAACAAAAACCGTCTGAAGATTGAGAAGGAGCTGCCTTTGCTTCTGAATATTAGATTGTCCCCATTGAATTTCTGGTTGCTGCTTTAGACAGTTGATTTCAGGCAATCCACCAGCTGTTTATCCAGATGTCAGGTCTTCCAGATGTAGGAGTGTCAGTTTTACACTATACACTTTATTTACCCTCAATGCCTTAATACGAAGTTATTTTTAGTTCCTAATAAAAAGAAGAATTTAAACCACTCAAATTAGCCAGTCCTGCAAGAACTAAAATCTTTGAACAAAAGTGTGGATCTCTCGTGAATGATAAGGCATGTACTGGAAGGACTAAAACCATAAACTTCTTAAAGCTTCAAAAACAAAAAAGCAGCATGCTCTAAATGTAATGCATTTCATGAAGGATAAAATCATTAATGCTATTAAATTAATCAAAGATGTTCTTTTTGATTTATACCACAGATGTGTCTTCATACATTTACAGGCATACAGACAAACAGACAGACACACATACACATTCACACAAGCACACATATCACCTCTTAGCCAGACACAAATTAAAACACATGAACAAAAGTCTTCCAGAAACCATGGGTAGCCCAGGGCACAGCAACACTGTCTCAGAAAGCAGCAATAGCCTACACCCAGTAGGAGAATTCCTGGGAGTTTTGCTGTGTTCTCTACACTGAAAACATAGCTAAAACCTCACCTGGCCACTGTCTAATCCAGCTGCACATCACCCAGGGGAGTTCACCAGTGGAGATGCACTGGTTGCAAGCAATCCTTTAAACAGCCCATCAGTCTGTGTGTCTTGTTTGGCCCAAATCCTGCCAGAGGGATAAAGCAGATCTGTTGGCAGACAGGACAAGCACCTGTCGAAAGGAACATCAGGACCCCAAAGCCACACAGGACTTTGCCCCTTGGCAAGAAGGAAATGCAGCTGGTTCAAAAAACGGTCAGCCAAGGGACTGACCAAACTAGCCCCTTGCATTGACCAGAAAAGGGGAGCCTTGGTTCTGAATTTGCAAAGTGATTGGCAATGCTAGTTTGAGGAACCAGCTGTGAGAGCGTGTATCCTCTCCAGCAAAGAGGAGCTAATAAGGAAATCATGAATATGCAGTATCCGTCTTTTCAATGCCATGTCTGTCGCTGGAATGGAACCTGACTTGTGCAAACTATGTATAAAAGAAAAACATTCACCACCAAAAGCAGGCTTCAAACCCAGCCCAAAATAGAAAGATTTTTGACATGACAGGCAAGGCTTACTTGTTAGTTTTTGAGTGTATATATAGACATAGTATCTATGCACAAACTATTCTTGTCACTCCATGGCCTATTTGACATCAGGCAATTAGATTTTAATAAGGCAGCAGACAGAAAGCAATACAACACACACAAGTGAGTTAAACTTTATAAATTACTCCAGCTTTCACTGACTTCAACTGTGCTGTGCACCAGAGGACTTCTAGGTGGGTTTTAAGTGATTTCTATATGAATTAGGACTTCTGCATGACAGAAAAGGTCTTGTGCTCTTGTAGCATGTAGTCATGTTCAACAGTCGGACCTGCTGATGCTGGAGATGTACTTTACCCAGCTGAACTCAGCTTTGCTCATGGCCTCCAAGATATTTTGTGCAGCTTTTGTTTTGGTCTTTGTTTATGTGAAACATTTAAGCTACAAAATCACATGATTTTTTTCTCCCAGAAGCCTCTTTTTTGACCTATTAATAGCATGAATCTGAAACTGGAAAGCATCAATGGGATTTTTTAAAAGACATATTTAGAGACAAGAATGCTATGATCTACTAAAAATCCTCCCTCTTGGGTGAAATGTCAGCATATTTTATCTAAAACAGGAAAGCTGGTAGCTTTGATGTTTTTGGCTCTCCTTTTTAAGATGAAAATTAAGGCATTCATTAAATACTACACTGAGGAATCCAGACAAGAAGACTCTGAGAAATGGAAACATTTATAAGAAGCATTTCTTACAATTCAGAGGGTCTATTTGCCAAGCTGTTGAGGTTACGTATATTTATACACCCACTGCAAATACAATAGGCAAGCAGGCAGGCACACGTCAGGGGACCGCGTGCAACCATCTCACTGTCCAGGAAGTATTTTCTCCCCTGCCAGATGACTGGCATACTGCTGAGGCTGTGGGTCGGGGTGGAAGAATCTCTCACTTGCTTTGAGCAAACCTTTCGCAGGGCATTTTCATCAGAAACCCGGGGGGAAGGCTTTGGCACACACGATGAGACCAAGGGTGGGTAGGGCGCAATAGGGAGGTGGTGGTAGAGCTGCGCTGGGTGCTTGGGCACAGCTCCTGGGTATGTGACAGCCCAGTGAGGCAGTCAGCATTGAGGCAGTCCAGCCAGATGCAAACCAGAGCCAGATGTGGCTTGGAAACAAAAGACAGTTCACTGCCATCTGTCCTCCACAGCTACAAAATTTGGGTTATGCTTCTTGAAAAAATCTTGCAAAACCTTATCCCAAGAAGAATAGGAGGTGTTTCTCAAACCTGCTAAAAGGAGAATGCTTGCATGTGGATGGAGCCCAAAAATACGTAGCTGTATGAGTTACCCCTGCTTAACAATGTTGTGCATTTTCTTTACTTAAGTCTGTGATTAAAATGGCCACAAGCTAGTATTTCAGCATTGCTCCTCCTTCATTGTCTGTTACGAGTTTTAACTCTCTACTGCATCTTGGAGCTTCTTTATGCACCAAAGTTGTGCTGTATGATTAAACATTGTCAAAATGATAGAGGGCTCCAAGAGTGGCCAGATATACTATTGTAAAAATACAGGTATTTGTACAGCTCATTCCAATACTGAAATGTGAATATGCTGTACTTTCAGAAAGCACCATTTCACTGGTACAACAACAGCTATGCTGTGTACAGTTTGGTATAACTATTCCTTCATTTACTGCAAGAGTACAATTTCTTCAGGGCTAAATCCTTCAGCAGAAATTAGATCATGTCATTAAAAAGGCTCTCTGTTACTGAAGTGGAAAGGGCACTGGGCTTGCGATGCTCTAGGTCACCACTGCTCTCAGGTGATTTGGTTTCTCTGCACACAAGTGAGATTGCAGAGATAACTGGCAGCTCCACATTTGTTTTGTTCAAGTGTAGAAAAGCAGAGTGACTTTTCTGCACCATGCAAAAAAGGAAAAAACCAGGTCACAGTTCTGTGATCAGATCATGGTGGGGACAGAAATAAGTGAACAGATGTTGGACAGGACAGAAAGAAATCACGCCAAATGTTTAAATGCAGTAGACACAGTGATGGCCATAAATGTGGTGCACAGCTCCCTTATGTGCTATTTATTCCAGTTTCATGCTTCAGGACAGTAAAGCCTGAGGGCTTTAAGTTGTTTACATTTAGCACTAGCAAGGAAATAATGCATAGCCCTTCAAATGCACATAGTAGAATTAATGCTGTATTGAAAAGAAAATCTTTACTTTCAATGCTGCATTTTGCTTTAATGTTGCATCAAAAGCTTAAGTATTGGGGGACATTTTATTATAGCAAGTAAATCTTTTTAGCACCATTTTCATATACCATTATACCTATTACATGCCACCTGTGGACTCCCTGCTTGTGGAAGGTAATTAATTCTACCCATCAGTCTTGCTGATTTTGGACCTACTTCCATAAACATTGCTCATAAAGAATAATGCATTTCCAGTCCCACATGAAGTGTGGTGGTGCCTTAACCTGAGGCCCAGATGCATTTGCCAGATTTGCCATTAGACTCTTTGTGGCAATACAAAAGCCAGTTCTTGCTGTGCTGCTACCTTTTGAGGTAGTTTCTTCAAGCAGTTTAGGTTTTTTTTTTTCATTTACAAGTGGTTAGAGGGGCAATCAGTACTATCACTCCTTGAGAGCAGTGCTTGCTGAAGTGGAGCACTCCTCTGGCTGCTGAGTAATTTTCGAGGAAGCTGATAATCCTGAGGAGAAACAAAGGTCAAAAGTTGACCCAAGACAGCCTCCTCCAGTAAAATGTGCCTGCTCTTGAGAAACACTACTGGATGTGGACTATTCAGGGTAACGATGCTCTTCTGTGCCGTGCAAAATGGGCAATAATGATCCCTGGTGTAATTCCACTGAAATCAGTAGTGCTATATCAAAGGCACCTTTACTGAAATCTTTGCCAAAATGAAGTTTTGCCAAAAGTCTTTGGGTTTTGAGCCTTGAAGACCACCAGACATTAACAATTTAGAGCTGGAATTATTTATTATTACAAAATTATTTTCTCCCTACATGCATTCAGTATTTCTGTCCTGGAAAAAAGGTGAATGCAGGAGGTTGGTTCCTCATATTCTCAAATCTGCATATAACCAGCCCATGGCCTACTAAAAGAGTGCAATAAACCTCTTCCTTTGCCTGGCAGTGTAAGAGTCAGATATTAGCCCCGAACACTGCCATTAGGACGCTAGCACAACTGGCTGCATCTCAGAAAACTCCCTTGGTACAAAAAGGCTGAGTTTTCTGGGCAGGTCTGGAGGTCTGGAAGCAGCAACAAGCCTGGCTTTGCTGTTCGGCAGCTACCTGGAGCCCCCAGCCCAGGGACTGCAGCTTTGTCAGCCAGCGGATCAGCTACAAGAGGGAGAGCTTGCTGGAGCAGCAGAGCCTGCTCTGCCTGTGCATGCCTCCAAGCATCTGCCTGGGTCGATACAACTGAGTTTGCAAGGAACACAAGTGCAAGAATGACCACCACTAAAACTCCTCTGGGATTCCTCCCTTTTCCTTTCTACCCCGTTCCCGTGGCTGCTCTGAACACTGCACCTCTTGCTTGCCATATTTTTAGGCAGCTTCCTCTGCCATCCAGCTGGCCCTAACCCGGCTAGTGCAGGTTACCCAGCGGATCTGGGTCTGACCTGCTGGTGTGCAGCACAATTGCCAGCATTAGCAAAGAGGTTACTGGGACGTGTACCGAGATTATAGAAAGACTTGTTCCTTTGCCAGCAGGCCTTCCCTTGCCTTCCAAAAAATGGAAAAAAAAAATGTTTGCATGGCTGTAGTGTGAGCAGGCACATTAACGCTAGATGACCTTAACTATTCATGAATAAATATGCAAATGCAGAGAAGGGCTGTAGACTTAAGCAGTACGACAGGCAGGTCCATCTTGAAATAAGCAGCTCCTCAAAATGTATCCTGCATGATGCTGTAGTTTTTCATTTTCCGGTAGGTGAACAAAACAGTCTGACTCTTTGCCCAGACTGATGCAGTTTTCCTATGTGGGGTTTCAGTGTGAGAGAGTCTGCTTGCAGAACAGAGGAGAGGTGTGGTCCTCGGCAAACACAAAAGATTTTACTCTGCTCTGCTGCAAGATGGATGTGGCCATGTACGGCATGACTGGCCCTGGAACAGAACAAGCATCTATTTCCAGCTTGCTGGTATGATCTGGTTTTGGTTAGCAGCAAAATTTTCTGTTGCCTTTCCAGTCATCTAAGACACTTGTTCTAGCCTAAGGAGCATGTCTACATGATACACAGATATGACTCGAGCATTGCCCAGATTAGGGAATTAAGTCATGCTGAAAAACTTGCAGCTTGATTGTAGTCTTGACTTCAATCACAATGTCATAGCTAACATAAGTATAATTGAACAAAAAAATGTATGTTAGCTGATGGAGCTTAGCCAGCCCAAGACCAAATAGCATGTTTATAAACATGCGATCACAAAATGATAAGAGTTTTCAATTCTTGGAGAAGTAAGGAGGGGGGTCAGCAGAACTGCTACCTTGGACTTCAGKAGGGCAGACTTTGGTCWGTTTAGGGGCCTGGTTGACAGAGTCCCTTGGGAGGCAGTCCTGAAGGGCAAGGGAGTCCACAAAGGCTGGACATTCTTCAAGAAGGAAATCTTAAAGACGCAGGAGCAGGCCGTCCCCATGTGCCGAAAGACGAGCCGGCGGGCAAGAAGACCGGTCTGGCTGAACACAGAGCTTTGGCTGGAACTCAGGAAAAAAAGGAGAGTTTATGACCTTTGGAAGAAGGGGCAGGCAACTCAGGAGGACCACAAGGATGTTGTGAGGTTAAGCAGGGAGAAAATTAGAAGGGCCAAAGACCAACTAGAACTTAATCTGGCTACTGCCGTAAAAGACAATAAAAAATGTTTCTATAAATACMTTAGCAACAAAAGGAGGGCYAAGGAGAATCTCCATCCTKTAYTGGATGCAGGGGGAAACATAGTGACAAAGGATGAGGAAAAGGCTGAGGTACTTAATGCCTTCTTTGCCTCAGTCTTYAATAGTAAGACCAGCTTTTGTCTGGGTACCCAGCCCCCTGAACTGGAAGACAGGGATGGGGAGCAGAATGAAGCCCCCATAATCCCAGGGAAAATCGTTAGYGACCTGCTACACCACTTAGACACACACGAGTCTATGGGGCCAGATGGGATCCACGCAAGGGTACTGAGAGAGCTGGCAGAAGTGCTCACCAAGCCACTTTCAATCATTTATCAGCAGTCCTGGCTAACCTGGGAGGTCCCAGTTGACTGGAGGTTAGCAAATGTGACGCCCATCTACAAGAAGGTCTGGAAGGAGGATCCGGGGAACTACAGGCCTGTCAGCTTGACCTCGGTGCTGGGCAAGGTTATGGAGCAGATCATCTTGAGTGCCATCACGTGGTGTGTACAGGACAACCAGGYGATCAGGCCCAGTCAGCATGGGTTTATGAAAGGCAGGTCCTGCTTGACTAACCTGATCTCCTTCTATGACAAGGTGACCCGCATGGTGGATGAGAGAAAGGCTGTAGATGTTGTCTGCCTAGACTTTAGTAAAGCCTTTGACACTGTTTCCCACAGCATTCTGCTGGAGAAACTGTCTGCTCATGGCTTGGATGGGCRTACTCTTTGCTGGGTAAAAAACTGGCTGGCTGGCTGGGCCCAAAGAGTTGTGGTGAATGGAGTTAAATMCAGTTGGCAGCTGGTCCCAAGTGGTGTTCCCCAGGGCTCAGTATTGGGGCCAGTTCTGTTTAATATCTTTATCAATGATCTGGACAAGGGGATCGAGTGCACCCTCAGTAAGTTTGCAGACGACACCAAGCTGGGCAGGAGTGTTGATCTGCTGGAGGGTAGGAAGGCTCTGCAGAGGGACCTGGACAGGCTGGATCGATGGGCCAGGCGAACTGTATGAGGTTCAACAAGGCTAAGTACTGGGTCCTGCACTTGGGCCACAACAACCCCATGCAACGCTACAGGCTTGGGGAAGAGTGGCTGGAAAGCTGCCCGGCAGAAAAGGACCTGGGGGTGTTGGTCAACAGCCAGCTGAACATGAGCCGGCAGTGTGCCCAGGTGGCCAAGAAGGCCAACGGCATCCTGGGCTGTATCAGAAATAGTGGGGCCAGCAGGAGTAGGGAAGTGATTGTCCCCCCGTACTCAGCACTGGTGAGGCCGCACCTCGAAYACTGTGTTCAGTTTTGGGCCCCTCACTACAAGAAGGACATTGAGGTGCTGGAGCATGTCCAGAGAAGAGCAACAAAGCTGGTGAAGGGTCTAGAGCACAAGTCTTAAGAGGWGTGGCTGAAGGAACTGGGACTGTTTAGYCTGGAGAAGAGGAGGGTCARGGCAGACCTTGTTGCTCTCTACAGCTACCTGAAAGGAGGTTGCAGCGAGGTGGGTGTCGGTCTCTTCTCCCAAGTAACAAGCAATAGGACGAGAGGAAATGGCCTCAAGTTGTGCCAGGGGAGGTTTAGATTGGACGATAGGAAAAATATCTTCATGGAAAGGGTTATCAAGCATTGGACCAGGCTGCTCAGGGAAGTGGTTGTGTCACCATCCCTGGAGGTATTTAAAAGATGTGTAGATGTTGTGCTTAGGGACATGGTTTATTGGTGACCTTGGCAGTGTTAGGTTAATGGTTGGACTTGATGATCTTAAAGGTCTTTTCCAACCTAAACAATTCTATGATTCTAAAGCAGATTAAATAGTATCCTGTAGAGTTGCAAGTTTGTTGTTGTTATTCATTGTTCAAGAAATGAACAAAACATTTCTTAGAAATATCTTAAGGAAGTGATGTCTTAAAAAAATTTCTTTAAGAAGCATACATTTAGACCAAGAGTTGTAAACATTTTCCAGCAGTCAGTTAATGTGTATTCATCACACAGAACATTAAAACACATTAACTAACTTTTTTTCAAGTGTGTTAAGACCTGTCCACTGTAATCGACAACGTTTTGTGACCAGGCATCGGCGACTGATGGCTTAACCTCTTCCAAAGTTTCTTCTCAGCCACACAGGTACAGACCACYGTGTCACTTGCCTGAGTTTTCCCTTTTCATAAAACCCTTACTGCAGTGGACCCCTGAGCTCAGGATCACTGGTCCTCAGGTCTTGTTTCAGAGCTGCTGGAAAGTYTCCTGGTGCCTCCAAGGCAGTCTTGCTCATCCAAGGGACTAGTGTSCTGCCTGTCCCCAAGGAGGCTCTCCCCTCTTTCCATGTAGCTCCTGGGATGACAGAGGTTTGCTACAGCACCAGTGAGCCACCGGGCTGGGGGTGCAAGGGGGGTGCATGTGGGGAGATGAGTAAATAAATAGTAAATAAAGTAAGTAAATAAGTAAATAAAAATAAACGATGGCCACTATTATGATCAGCACCACCTGGAATCATGGCAGCCAAAAGACTTCGCAGAGATAATCTTTCCCCCTTGTTTGTTTGCTGTCTCTGGTACATTTGACAGCCCTTCAGCTCCCCTGAGTATTTACTCAGTCACTGCTCTTTCTCAAAGCATGCGTTTAGCACAGCAACAGAGCAGACAGGAACGCGTCAAACAGTGCAGTGTGACTGCAGAAATGGGTGAGAGAAGACTGAGATAGCTGGCATGATTTGTATGCACTTGGGAAGGGCTAGATCTCAGCTGGGTGCCCCCATGGTAAGGCAAGGGGATGCAAGCACACAGCTGCAGCGTAAGCTGTGTGCAACCGGAGCTGCAGACGCACGGGGAAGGCACGTCCGTGGCAAGCTACCTGAGGGATGGGTATGATGATAGCTATAGCTCCTTCATGAAGGTCTCATGCTTTGTCTGTTTAAAAACTCTCAGGAACAGAAATTGCAGCTTGGGGGAAAAAAGTGCCAATTATTTTATGTCCTCAGAGTAAGCTTCCCATCCATTAGCAAGATCAGCAGTGTAAATATTTTGTGTGCGTTGCTTTTAAATTGTTCAGGTCCCATATTTTATTTAACTTTGTAAACCAAGTAGACAGTTGTTTCCATACAAAGATGATGAAGAAGAAATAAAACCCAAGCTCCTTCAGCTGCAAGGGAACCCACCACAGCAAGAGACATTGTCAAGACTCTATGAGAGAAGACACAATGTTTGTGTCTCTCTTGCTCAGATCATTCATCAGCCACAGAGCCCTGGTCTACACAGACTATTTTCACCAAAGGGGATCATAGGTATGGCCTGATACAAGGTAAGAGTTTCTAATATTCATTAAAGACTTGAGATGACATTGAGACAAAAAACAACAAGATGAAAGATAACTCAAACAAAGGCTCTTTTCTACATATATTTTCTATACATCTGGGCTACAAGAAAGTTCTGCTTGAAGTAACAGGTGAACACAATCACGCTGATACCTAAGCTGGAGAGTTGGGGTTTATTTTTCAGCATCTCTCTTTAGGAAGTCTATTTAAGATTTCAGAGTTCTTCATGGCAGGATGATAATGATGGCTCTGTCCAATTATTTGGCATTTCGCTTGTGGTGAGATTAAGCACCATAATGAGAATAAACAATAAAAAACTGCCAGCGGCTGCTGCAGGGGTGAGGGGAGGGATGAGGGGACCGGGCTGTCCCAGCAGGCACACACTGGCAGCTTGCAAAAGGGGATGCTGCAATGAGGGCACACGTGGTCCTCCAGACGGTGGCCCAACCTGGGAGCAGGTTTCCCAGGGTGGCCGTGGGATCTTCATCCTGGGCAAGAGTCCAAATGTAATGGGACAAGGATGGGCATGGGAGCAACCTGCTCCTCTTGGCAGGGGCACGAGGAGACCTCCAGGGTTCCCTCCCACATAAATTACTTCATGACTCCGTGAGAACATCTCTGTTTCCCAGGGAATTTTGGAGGTGGAGTAAGACAAGCTAGCTGAAGTTTCTGGACTTCATGTGGTTGGACTGAAAAATTGAGTAAGACCCTCTTTTACAGATACACACATGAAAAGAGTTTGATGACACTTTTACCTCCTGGAGCCAGAAATTTAGGTATGCTTTGGTTTTCCCTATGAGTACTCACTCCATGTTTTCCAAGGAAGTAAAGCATGGTTTTGAGAGGAAAAAAAAAAAAAAATTAACTCTTTTTGGAATAGTTAACAACCTGAGATTTCGAAAACTGGCAACCATCTCCCCCCCAAACAAATAGGCTTTGTAAGTTTTCATCATTACTACACAGCCAGAGTTGCTTTTACTATTATCTTCTGAAAGAATAATTTCCTCTCTACATTCAGTCTGTCCTCAGCTTCAGTTTATCACTCCTTCCCACATACACACATCAGTCAAAAAAGGCAAAAAGAAAAGCTATCTTTCAGAGATTCCTTTCTTTTCTGGTCTTAAAAGTTCTTACATTCATTGTTTTAAAAAGCTGGATTCAGGTCATGTGAATTCATTTTTGAGCACGTATCAGGCCATTAGGAGGGGCTGGGGTTGAAGTGAGCTGTAAACATCCTCGAGCTACTTTGACACAGTCTGGCTAAAATGCCAGAGTGGCAGTGACCTGCTCGAAGGACCTTGTTGCTGGTGGAAACGTGAATACCAGTTTTGCTGGGTTTCAAGGAAGCCCTGCCTGTATGGGGACATTTACTTACATGGTCATCCCAGGATAACTCTGTCCCAGTTCGAAGTACAGCTCACACAACAATACCTTTTTCCTGAATAAAAGCATTGTCACAGAGGGATTATACCAGAATAATTACAATATATTCAGCTGTGTGGCTGAATGACATGCAAGCAGATAAGAAACATGAGTTAAAGGACTAAAGCTTTCATCTCTTTGGGCAAGTCAATTTGTGTAGCTGGCCTGGAGAAACTATTCTATTATGGCTAGATATGGAGACAGATATTTTGTTTTCTGATTACTTGAAAAGAAAACATATAAGGATTTTTGAAATCCCTCCTTTCCAAATGCTACTTCCCAGTAAGGATATCCTAAGGTTTCATACTCTGTAAGCAATTCAGAAAGCGCAAGTGCCCTAAAACCTTAGGCTCTGCAGTCCTATTCCCTCTCCCACTCCCTTTCTGGCCTAACAAATCTGGATTTCTCTCCCGAATTGGAAAACAGGTTAGCAGAGAGGCAGAGAGCCTCTCACTTCTCAGCTTAAATCCTGATGGGAGGCAAGTTTCCCAGGGTAAGGTGGGCATCAGCCCAAAGATACTAATGCACAGAAAGGGATGAGCAGGGGTGCCCTATGCTCTGGAAATGGAAATTTCTCTCCAAATTAGCTCTGAACCTCCCCATGCCCCAGAACTGCGGTTGGGAAATGGAGATGGCAGGACCTTCCAGTCTCACAGAGGTGCAGTGGGCTCCAGTACATTAAAAACAGAGGGTCAGCCTGGGACTATCATAGCAGACATCGCATACCAGAAAGAGTACTCAGCTGTTAATAAGAATAGGTTTTGGGGGGCTATTGCACTGACCCTGTAGAGACTGTCCCTGACATTATCAAACATTTTTTATGTGCTTGACTGAGTTGCCATTCAGTTTAAGGGTTAATTTACTTAAAAATCATAAAGGGATTCAACATAAAKGAATAACAAGATTCCTTCATTCACAAAAGTAATCTCTGTTTTTCCACGCTGTTGCATATATATATATGCATAGATAGATAGATATTTATATTCTCTGACAGCAGTTATTTTAAGACTGGAATAAATTGAGGATAGCAACATAACTGTGGAATAATAAAATTAAAATTTATTTATAAATATGATAGTTTCAGCTAAAACCATACCCTAACAAAACCTCTATAACATAAAAAGGCTTTCCTTTCCTTCAGAGTAAAGATGTAATTATGTTATAGATTAAGTGTTCATGAACTGCAGTCTTTAAGAAGCAGATGTTAACAGAAATAGGTCCCTAATATTTATACCACTCCAGAAATAAAATAACTGTGGTAAATGGATTTATTGTAATAGTTAAAGTAACAGCAGAGAAGTCATTTTTCATTCAATTAGGAGGTTTTGTGCTGTTTATTTTATTACCAGCCGCCACCAAACAGAGCTACAGTAAACAATTATAGAAATTCTGTTCAACTAACTACACAGGCAGCCAGATCTTGGAAGAAACACTTCTACCCTAGAGTTTATGTGAAATAGTAAACATCTCCATTAAAAACGGCCCTGCCCAACTGCTGCCTAGCTGAACAAGTTCTTAAAAGCAGCTATTTCTTGTAGGTTATATCTCCAGTGCAACTAATCAACAAAAAATCAATTATTGTCTTCCTCACAAAACCACATCATGTTGATGGATACTGCAGACAGTGTGTTTGCGCACGGTGAATTTTGCCCACTTTTCTGATTTCGAACTACAGAAGCTGGTAACACCTCTAGTTCCCACAGACGTGGCAAGCCCCATTTCTAAGAGTATGGCCAATGAACTGCCAATGCATGAAGTTTAAACTCTATCTACTGTTAAAAAACAAACCTAAACACAACTTGTGTAATATGAAAGAAGAAGGATTATTTTGATATTAAAGATTAAAGAAGGTGGGAGGTAAGGAGAGCTGTTGTAAATGGCCTCTTACTAGAGCAAAACAGCATGTTCAGTCTCAAAAAATGGGGCTTCAAAGCACCTTTATACCTCTTCCAACACCAAGGGCCTTTCCAATGAGGCATCTGATTGCAACGTAGACAAATAAACCTCCTGCCTCCAACGGAGTGCCCCGATGACCCTGAAGTACCATGTGGATGCTCCGTGCCCACCAACGTCCCTACTTCCCAGTGATTCACAGAAGAGGTGATATGATTTTCACTGTCAGCAATGAGAGAATTCAGTTTTTAGAGCCTACACTATTCCAGACTCTCTCCTACTCCAGCCTTTCACACTTTCAGGGTTTCACTTGATTAACTCAGAAACTCACACATACCATTAATAGCTGAGCCACATTTTTGTCCTGGTGTCCTGAGCCATAAAGCCATTGGCCTCATTCTCAGCAGCCTTTGCAAAATGTGCTACCAAAGTCTCATCCACATTCAGTGCTGGCATTTACTAATTCTAGCATTTACTGGGCTGTCCTGTCTAAAATGATGGGGCAGTGGCAGCCATTCCCTCATTTTCAGCCAGGTGTGTAACAAGGGAAAAATGAATGAACTGGTAGTAGAGTTAAGTCATTTTGCCAGGGGTCTAACTGGCATCAGCAACTTGAAAACTGTAGGTAATCCAGCATAAACATTTGTTATAAACTGTTTCTATTAGATATTTTTCCTATGTTAATAAAATTGTCTGAAACTAACAGAACCCCTGTAGCTTCCAGCAGCTTTATTAGGTAAGCAAACATGCTATTTTACACAGTGTATTTTTAAAAGAAAATTACCCTGGCATCGCACAGAAATGAACCAAACCCATTGAATTTTGGCATGATGTCTTTGGGTGAACTCAAGCTGTTACGCTTGTTGGATCAACCCAGATACTGCAGACACAGGATTAACCCAGATATTATTTTCAAAGGTTTCTCCACAGCAGATTTTATTGAACACTGATATGAAGTCCTTACACTCTACACTGACATCAACAACCTCACAGCATTTTGAGTAAATACATGGGCTTCCTAGGCAYGCCTGGTCTTTTTGACCTGGATTTCTGTCTTGCACAGAATTAGTTGAAATCCACATAATTCAGGGAATGAACCATGTTCTACCTACCACTTCCAAAGGAAAATGGATGCACATATTTTGGGCTGTGTGGGCCAGACGGGGGGGCCATATCAGACTGGGGGATTATATTCATAGCAGACTTGGAGCCCCTGATTTGCAGAGGCTCAGAGCAACCAGGGTGAGGTGAGGGAGAGCCTTGGGGAGGTGGGGGGAGGATACACAGCTTTTCAAATGAACAAAGCAGGCTGGCAGGCCAAATACCGTTTTGGTCAGCACCCCACTAAGCAACCAGAACACTGAAAAAAAAATGAAAAGAAAATGCAGTTTGCTTGGTCTGTCTCCACAGATAAAGGGAAATATCCTCAGCCAGTGCTTCTATTTTATTTTCTTTTTCTTTTCTTTTCTTTTNTTTTTTTTTTTTTTTTTTGTTTGGAGCCTGAGGAGTAGCTGCCCTCCCTCTGTTTAGGAAGGGCCTAGCAGCAATGAGGATGAACTCTGCAATCCCAGATAGACCTCTGCCATCACCTCATCCAGGTCTCCCAGCAGGCAGTTGTTTGGTGGTACAGTGAGGTGGTACAGGCAGCTCCTGGAGCAGCAGTCACTGTGACCGCTCCAGTAAAAGCAACACACTTCTCCTCTGATGACAATAGATGCCACTGAAGAGAGAGGTAGAGGAGCTCCTATCATATCTATCTTGATGCTCATCCTCGCACCCAGCATTCCAGACCTTAAGTCTGGCTGTGCTTTTAGCTGAGAAAGCTGCCATTTTAAATTTCTGTGTCCTGATCTCCCCTTAGCTTCCTGTATGATTACTGCTCTTGCTCCAGGCTGTGAGCTAAATGATAAAGGGAAATAGTTAATTTTCATGTGTGTCACTCAAGAAATCCATGCAGCAAGACTGAACCTCCACTAGTGGCAATCAGTGTAGCAGGGCTGAAGTCAGTGCCAGTTTACACCAGCCAAGGGGCTGACCCCACTGCACCACCTTGAAAGGTTTTACTATTCTCTATGGATGATGATAAAATGCAGTTTAGCAACAGCTATATCAAAATAAATCAGATGAAGTAGAGAATTTCCAGAACTGGCTTTCCAAAAGGCTCTGCTTAAAGAATTTCATGAAAAAGCATAATTCAGTTAGCTTGGAAACAGTTAACGTGATAAAGGAAGTCCTCAGCTTTGCAGCAAAAAGAGAAAAAGCAAGCATCATGAAGGCACTGGAAAGACATCTTACTGCCCTGCTGCATCAACCTACAGTTGTCAGAAGAAATTCTCCCTTGCCTGTAGTCAATGGCAGCCTGAATGAAATGGCAGCTCCTCTTGCCCCACAGAAATGCAATCACATCGTTGACTGATAACGCTAAAGACAATGTGTGACATCCACAGAATTATGGTGAACATGATGGAGCATTTGTGTAGGCTGCAATCAATTACTTGAGCTTAACTGCATCATGTTTACCAGAAGATGAGGAATAGTTTACAGAACATGATGGCAGGGGCTTAGAGAGGCAGGAGAAGGATCCAGTCAGTAGCATTGCCTGAAGTCTGGTCTTTTGAATGCACGCGTGGGCAGAGAAGATATTCTGCGCACCATCGCCCCACGCAGGTACACTGTTCACACACACACACACATACTATTGCACAAGCAACCTAAATATCTTATTTTCAAAAACACAACCCAGCTCACTTGCTGCAAGGACAAACTCTCCAGTCCTGATCATCTTTCTCATATATTTTAATCACTGAAATTCCTCGGGCCCTGAACTAATCTAATGAGATTTGACCCACAAATGCGCACTGGTTACAAAAAGATCATGTGTACATTTTTGTTCTTCTCTTTGCTATGCATGAATGTAAAGACAAACTCTGCTACTGACAGGAAGGATAAATGATAGAAATAACCAGAACGGCTTTCAAACGACGCTATCTGCAGCTGTCATGGAGTCCAACAGGGACTGGGGCTGCTTGGCACCCTGTTAAGTATCAAGGCGCCTCTCCATGTAGACATGCACATATGCATCAACACCCTCCCTGCATGTGCATACATGCCCATTTTATTATGCCACGTTCACCTAATAACTTCATCCTACAATGAAAGCTTTACACAGACACATGCTAACTAACACCCCCTCTGCAACACACACACACACACACACACACACACACACACACACAACCTAATGACAGGCACCAGAAAAATCCAATGCAGCTCTGCAGGCAGAAAGTGCTCACAGAAGCCATGCAGTGCACACCCAATCCACAGCGATTGGTGTTTTACCATTATGTATAATAAATAACAGTGTTTAATAATAACAGCACCGCCGTTCTGCCTGCGCTCACACCCTCCCGACTCCATGCTCCTAAGCCATTTCTGCAACACAGTCCTGCGCATGAAACACACAGAATGAAAAGCAGGCAGGACACAATCACTGCAAGAGATAGGCTCCGGCAGTGAAAGCTGCTTCATGTCGGAGCGGGCTCTTCCCAGCTTTCAGACGTGTGATCTGCATGTCTAATAATGAACAGATTTAGTCAATCCATCATTTCTGGCATCAGTCCCTTACCTTGAAATGCTGCAGCTGAAGTATCTGGTCCTCAAGCTGTTGTCTCTTGCCTTCTATTTCTGTCTGCCTTTTCCTTTTCTCCTTGGAAAAATAATTTGAGAGAGAGAGAGAGATCTCGTCAGAGAAACGGAGGCTTTAAGGGTAGTGGATTCGTAAGAGCATGTAAGCAGTCAAACGCATCTGTACAGATGTCACCAGTCCCGTTTCACCTGCTCCTCTGCCTGCTGGTATGCAAACAGCAGCGTCCTGGGAAGACACCAGCCCCAGACTAGCCCGTCGCTCGCCAGCAGGAGAAATTCTCCTCGCTCGCTCCCGGCAGCTGGAGCAGCAACAGAGTGCACAGTCCCAGAGGAGGGGAGAAAACAGGCATAAATGCTGAGAGAGAAGTTAAAGGGACAAAGATGTGCTTTTGCATTTGAGATGCTGGGCCAAAAACACGGATCGTGTGGTGCAATTATGTGACAGTAAGGCGACACAAAAGCAGTGGGTGGCATCACGGAGGAAGGGAGCTGGGTTGCAGACTGCGTTTTATGCTGGTGAGGTTGATGGTAAGGCTTTCCCCAGGCTCAATGGGGAGAAGGTGTTTCAGCCAGATTGCATGGGGTTTACCTGCAAAGCAAATGGGACGGATAACCCCCCAGCTGGCTTTGTTTAAAATTCAAGCCACCAGCACACATGAGCAGCTGGCCCTTACCAGCTCCCAGAAGCTGCGCTGACCGAGTGGCGCCAAGGACAGCACGGTCATTTCCACAGCTGAGGGTTTTCATGGTCACGTTCATGAACACGGCCACTCGTCCGTGCCCAGGCTGCTCCCTTCAGCAGGCAGCAAACTCTCTGAGGTGTTTCAAGAGGACAATGACCTGCTTTTCTCCCCTGCAACACCTTCCTCTTATGAAGGATCAACTGTTTGGATGAACTTGCCTTTCATCAGTCTTCTGCACCTTGTGGCGAGTGTTTCTCCTCACCCATTCCCAGCCCAGATCAGGTTCCCTCTCCTAGAGCTCTTTTCTCATTTTAGATTTTGCAGCCAAGACAGAAATACTGAGTAGTAAATGGAGGCACTCAAATAAGCGTACCAGCCTCAGTTTTTACTGGAACAACGGTTTTTATTCCCTACCTGAGGAAGCATGTTTTTGTTATTTAAGTATTTCAGTAGTTGTAAGGTTGGGCTTGAAGACATTTGGGGATTCCTTAAGTCCCCAAAGTAATTTTTCTGTCTCATTTCGAGGTGCCCTACTGATGCTCTGGGAATTCCCCACTTTCCAGGGATTTCAAACCTTCATGCCTCATCTCAAGGGGCATACAATAAGATGCTGCCTATGCAGAAATTAACTGTGTTTATATTGGACCTCAAACCAGGGCATTTTGAGTGAAAGCATTACATTTACAAGGAAGATCAGGAAACTTTTTTTTTTTAATGCCAGGCTCACTCAAAACAAAGCAAAACATGGAGCTAGATAATTGTCTGGATCACTCCTGCTGAAGAGTGAGACATCAGAACAGTGATGGGAGGGCTGGAGTAATGAACCCAGAAGAAGCAAAGTAGTGAAATGATGCATATGTCAAGCAGTTCTGTAATACACTGCACACTCTTACATGCTGATTTTTTGTGTATATCTACATCCACACACATACTCCCCACTGTCTGAAGTATGTAAGAATATTACTGCTGAACAAAAATACTCTGCTGAAGTTGTTTTGGAATAGGAAAATTGGCTTTTTGGATAACTAAAATGTCACAAACGTCACCTGTCTTCAGCTGAAAACTTGACACCTCACTGCTCTGTACATGTGGAAGATGATAGTTTGCATTTGTGCACACACAGGCATAAAAATTTATGCATGCACCTTTAAAAATCCTTCTTTATATAAAATTGATAGTCTGTGGATCATCCCTCCTATCACTCCTCCAATACCCATCTCCCCTTTGCATTTTTGAATGGAACAGGATATTGGATGGCTCAGGGGTTAAAAAGACCCAACATTGTTCAGGGATCTCTCTTGCCATTTTCTTCATTCTGCGATATTAACAGTGTACTTTGGAGACTGAAAAACAAAATTTGTTCTTTGCTATTTCTTCAAATAGCTGGTCAGCCATGGACCGGAATAAATTAGTTCTAAAAGCTGTTCCAGCTAATGGCCTAATATTCTCAGAATAAGGATAATTCTGCCCTGTTTGTGCCAAGCTGGCCAGATGACAGAATGTTTGGATTTCACATATGTAGGCATTAGCACCCCACATCTGACACTCCATAGGCCAGCATAAGGCACTTAGATCTTCACAGTTAACTGACCTACATTTATATGTGTGTATATACATACATATGCCTTTATATATATATATATATATATATTTTCTACCCTTCACAAAAACCTTCTTGCTAAAACACATGATGGAAATCGCCACAGTACCTCCTCTGGCTGGTTGTGTCATGCTGTATAATGGATGTGACAAGACAGCCTTATAAAACATAGATGGAAACTTCTTTTCTTTGTGAGAAAGGGAAAGCACTTAGAGTTATTTTCCCTGTAGGCAGCAACACAGCAGGCACTGAAATACTTGAACTACTTACTAACTAGTGGGCTTCTGTGGAGTTAAATTGGAATATTGCTCATGTTTCCATTTCACTGGCTTTCAGGCAGCCTGACTGCACGCCTCTACCCTCTGATTTTGTACCACAGCTATGGCTGAGGGGTATGACAGCAAACCTATTCTTTTTTTCTCTGAAGATCGTGTGGATTGCAGCATTGGTAATTAGCTATCAGGACGTTTGACCTTCAGGTCACTAGATCACATTCAGTTTAGGTTTCTCCCAGTCACTGAAGGTTGTGACTATATGTGTTCCTGGTTTATATGGGTATGTTCTGAAAAAATGTGGTAGAAGACTGGACTGGCTGACAAAAATCCCACCAGAATCAGCATGTCATGGATTTTAGACATTCAGTAGATGAAACCAGCCCCCACTTAAGCAGGCCGCTGATTCAGGACTTTACTGAAAACGCTGGGATGTAAAGCACATACTTACACCCGAGCATTTGTTAAGGCACTTTCTGTGTCGAAGCCAGTGAATGTTCCTCATTACTCCGTTCATCTACTTATAGATATCGTTTTTCCAAGTATGCCTGTTAAGTTACTAATTTACTAAGGGTCCTGGCACCAAGAAAATAAAGTGCTCGCTTTCAACAAACAGGTTCACTCTGGACAGCTTTAGTTAAATGTATGTCCTCTTTTTTTCTACAACATGGAGAGTAATCCATCACTGCTTCAGCTAGCAGTTAACACTAACCACCTCCAAGAAGTAACCCCCAAGAACATCCCTGATCTCCTCCCCTGGGCCAGGATGTGTGGAGCTCAAGCCATAGGGAGAAGGCAGGAGCCAGAAGGATGCTTGGGTATATGCAAGATGACCGGATTTTGTACAGTTCCTGCACCTTGTGAGGGGGGTACTGAAAACTGTCGGCTGGGATGTCAAACACGCATGCACACCTTGAAGCTATTCTGTGGACATCCAAGTGTTGGTTTCTTTTTTCAAGAGGTGAAGGGATTATAGAAACTAGGTTGAAAAGAGGTGGAGAAAACAAGCACAGAAGCCAGTTTTACTGTGAATGTGGTAGGTTTAAAGGAAAAGATTTGTATCTATCTGAGGTGTGCTGCTTTTTTAAGAATACAGATACTCATCGTGGATGGTTACCTTCCCAAAATGGTAGAGGAGTACCATTTGGGAGGTACACCCAGGACGCTCTGAATATTTGGGATGTTCACAAGTAAAATGAGATTCAAATCCTACATCCCTCCCTTCACCAAAAAATACTAGGAAAATGTGAAAGTGAAAGTACTTGATTTTTTTACTCTCAGACCCAAATGATGTGAAAAGAACATAGGTCAAATGGCAAGGTTACTCATGCCCTGAATCCGGTTCAATGAGAAATGAGATTTGTACTCAGGCATTCACACATGGATGTGCAACATGGAAACTATAAATTTATTTTCTTTTCCAAGAAGCTTGATTTCGGAAGGGAAATAATTGCTGCTTAGCACTAAAAGTGCCCAGTGCCACTTTCCTATATATCAGATAATCAGTAAGACCCCATCCATTTGGAAGAGAGAGAGGTGTCAGGAGGACAAAATGGAGATCTGTAAAATCACGAGGGGTGGCATGGAGACAGCCAGTGGGCATCCACTGCTCACTCGGTCTTCCCCTGAAGAAAGAAGGGGCATCAAGTGAAACTGGACGGGGCAGGTTTGAAGCCAAGGCATGGGTCTGCTGTGGAAATCCCTGTCTCAGGCTGCTGTGGGTGCTAGAAGGTGATGGGAGTCCCAGGGGAGCCTGGGGACAGTCAGAGGGAAGGAATACTGTGATGGTTACTACACAAACTGAAATTACATCTCGTTCAGGAAGCCCCTGAACCACAGATGGTTTTGAGGGTGTAGAGGTACTTTGTTAAGTTTTTGTATGCTTGTCCTTCTCTCATGATTATCCTAACACCACTGATTTTTCATTCATCTGAGAAGGGGTGCAGGAGTTTTTGTCTGAACATTGTGTTACATTTGATCAAAATAACCTACACTTTAGTGTCAGACTTGTCAAACTGTTCCAGTCAAAAAAACCCAAACAACCACAAACCAACAACAAAACCCTAAAAGCAAACATAAGTCCTTGAAAAAAACAAGTTATACCAAAATGCTTCTCCTTGACACTGCAGTCACAGAATACTTCAAATTTTCCATTACAAAATCATTTTCCTTCTTGTTTAGAAATCTGCCTGCACAGTGTGGAAGCGATACAGAGATTATTCAGCTCACAGAGTCATAACTGAGGAGAAACATGCATCTCTAAAGTTGTGTAAATCCTTGGGGTAGTAAAGCCTTGGTAAAGTCCTCTGCTCCCCTTGCACTGGCAGAAGCACCTGATTTCTTTGGTTTAAAGCCAGCTCAGACATGTGCAGAAAGCACTCCACGGAGCAGCACAGAAACTAAACGCCTCTTGATTGACCTTACTGGGAAAACACATGCCCAGATCTGACAGCAGGCTAAGGCTTATGGTGCAGGTATACATGGTGGGAAAAACAAAAAAATCCCCAACTCAAAAAAAAGCCTGATGAGGATCTTGTGACCCTCGAGGAGACGGGCAGCATGACACTGGAGGAGCTACCACTGGTAGTTTCAGTGAAAAGGTTTCCCGTTGGCCTCATCCTGCATGCCAAGCAAGTGTCCAGCCCGCCATGGAGGAGCGGGTGGAAGAGGGCGAGCTCCTGCCTGTCGTGCCAATGCAAAACAAATGAACCCCAAAATGGCACAGGTAGAGGGAAATTATAGTCTGCTTCAAAGCAAGGAAAACAGTTACAAAGAATTGTCTTCAAAGAATCACGTGAATTTCTTCAGCAAGACATTATTTTCTCCACTCTGCACCGTTGGCAGATATTATTACCTGTTTATTTAAAGCTCACAGAGTTTTAGGGCAGCAAGTAAGGAAACACAAGCAAAAGAGCTGCTGACACCTCATTTTTCTGTTGCCAATTCAGGAACATCCAATTCATGTTTGTCATGACAAACTGACATCCCAGGAGCATCTGGGTTCTGCTAACCTTTCTTTTTTTTCCCAACCTGCTTCATTCCCGTCTGGTCAGTTCTTTTATTTTCCTGTTGTGTTTGAAGAGTGGGAAACTCTCCTGACAGCAACCATCCCTACCAGTTGCAACGATGCAGCCCAGTACTGGCAGCACTTTGCAAAATGCAGTTCTAAACATATTCTGCTGTTGTAAACAGCATACAATAGAAATCACAGCACCAGAAGAGGCAGGACGCAGAACTGAAGCAGAGACACTGTTACAGCAGAATAAACACACCTTGAAGGTTGGTGGCAGGATGCCTGCTCCTCTTGGATCATCAATGCCCACTTTCATTACTTGCTGCCAGTACAAGAAGGTGGAGCCCACCATCCTGCCAAGTGTATCAAACTAGATCACCATATGCACCGGCATGACTGTGCTCAATGAAAATCTTGTTGCTATCAGTAGCCACACAGCCTCCGTAACTGCAAGCTGGAGGCTTGTCTGGTCTCCTGTTTCGAGCACTGGGAAATATGTGTTGATTCAGATTATAGGAAATGACTCCTCCTGCAGCTCCTCTCCTATCCTGCTCCCAGCAGAAGCAGAGTCTGTACTTAACCATTTCTGACATCCGTTTTYCTTTGCAGTTATACCATCAACAACACATAAATGTAAGCTATCGGCTTTGCTCCCTTAGGCATTTTTCTGGAAGACCCTCTCTGTCCCAGTCCCCTGAAACCTGTGGCCACCTGGCTGAGCTTTGTGTCACTTCAAACATGAGCCAGGGACAATTTTCCTGTGTCTGTATACTGGAATTCAGCTTCTGAACTTAAGGAAACTGCACTCTGTGCTCCTATGTAGCATCTAAGAAACTGCCACCTTTTTTCACTCTTACAGTCTCCCTGTGCAGGAGGCTTATTACCTAAAGCACAGATTCATAATTTCAAATGTCCTAAGTGCCTAGGGCCTTGGTGGCTCACCTTACTGGACCATCTCCTTACCCGAACACAGCAAATTGTACGTTGGAAAGTTCTAGGTGGGATGCGGGGACAGCAGGAGTACAAGATGCTGCTGCAATGTATCTTTCATATACCCACATATCTTATGACAAAGCTGTGGCCATTTCCATCACTCCAAGCAACAAGCAGATGGGTTATTTAGGAATGAACAACAGGAGTTCCCAATTGCACAGGTGCAGCAGAGAAATGCCTGAGGTGAGCAGGTGAAACCCACCTAAAAGATAAGGGCTGGGTTTAGCTCTCTTCCTCATGCTTGCTCTTTCCACGGTTGTATGCACAGCAGGAAGCTAAGGAGAGATTGGAGACAAGGTGAACAGTTAATGATCAGGTATGCCCTTCACCTCCTCTCTTGTGAAACTGGTTTAAACTGGAGGTTGCTGTCACTAGGGTTGATTCCCATTAAATTGACAGCTTGCCACAGCATGCAAGAAATGTCTTGGCATGTTGGTTTTGGACACAAAATAGACTTAATTCACAGAGGCAGACCCTGGTCAGGAAGTAAGCAGAAGAGCCTGGAAGTTATGGAAATGCTTTGTTTCTCATATATAGAACAGGCTTCTGCTTAGGGATCTGAACAGGCTGGATCGATGAGCCGAGGCCAATTGTATGAGGTTCAACAAGGCCAAGTGCCGGGTCCTGCACTTGGGTCACAACAACCCCATGTAATGCTACAGGCTTGGGGAAGAGTGGCTGGAAAGCTGCCCGGCAGAAAAGGACCTGGGGGTGTTGGTCAACAGCCGGCTGAATATGAGCCGGCAGTGTGCCCAGGTGGCCAAGAAGGCCAACGGCATCCTGGGCTGTATCAGAAATAGTGGGGCCAGCAGGAGTAGGGAAGTGATTGTCCCCCCGTACTCAGCACTGGTGAGGCTGCACCTCGAATACTGTGTTCAGTTTTGGGCCCCTCACTACAAGAAGGACATTGAGGTGCTGGAGCATGTCCAGAGAAGAGCAACAAAGCTGGTGAAGGGTCTAGAGCACAAGTCTTAAGAGGAGTGGCTGAAGGAACTGGGACTGTTTAGTCTGGAGAAGAGGAGGGTCAAGGCAGACCTTGTTGCTCTCTACAGCTACCTGAAAGGAGGTTGCAGCGAGGTGGGTGTCGGTCTCTTCTCCCAAGTAACAAGCAATAGGACGAGAGGAAATGGCCTCAAGTTGTGCCAGGGGAGGTTTAGATTGGACGATAGGAAAAATATCTTCATGGAAAGGGTTATCAAGCATTGGACCAGGCTGCTCAGGGAAGTGGTTGTGTCACCATCCCTGGAGGTATTTAAAAGATGTGTAGATGTTGTGCTTAGGGACATGGTTTATTGGTGACCTTGGCAGTGTTAGGTTAATGGTTGGACTTGATGATCTTAAAGGTCTTTTCCAACCTAAATGATTCTATGATTCTATACGGGGAAGGTAGAATCACTTGCAGAGAGCTGAACCCTCAGGGTGAAGAAAGAAAATCCCCGCAGGCCAGAAATACACCGGCTTTCATTGCAGCCTTGCATCCGTTTTCTGCAGTAGTGAGTGTCAGAGAAGTTATTTGCTTATGTACAAGAACAGGGTGGTTTGAATGAGATAGAGATACAGCTCCCTGTAACCAACTTAAGTGCTCCAGGGAAAGGAGCAAACGTTTCTGGTCTGCAGTCTCCTTTCTTTGTAATTTTGTCACTTGCATGCAGAATAACAGTTCTTGCTCGGATGGGGAGGACACACTTGCAAAATTCATTTTCTCCATTTCATCTCATACTTAGGCTACCCTTGCACGATGTCGAAGGATGGGTTTCTCCTGTGCTGACCTGCTAAAGCAAATAGAGTAGCTCTGTGTTTACATGTGCATTGCCCACAACTCAGGGTTCAAGTAAGAGAACCCTAATAGTCATCCTGTGTGTTTGGGACACCAAATGAAGAGTTCATCCACATGGAGCCCTGTAGGATACACTTCTTGTTCAGGGCTTCTGAATATGAATATTTTATGACTGCCACAAGTCCACTGCCAATGTCATACCTGAGACTATGCAGGACAAAGCTGTCCAAGAGGAGAAAGGATCCTCTCTGGTGAAGACAACAATCCACTAAAGGGTTGCAGCAAACACTTCAGCTGCCCTGCACGCTTATAATTATAGCTCCCTGGTCACTGAATGCAACCACCATGATGCACACAGACAATGACCGCTTAATTAAAATCACCATGCATCTCAAACAACAAATAAAAGGATGGCACTGCTCCCAGAACAACAGCTCTTAATGAAAAGTGATGAACGCGGGAAGGAATTTCCTTTTGAAAAACTCCCTCATTAGCATTTTTGAAAGGGGACACAATGGAAAAGTATCTCATTGAGATGGTGAAGTAAAATTATTTTAGGAGAAAACATGGTTCCTCTGATATCCCATGGAGAAATTCCCACTTTGATGGGGCAGCCATCCCCATTTTGATGCAACCAAGATTTTACCTGCAATTTCCTCCTTTCACTGAATGCTACTGGGTCACTGGAAGCAGTGGTTCAGGTCTAACACAACCCACGTGGATTTTTGACTGGGCCACCACCATAATGAGTCCTTGAAATATGAAAAGGTTTAGTTGTCTTTCCTTCTTTCCTCCCAAGTCTGAACTGAAACTCAACATGGGCTGAGACCCACAGGCGCTGCTTCCCTTCGGTTGCTGACAGGAATAAAGCCATACTTTGCTATGCATTTACAATTTGATCAATGGTGTGAGGCTCTTAAATGGCTGCTGAGAGGTGAGCAAGGTCACTGGAGTTTGAGTATCTTTTCTGGGAGATGTGACAGTGAATCAAACAGATGTCCTATGAATGCCAAATTCCCACCCCTCATTAACTCCACATCAGCATTTCTTCCAAAACTTCCAAGTTTTTACACTAACCCTGAAAATGGGTAAGAGCTCAGGACCACCTGAGTCCTCTAGTGACCTTCTCTGTGGCATCAATTATTTCTGGAAAGTGCTCAAAAGACTGTACAAAGCACATTGTTAGTATAAATCATGAAATAGACAGATTTATCCATTATTCTGGATAATCCTTAATACCAGTCATAAATAACAGGCAGCTGTACTTCATTACCTAGTGTCTACTACAGCTAACGTTCAAGATCATGTGTATAGCTTGCTAGCACTGACCTTGTTCTACTGCAGCCTGAGCTAGATGGAAAATTCAGTGTCTTCATCTAGCAAATTATTTTTCTTCCTAAAAAGAAGGTGGAATTTTTTAGATAATGTTGCATAGAACAAATTCTGAAAATTCTTCTGTTTTCTCTAGAAAACCAGCAAAATTCTGAAAGAAGCTACTTTTAATCAACTATTCTTTTCTGTGTTTTTCTTAAAAATATATTTTGGTTAAAGAATGTTAAGCAGACTTGGATCTAAGTTTCCATTCGTAAAAATATACAAGGAGTTTTCTTTAGGCTGAGTAGACTATTTGTAGAAAACCAGTTCATTAACTCTCCCTACTCTCATGTTGCCACTAATTAGCTTTGGTTTAAATCCATGCTTTTCAATGTACATCCTTTCACTGCTGCTGAAAAGGAGAAAGGCAGGCTTYGGTCGGTATGGGCTTAATTTAATCACAGCTCCAAAGAAAAGTGCGTGTCTCTTTTTTACCCTAATGCCTCATACACTCCTTAAACATCTCTTCATGCTGCCAAACAGGACATGTAAAGCTTGGGGAAACATCTCTGATTGCAGTAAGATGCTGAATTTGCAGAGAAACACCTATACAAGGTTCATCTTCACCTACAAAGCAGGTGCTGATTGTAACATTATGACAAGCATTAAGGAATTTCTAACTCTTACATTAAGAAATGAAAAATAAATCACAAAGTTTTTAAGTCAAGACATCCAAGATGAAGCTGTGATTCCTTATGCTGGTTTCCTCCTAAGCAAGTGCCTGGTGAGGATCTTTACGCATTATTTTTCACTTGGTGAGAACTTAGACTGGAATCACCAAGACTGTGATTTCAGCAGAGTTTGTTTTCCCTCTTTATTCAGTTTAATTGCACATATGACAGACATCCCCACTTCAAGCAACTTAAACTTCCCCAAGACACAGAATATTAAGTGGGAAGAGGAAATGGGATTTCCTGCGGTGGAAAGGGAACAAACTGGTTTTGCTGGTCAGCATGGAGCAATGGCCAGGACCTGTATGGATGACACTGGCGCTAATTCTGGTACTTGAATCACATCTAGCTTTTTGCTTGTTATTTTCAAAGTAATGGTAGAAAAGACCCAAATGAAGGAACTAATACATAGAGCTGGGCTTTGCGTTTTAATCCTTACAGTCTGGCTGGATTAGCCAATTATTTCAGAGTCTCAGTGCCTCACATTAAAATGTTTTTGCTGAGGCTTCCTTCCTTTGCTTGTGAGCATGGTAGCTTATAGACTTATAGCTTATAGACACTGAGGCTTTCGGCACTGACCTGTGTAGCACCACGCTGGATCTCCTGGTGTCGCAGGTCTGTGCTTAGCAGCTGTACTGTACTGGGCTCCTCTGCTGCTGAAAAGCATTTCTTGTCATTCGGGAGATAAAGTTATTAGCTCAAAACCCTTTCTTTAAGCTTTTGTCTAACGTTGGTCATGAGCTAAGGATACTCACATTGTCTGATGCTTGGGGATCTGCTGACGTAAGTTGTAGTTGCTGGTGTGTTTGAGTCCTAACTTCTACATTCAGGAAGCGAAAGACTGCCTTGTTTTACACCAAAAAGAAGGAGGAAGAGAAACTTCCCTACAAGCACGGGGAATGCAATCGTGAGCCTGAGACTTGCCACCTTCCAGCTGCCAGTACCCTTTCAAACTGGTGATGCTAATGAGATTATACACCAGTTCACAAATCACCGTTCTGGCTAAGTTTCCCTTTCTTTCTGAAGAGGCTGTAAGGGGCTGGGTTCCTCTTGCTTTTTGACCAGCCTTAAAGATCCCATACATTTGCACCTTGTGAAGATGCACACAGGTCTGAGAGGGCACCGGTGCCCCTCTTCAGTTAGGGGGCAACTCCCTGCTGAGTCCCAGAGCCTCATGGGGCTGCTGGACATGCCATCCCTGCCTCCTCTCCAGTTCATCAGGGGAGTCACATTACTCCAACATGAGACCATAGAGAGACCAGAGACCATAAATGATGAACGCGATCGTGACTGAGAGGGTGGATACATCTATGTGCTTGGCAAAAAGGCATGCTCAGTGTGTGATCTAGGTATGCTAAAAATCCTACCCAGCCTTGGCCTTGGCATCTTGCCTACGCAGCACATAAAAGAACTGGCTTCATCTCCAACCAGCTTACTTCTGGAAAGCTTATTTAATCTGACAGGTGTAGGATCACATGTCTCAACACTGAACCTTAGCAGTATGCGGGAGGTATTACTGCTATGTCATTCCTTTAGGTCAGACATCCCAATGCTTTCTTCGTGGATAGGAACAGTTGGGACATTACGCTACGGATTGTGTAACAAATTAATCTGCCAGCCTTCTCCCTGCACCATCAAAGGCAGAGACCACCCTGGTCCCTGCAACATGAACAGACCCCACAGCAGCTTCCCACCAGCATGTCACCTTAAGTAAGGAGGAACAGGTAAGCACACGAAGCCTGCAACACATGCCCGCTTGGTTCTCCAGGGACGGGTTAGCTGCAGATCCTCAAGGCAGTGCGCTCACGGCTCCAGGTCACAGTGGCTTTGGGCAGGATGCAGAGGAGTGCACAGTGTCAGCCTGCTGTACCAATGGGGGAGACCCGGGGCAGTGCAACAAGAAAACACAGTCTGGATCTGACTGCTTTGATGCTTGGCTCCAGAACCCAGATCCATTTATAAATGGGCAAATTCCTGCCACGCTGTTGAAGGTTCCAACCCCCTTCAGAAAACTGCCTGCATTTCTCTGTGATTTGCATCCCTGCTGTGAGGTATATCTGGGAATTCACAGCTTCAGGGTCATCTCAGTGACCTATATGACTGCTGCGTGGTTTGTGCAGGTTTGTCTGCACAAGTGCTTGGGGTGTGTGGGGTGTTGAAGCAACAAAGCCTGTACAGTCTGGATGAATTTCACACTTAGCTGACACACCTGACAGGTTTATAAAACTGTGAACCATTTGAATGGCTTATTAAACAGCAAACAGTGTGCAAAACCAAAAACAAACATGCAGATACCAGAAGAGGCTTCAGGGATGTGTTTTGATTACTGCCTCTTCCTGCCCATCTCCTCCAGTCAGAGCAACATGGACTCTTCTGCTGAACCCCAACGAGATGCCACGTGGGTACTGTTTAACTGCTCCTGTGCAACTCCTCTGTCTTCGCCTGGGCCTTCTGGAGACCTCTGCTCTAAGGAGGTCTTACTATTCTATCACCTCAGATTTTGAAAACAACTTGTCTCCTCCTTCCATGGGCATTTCTGTCAGTTTTGCTCTTCTGTTAGCTTGAAAACTCATCTCTGCAGCAATTCCTCCCAGGAAGATGAAGGAGGGAGAGAATGCAACTGCAGATGGGTCCCCTCCCAAAAGTCATATTCTTTCTTCCTCCTATCGTTACTCCATCTTGACATACAGGACACACTAGTTTGCACACATGAGCTTCCTCAAAGAAGGTCAGATCCTTCTCTGTGGCTGTCCCAGGAGCTTTATCACCCTTCCTTCAGGCTTTATCTTTTTAAGATGGGTAGCTTAGTCACCTCCACGGTTTTAGGCAATAAAAAGTCAGTGAATAGTCATCATCTGCTGCTGTCTTCAACCTGTTGCTCTGCACATCCCTGTAGAAGTCCCTGGTGAAGGACCTGTTTTCATTCAGGTCTGTGTGAGATATGTATTTCACTTTACTCAACTCCTGGATTAAGGTGCAAAATACAACTTGTGGACAGGTTGCGGTATTTTATATGGTTTGTACATTCTGATCTCCTGCAGGAGCCTGTGAAAGAAGTGAAGGTGTGATCCCCTAAGCTGGCTGCACCATTGAAGCCATAGCACAGCAGAGCAGCAGGCTTTGAGGAGCCTACCCCACCGCCTCTCCCTGCAGCCTCTCTTCAGCCTGAAAGACATCCACAAGGGAGATCTCTGATTTTTAAATGGAAAGACCTTAAGAAACATGCTCAAAAGGCAAAAGATTTTGAAGGGTGTTGGCCAAGAGAGACAGAAAGCACCACGTAAATTCAAGCACCTGCCTCTATTACCCTACTGTAAGATCACTTTGTCACTGAATTCAACACGGGATTTGCTCCACACTTGTGCTAAACTAAATCAACCACCATTGTGTATGCTCCCTGCATTTAACAGCATGGTGACAAATCTGGGGAGCAAAAAGCTACCTTGCTCTATAAACTACATTTAATGGGATCTGCCCTTGGTGGCCAGGTTGCTCCACAGCTTCTGAGGCAATGCTGGCTTTGCCTTAGCAGAGTTGACTCTGCCAGCTTATGGAGCAGAGATATGTAATTTCTGGGCACGTTACTGGCAAACCTGCTCAGAGATACTCTATTACATTGGTACAGTCCTCATATTGTCTCTTTTTTCAGCTAGAGGAAAAGGAAAAAGAAGAGAGGTAGGGGAACAACAACAGCTCCCCACCTACCTAACTGGGGACATTTGCCAGAGTAAGGTGAGAATCAAAACTCATATTTTTATTTGTTTCAAACTAAGCTAAAACCAGCTTTGCTGAGAAACGGCCAGTGTTTTTCATCTCTTCATGTTTTCAAGAAAACTGCTGGCTCTCCACTGAACTACTGACATCTTCCACACAAAGCTAATTACAGTTTGATGGCTGTGCTGCTACCTGAAAAGCTGAATCATTGCAGAGCCCGAATGGGACACAATTACAGGCTTGGGCACGATGCTGCACAAAACCGACTCGCATGTCTTTGCTGGGACCTGCAGGAGGGGATGTAAAACTAACACCCATGGTCCACTAAGAAAAGACATGCCCAATGCTTTTCCAGGGATGACAGGAGAGTCTGGGAAGAGTGCTGGGAATTTATTTCCAGGTACAGAAGAGGAGATGAAAAATCCCCGTCCTCTGTGCGTTAGCACTTGTGTGATACGTCATTCAGTTATCCCTCACAACGAAGGAATCTGAGGGAGGTTTTTCACGGAGGTCTGAATGTTAGTGGACCACTCGTCCTGCATAGGCAGGAGCTGCTGAGCTCTGTACGAAAGCCAGTTCCCACAGCTCAGGTCAGCACCACACTTGGCTGCAAGTCCCTACACAGGAGGAGGCCAAATAGTTCAAATGAGGAGAGGACTTCCAGGCCTCGGTAAGGTCAGGTTAGAAAGAGATTTTATTTTTTGGTCATAGAGAGTTTGGCAAACCAGGCCTGGGCTCTGGACAGTGTGTAGAGTGTTAAAATACTCACTTTTCGTAAGGTGCTGCCACTCACTGCTGTTTCTTTAGTGGCCTCTTTGAATCTAAATCCGTGGCAGAGACGGCACTACTCACGCTATCTTGATTGGGCTTCCAACTGCTCCGCCGCCAGGGACAGGAAACTTTATTTCATCTGCAAGCCCCTCATGGCAGATACGGTCTCTCTGTTCTATACTTGCACAAAATCTAACATAAAGAGGTACTAGTTCCTGCCTGGGGCCGTAATGTTATGACAGCGACAGTCTCACAGCCAGACCTAACCACTGTGCACAAGAGTACTGTGCAAACTAAACGGATTCCCAAATCCTGAGCCCAGACAGATCAAAACCTGGCATTTTGTGAATTTTTGTGGCTCAGATCCTTGGACAGGTATCTTGCAGAGATGTAGCATTTGTGTCTCTCCAGGAGAAAACAGCCAGAATGTACCTGAGCTTTTCCTGTCACATTTCAGTATGTGAGTACAAGCACAGTGGAACCTCAAGGAAGAGCACATAGTGCTTGCCATTAAACCTTAACCATGTTCAGCAGTGCTATAGATGGACACTGATGAAATCAGGATGTTTTCTGCCAGTGGAAAAGATTCCTGAGGTGGTGGCTCATAAAAGCAGGGAGAACTGATTTTCCACAAAGACCTGCTCAGGATAACTTGTTTATATGATTCAAGCTTTTTTCTGTTGAAGGACACTAGTTTGACACCCTGTCAAGCTCTAAGTAATAGTATAACTCTTAAAGGAAACAGTAGTACTTTAAGTATATTATCACTGGGATTTTCAAATGGCTTCAGCCATTGTCTTCAATATGAACAGAATGAGGTCACTGTTTGCACATCTGCAGTGCATGCTCTTCCAGTGCACCAGAATAAACTTTACAGACTACATCACTGATCTGGCAAGCATCTGCCTTCTGTACCACTGAAACCATCTGTGATCCACTTTTGACAACGGTCAGCTTGCTTGCAAAATCACCCCTCTGTGCAGCCCCTAGAAATAATAGATTTTTCCCATCTGTAGACTACAGTCACAGCAACTAAAACGTTAAAAACGACAAGTTGTAAGACTAGCTACATACCACAAAGAAAAGAGAGTGCAGCACTAGGCTCTTACAGCAAGCTGAGTTTTGCTTGACAGAGCATGCACACTGCCACTAAAATCAGATCATGGCAAGACTGCTAGTAGTGACGCTACTGAATTGCAAGCCTCTGTCCCTGAAATGCTGGGAGTTTCCTAGGTATCCCTCCACTCAAGCAAGGACCAATTTATGGAAGTGCTCCAGCAAGAGGACAGTTCACAATAAGTTCACTGCTGAGCAGGTTGCTCTGTGAGGTGAATGATGCAGTCTGAAGGCGAGGTGCTATTGATCAGTTCAAGCCGCACTATCTGTGCTCTCCTCAGTCCCCTGAAAATCAAATGTGTGAAACTCCCTGTTGCCAGGAAGGGATGGGGAAAGGGAGACCTGCATCCCCTTTTTGCCAGCAGCCAGCCTACAGCAGCTTACAAGATGGACTTCCATGAGCATGGATGGGGGACGGAGTGTGCTGGTAACAATCACTAATATCACAAGCTCTTTCATAATATTTATGTCTGAAGTGGCAAAATTGCTGGATTCCACTAGAAAGCATTTCATCTGCAGGTGTCCACACTTTCTCAGTCTGGGCTTGGTGGGAAGAAAAAGACCCGACCCCTTGCCACCCTCCAAAAAACCCAAACTCAAACCTTCTTCCATCTAGCTTTTGCTAGTGAAAACAAAACCTAAATTGTCATATTCCCCTGACTAGTGTTATGTAGGGCAAAACAAAATTTGTAATTTAGGCTAGTACTAAACATCACCTGAAAGGAGAGCCTGGAGAGGGCAAGAGTTTTGAGTTTACTTTTGCCAGTTGGTAGAAGAGCTGTAAGCATCATAATATCTAGGAGCTCCTTCTGGAGATATCTCTACACAAAATCTGGCTCGTGCTTCTGCTCTGGGGAAAAAACTAGTGAGTTAAATAAACCTCTTCCTGCTCACCCCTGTGGTGAGCAAAGGCACTCAAAACCACCACTGACCAGTATGGAACAGAGCACTTCTGTGGAAAGAAGGACAAAAAATACAAACAACAGAATAGAAGGTACACATCGTAGAAGGAAGATTCTCAGCCAAAGGTTAGGAAACCAGTGCTCTTCCACCAGCTGCCTTCAGGCCCGAGATCTGCTCTCCTCTGTACTGTGGTAAGCATCAGCTCAGCAACACTACTGCAAAGAGAAAGACCTTTCCTAGAACATTTCTTTGGGTCCAAGCAATCCTACACAACCACACATGGTCCCTTATACAACCTCTTTCTTCATAACATGTTAAACATGGTTCTCATGGTCCTTGCTTATGAAATAAAGGTAATTATTTAGCATAACTCTGCAAAGCACATACTGAGTCAATCATTTGACTATAACAACTATGCAGAAGAGTTACAGGCAGCTGAAACACAACAGGATCTTGGCTGCCACCTACAGAACATATAAATTGCTCCCCATAATCTACCCCTTTTCTTCAGGAGCTTCTACTTCAATGGCAGAAAGCCAAGGGAGAATCCAGAGCAATGCAATACAACCCTTTGTTATTACTGGCTCCTTTGCCTCAGTCTTCCAGGCCCGAATTACAGGAGATTATTCTGGCACAGTGGCTGGTAGCAACAGCTGGACCCCATGTCACTCCCCTGGAGCAGGAATATACCCCATAGCACAACTTGTCATTTAGCTTCAGATGATACCTGGCCAGGCTGACGTGACTTTGAAGGTAAGAGAAAATGCTTGAGGGGTCTCTACTTTTTTGCACAAGCTATTCACACCTTGGGAAGTTGCACAAGGTGAGAAGAGCTGCTGGGAACCATGCTGAACTCTTTTCATCACACAGCAGCATGGCTGGAGGGAAATACCATGAGGTATCAATGGCGCAGAGAATTTGAGCTCCAAAGGGGAATCAGTGGGAGCATTTGAGCTCCTAAAATAGGAAACTTAAAAGAAATTCTGATTCCTGGAGCTGTGATTTCTTTTCTAGTCTGCCTTTGTAGCTGCACAATGCTATGCTGTTCCTTGCAGATAAGATTGTGTTTCATCCTTAACAAATATAATACATGCATAAAAGCAACAAGCATAATTTCTTCTGAGTCCCTCCCCACATTATTATTCTTTAGGAGCCAATGTAGTTAACTAGGTTGGAGTATAAAATGATGATGTATAGAGTCTGCTTCCTGCTGTTGGTTTAGCACTTCTACTATTTTTAGCACTCTTCTGAGAACTGGAAATATGTTTTGATAAAGATACCGTCTTCTAGGCAGGGACACAAATAGTGAATCAGTCTATTCATATTAATGTCATGAGAATCATCACATCCAAGCCAGCACAGGGCAAAGGTCTCTGCAATGCATGTTTTCTGTTTGTTACCAACAATTTATTCTGTTTGTGTGAGGCAATCAAGGGATCGGGCTAGACTCTGAGGCCGTGCGTATCCACAGTTTAATCCCATTGCCAGGGTTTATGCCTCAGGTCTGTACTTTACTGGAAAACGGCTGTTTGTTTTCCTGTAGCTAGCTATGGTCAGAGCTGGGTAGTCTATAGATCATGCGGCTCACATTCCTCCTGGAAGGCATTTTGTGATCTGCAATTTTCACCAGCAATCTCGAAGACTGATTCAAAATTTCCACAGGCAAAAAATCCTGGTCCTGCTCTGCTCAGCATAAAAGATCCCTATTTCGTGTTAAGTCTTTCCCATTCGAGGTCCTTCAAGTTTTGGAAACTGTAAGATGGGGGATATAAAAGCACTTTCAAGAGCAAAACATTCTGTATAGATAAAAAAGACTGGCAAATACACTTGGATTACAAACATCTATTTTATGGCTCACATCGCAAAACAGTATTTTTCCTGAACCTACCCCTCCTCCTAGTCTTCAGACAACGCCCTACCCTCATAAAACTTACTAACAGAACAAAAATATCCATGGACAAACACACATTGCCCTTGAAGAAGAGCATGTAAGAACATTAAATGAAGAAATGGCCAAGACATGGCAAATTTCACAGCACCCGTCCATTTTCCCAGTGGCCCACACTATAATTCCTTTACTTACATTGAAATTCCTTTTTGGTATTTGAGTAATGCAACTCAGAGCAATGGTTCATATGTAGCCTGAAGTTTACTACTTCCTTCTCCCTTACCTGAATAAGGTCTTGTCTGTTTTTTTTTCCAGCAGTATCAGCTGGCCCAATAAACTTTGCCTCGTTTCCTTCTGACATGTGGATGCATGCGTATGTGTTCATGAATAGATACACAGAACTTGCCAGAAAAGTCCTTTTGCTAAATTGCAGAATTACTGTCCACCTATATCACACTGCAGTATCAGCTTTTTTTTTCCTTTTTCATATGAGCAGAATTACTCCCTGATAATCTGCTTTAAATGCTGAAAAAAATGACTAACAGTCTGCAACATAAGACAGCTGTGCTGACTTCTGAGTACCAACCTTTGTTCAGAGAGCACTGAACTGGAACTAAACACAGCCAAAGACTGAACCCCTTTTTGCAAATGGGCCTGTGCTCATATTGCTTAAAATAATAATAAAAAAGGGACCTCTCAAAAATTCACGGCTTTCACTTTTTTGATCATGTATTTTCAGCATGGCCCTACTTTGGCTGAAAAATGCAACACATTACTCTTCCCTGGTGACACTGAAGTACCCTATGACATTCTTTATGGGCCACTGGATGGCACTAGCATCCAAAATATCACTGCCAGCCCAGCATTTGTTCGGCCAAGAAAAAAACCTTGGCTCTTAAAAAACCACTCAAAACAGCATCCCCTGAGCAGTCTGCAACACTACTTCCATCTCTGCCAAAATGGCACAGGTCAGAGGAAAAGTGACCTAAACCACTGCAAAATATGTCACTTCATTGTTTACTGTAGCTGCACACCAGGAATTTGGGCTGCACCAAATCTCTTTTGGGATTTGTGGCCATAAAGCTGTACTTGAAAAGTCATTTAAGAAATGGATTAATTCTGCTATCTGTTGGATGGATGCAGCTCCCTATGCTTTGGGTTAGGGGAGCAGGGAATAAATGAAAGCAGTATGTCACTATCTTCTTTTGATCCATGCATTAGAAATGGTCCACCTGCTCCTGCTACATTAGTACTTGCATCAGAGCCTGTGGTTTTTTTGTAAGCAAAGATGACATTGGAATGTGGGGGAAATTATGCTGGACTAAAATGAGAGAAGGAGCCTGCTGCTACCCATGCTCCCAATGGTGTTGACGGAGATGCTCACAGCAAACCTTCTCACTAGCATTTGAAGAATCAGGCTCTATACTTTCATTTCAGTATCTTGCCTTAGAAAAGGTGCTTGTTGTCTGACTCAGCTTTGTCCTTGATTTAGGGATAAAATGGGAAATGTGGATTTTTATTTTTTTTTTTCCTGCAACAGTGGAGACACCCTGGAGATGCTAGAACTGGGACATCTCTCTTCAGTGATCAACACGGTATCTCTAGGTGTCTGGTGGAAATGATTTTAAATGTGGAGTCTGCGGAGCAGTCGTAGCTGACTGGCAAACTCGCTTCAGTACGTCAACAGATCAGGGGCTCTGCCAAGTGCTTAAAGCTCTGAGAGAAATCCATTCTTTCCAATGAAACTGCAGCCAGGGCAGCAACGCACCACCCTTTTGTACCCACTCAACAGGAGTCATTCTTTGCTTCATATGACAAATAGGGAAAGCTGCGTTACATTTAATATTCTCAGGATAGATGCTAAGTCCCAGTCAATGGCACATTTCAAAGTCTGAACCTGTCTTTCAGCAACTACTTTGCTTGTAAAGAGCCAAAAGCAGGGGGAGAAGGAGAAGGAAGGAAGGGTGAAAGAAAAGATGGTAAATAACAGTTGAAGCAGACAAAAGGGCTCTGTTTCTGAGTGCAAATGAAGCACAGCTGGTTTACAGCTGCACTGTATTCCCCTAGAAGGTAGGGCACTGGGGAAATGCAGTAATGCATTCGCTACCATCAGGATGGTACAACAGACTGGATGGACTGAATGGCCCTTTTCTCTGATGCCCATAAAAATGATAATAAAAAACCCATTAGTTCCTCGCAGCCCTGTGCATCCCGAGACAGGCTGTCACGCGGAAGACGGCAGGCAGACCGCTGCTTTGCTTTCAAGGGATGCACAGGCAAAAGGCTTGGAGGAACACCCCAAAACCTGATTTCAAGGACTGACCAGAAGCATTTCAGACAGGGATTTGGAAGCAAAGATAAGGATATTAAAGCCTGCTGCAAAGCAAGCTGGAACTAATGGCAAGCTTCCCCTTGACTTCATCGGGCTTGAGCCCAGTCTTCCTGTCATTTTCTTAAGCTGACGATGGCAAAGCCTGGCTCTTTACTTCTTTTCATCTCCACCTCCTTCCCTTCCCACCTGATGAATAATTGCATGAGTCTCCCGAAGGCTGCACACCAATTTCATCCTCGCCCCTCTCGCTCTCTCTCTTTTCTTGGCCCACACATTCATGTCAGTGCCTCTGTTTGTCACTTCCTCCTTCCTATAATTATGATCCAAATTTGCCGGGATAAGATGTGGTGATTATGTGTTCAAAAGCTTTTAAAAACAAGTACCCTGCTGTTTGTCTGCCCCACTTAAGGAAGCTCTTGCGCATTTGCATGAGTCCTTCTGGCATCCCTGAGATAGGTGTCGAGCTGCTGCTTGAAATGGGGCCATGGTCTATAAACTGCAGTGGCACCAAGCCCAAAAGCAAGCTCCCTGTGCACGTGTTTTGTTGTGTGAGATGACAGATGAAAAATGATAATATTTATTGAACAGAAACTACTCCTGAGACACAAAAATCATTCCTCCTGCAACAGAAGCAGCAGAGGATTTTAAAATTTTGCGTCAGGATGAAGTCTAGAGGCTCCTCCTTTGAGCTATTTAGCCTTTAGCACTATTCCTGATGTGATACAGTAGTCTCTCTAACTGGGCTCACATAAGACATATTCTACCAGCTATAAAAAGCTTCAAAAAGTGCAGCTATGAAACCCAAGAATGTAATTTTTTTCCCACCAGGAGTATATCATGAACCACTCCAAGCACGGATGTCAACAGCTCCTTTGTTGCATTCCTCCCAGAAGACTCAAAGCTGGGAAAAGTCAAAAGCATCAGCTTCCTCCTTCTGAAGTTGTGCAAGAGCCTTTGAGGTTTCGCTATTAGCAGCCTCCTTTTGCAAACTGTTTATTCCAAGGAACATTCATTCCCCATGTTAAGGTCAACCAGGGGTTTCCTTAAGGCAGCTGAGCCATTGCCATGTCTGCTGGGAGGGCCCAGAGGGAGGTGTGACTCCGGGATCGCTGTCACGGGCATGTGCCGGAGACGCGGCACAAACCCAAAATCTAACTCAGAGCTTTGTAGTGCCAAGGGAAGCTCATATTTGACTCCAAAGATAAACAATTGCTTTGTGATCATTTCCAAAGGCAGGATAGCCATCTCTATGCCCCACTAAGCTCATTAGGGAAATATTTGGTTTATCTGCCAACAGGAAGAAGTTACACATGTGCTAGTAAGTTACATACTTAAAAGATGAACTCGAAGGCTTTTTCCTCTGTGCCTTTCACACCGCTATTGCTGTGTGTGCAGCACAACATGTGATAGTAAAACTTTGCAGGTAGACCTTGTGATTTCCACCACAGGCAGTCCTGGAGACTTCCCTGAAAACAGACCTTTTAACCTAAATTAATTGATTCTGGAATAATAAAAAAACTCATCTATTTTCAGTTGCTTCACAAATGAAAACATATAATGAGATTTCTTTAACTTAATTTCTCTGTGGCTAGGAATTTAACTGACACAGAGCTGGAGGTTTCTGCATGAGGGGAATATATGGACAATGTAGACAGTGGCGTTAGGGTTAGTCATGTGGAAGCAGAAAGGCTTGGACTACCCTGTACACTGACAAAACCAACAGTTTTTGCAGGGATATCATGCAAAGAAGCCGTCTAACACCTACCTGTGCATGAAACACATTTCCCTATAAATAATGATAACCACAAAGCTCTTTTTGCTACTCAGCCTAAGTCCCAGGTCTTAAAAATGGCAACAAACTAGTGAAGCTACTGCAAAGACAGAGTATTTTTTCATCTTCTGTATCAAGCTTCCTCCACTGGTTCAGCTTTGCAAATAATTTCCAGCAATCAATCAAAAGACAAGTCTGTGGAACATTATCTTCTGTTTTCCAGATGTTGCCAGTCAAACTAACACTTGAATCTGTCCACCCCGTTTTCTCTTGCTAAGTTTTGTTACTTGGGGGAGTCTTCACTTTATGTTGGGTAAAGGTACTCATGAAGAGGGATGGTGGATGCACACATCTTCTAGCAATCATTTGAACTCTATTTTATACACAAGAGATACTGATAGCATCCCCAGAGCTATGAAAGAAAATACTTCTTCCCTTCATAGCTATCAAGCATGTCATGTCTGGTTTATCTTTTTAATTTGTTATCTAGGAACAAATGTTATCTATTAAAAAATCTCATTTTTTAAGGTAAAATTTGTCAGAAATTTTCATAAAGATTCATGCAATAAATGCAGAACATTCCAGATATATTTTGCACAGGACTCATATGCCTGGGGACCTCAGTTCTCACCTTCCAAAGCAATGGCCACTTAGGACCTATGTCTCAGTGCAAACGAAGGCACAGGCACATACCTGCTTTCCAAAGGACTTCACTGTTGCAGGAAATTACTGCTCTCCAGCTGCTTGTACCTGCCTTCTTGCCAGAAGCTACATTGCTCTGCAGTAATGTTTCTGCTCTGAGGTATCTGCTTCAGTGCAAAGTCAGCCACATTAGTTCAAATGGAGGAAACAGGTTTTCTGTTCCACCGACTGTGGAGCCTCTACCAAAACGTGGTCCAGCATCTGGGTGTTGTCACCTCCTCAGGGCTGCAGCTGGGTCCAGAGCACCTGGCTATATGCCTCTGCTCCTACACACTTTAGATGCATTTGCATAAGAGGGCTAATACACAAGGTATTCTTGAAAATGCTGATCCTAATCCATCCTAATGTCTCTTTGCGCTCAGGCAAGCACACTGCTGGCCCCACCACTTCTGTATAAGAATTTTCTCCATTTTGGTTCAGCTACAAAGATCTTAAAAGCCTGCATTAAGTTTTTCTAATTATTATTTTTAAAAAATTTTAATTCTTCTACAGCGCAGTCTGAGCACAGAGTATACGACCTTCAATCAGTATCTAAGAAATACTGGAGTCTCCTTTACAGTACACATATGTACTACTGTCCATGGCATGGCTTTCCAGTGTACAAAAGGGGGATTGTATGGGATTGCTGTTTTCCCCCATTCACTGTCCCTTTTAAGTGTTTGGACAGTGTATTCAACCAACCCATGTGATGATGAGAAAATAACAGCAGGTCAGCTAATAGGTGCCTGCTCCCAGTTTCTTGCAGAAGCCTTCTGAAACGAGCCGGTGACCACAGTCTGACACCATGCGTGTCAACAGCCCTAGCAGCAGAGGTGCTTGGGGCGTACACCACACAAGTTCTGGCTAGCCAAAATGAAGATGAGATCCTTTAAGTACATTTGCATACATCATTCCCCTGGCTACCATAAAATGGCATGTTTGCTATTTTTTAATGAATACTGCAGATTTAAAACAATTGAGTTTTCCTCTATCATCATTCCAGTCTAATCCTATTAAAAATTAACAATTAAACAAATTTTATCTTCATTATGGTCTGGGATTCATAAAAGGTTGGATTCTCTAACCTGCCTGACATGCTTTCTTAACAGCTGCGAGTTTCTGTCTAAGAGGAAAGCAAAATTGCATTAGAAAGGGACAGCTTCCAATCCACGATGTCACCGGCATACAAAACATGGGACATTACGGGGTTTCTATGTTATACTGAACCATCACTCATGGCTGGCCACTCCTTCACCAGACCTGATGGATCTCACTGAGCAGATATTATGCTACTTTTACGGTCTGTTTTAGAGTCTGTGACCCCCTTAGGGGAGACCTGCTACAGCAGACCTGCAAAACAAACTGTCCTGTGGGTGACGTGCAGCCCACAAACCCAATTCTGTGTTTCATTACATGGTAGTTGCACAGCAGGAAAATTTGCTATGTGGCCATCTTATAAGATGGGCTGACAACGAAGAGCTATTAATGACCACACAGTATGACTCAAGTGGGGGCCACTGTAGGAATTAAAAATTAACATTTTTACTTTTAAGCTATTCCACAAGCCATGTTTGCATTTCATGTTGTTACAATGTCTAATAAAATATTAATCAGAAATAAAGAAACGACTTTTTTAATAGTAAAATATTTCATCTGATTAAAAGGAAAGATGAGCTTTTACTTTTTGCATAAAGTCTTTCATTTTTATTTTTGAAAGGACATGTCAGAATCTTTGAAATCCTGTGGAGTGAGAGGAATGCTTGCCCTCTTACCATGTCTAGTCATCAGACCACGCATTTTAGTTCAAGAATGCACATAAATTATACAGCCCTTTCCTGCAGCTGCACAGAATAATAAAAGGAGCTGCAAAGAATAATTTATTCACTTTTCCATAGATTCTTAGAAAGGACAAATAGCACTAATTTTTTTTCCCACCCAATTAGAAAACCTTGTCTTCTATACATTCTTCTTTACAGAAGCATCTCCCTTCTCCACTTTCTGATAGATCACTTGGCTGTTTGTGCATTCCTAATAAAGATTTTCTTGTGGTGGCTTCTAAAACCCAGTCAGCCAGCTGTGAATGGCAGTGACTTAACTGCATCAGCACAAAAAGAAACACTCCCAAACAGTCAAATTCGCTGAACTGTATGTTGCACGTTGTGTCCTTTCCTGCTCTGCTGTGCCTCAGTCTCCAACACGTACCAGAGCTGCAAGTGCAGCTGAAGTATCTTCTGGGCACCAGGTCCAGCGTGTACACGGGGACAGCGTGCCATGACTGCGTGCCCTTGTGACAGCTCCTCAGGCTCTGCAACACCTCTGTGCCCAGCACTTATAACTTGGCAAAAACCCTTTGGTACTTGCAGAAATGCTATGCTGGGGATGACAGCAAATACTAATATTTGCTAATGGGTGGCTAGAAAAGGTTGCTGACGGCATGAGTCCTTGGCCAAGAGTCAGTTTGCATTAGTCAAGCTCTCGCACTGGCACAGCGAGGGCTTTTACTGAAGGGCAGCCCACCCTGGCTCTGCACTGGTAGCCAGCCTGAAGAATAGAATTGTTGCTAAAGGCTTTTTTAGGCTGTCCCTTGAGTATTCCCAGGGTAGGTGAGCAGTCAGTTGCTTCACATCCATGTGACAGATAGTTCATAAGAATTATCTAGCTTTTAAGCAATGAGGCTTTCCATTCCCCATGGAGATTTAAGTGCTAGGTGCCCACCATTTTCAGCAGGAACAGAGAGCTAACAGACCTTTGTGGGTCTGGATAGAAATGCATACACCAGAGGGTGAGTTTCTTTTATTGCCCAATGGTCCCCAAATGCTGTGAAGCTCACCTTGCAACACTGTGTGCCTACCACCTTGACGCTACAGACCTAGTGCTACCAGACTCTGGTGAGGAAATGGAACACTGAGGATGGCAAAACTAATTTGAAGTGTTAGATAATACCTCCCTAACACCTCCCTCTCTTACTTGAGTGATATGTTGTCAAACAAAAGAGCCTTAGGCTCTTCGACCATTGATGGTTCAGGTAAAATTTAGATCTGAGCACTTCTGCTATATCATCTCACCTCTGTTTATCTTGGATAAACCAAAATACCACAATTTCTGCCTGTCTCTCTGCCCTGCCACTACTGCGCCTGTCGAATCCTACAGACCATGGATGGCACCATATTCTACAGGACTGCTTTGAAATACTGCATGGTTGATAGTTGTCTCTGTCTTCCCATTTCACCATTCTGTATTACAGTGATGCCCAGAGGACCCTCAAAAATTCTGGTTGCCGTGTGCAGAAAACAGTAGTTACCCAGTTACCCAAAATTTCTTGTAGAGAGCATGTTGCACTTTCCCAGAGCCCCGTTAAATGCAATGAAACAGGCCTTGCAAAGTCCAAAGAGAATTTAGACCAAAATTTATTCTGTTTTTAGAAAGGAGAGATGCCTTTTCTTCRGGACATAGGAAAGCATGACTGTCATTCCTACCACCTCCATCTCCCTTCCTGAATGCGCAGATGTCACGCGGTGTTGTCATGGCTGCAAAGTTGGAAACCCTTCCTCTGGCAGTTATCTCAATATTCAAACCATGTTTTGCTGACAGAGGAGCTGGGGCGGCATCTCACGGGGAAGAATCACCTGTGCTCCACTAGGAAAGAACAAATTCTCCCTGCACCACATGTGAAAGGTGCTCATTACTCTGGGTTAGCTCTGTGCATACACAAAGCTATCTGATTTGGTGTAGGAAACCATTATTTCTCTGGTTCTTCCATATTGCTGGTATGTCCCTGCAGAGCCCTGTAAAGAATGTCATATGCAATGTGGTACACAACAGCTGTTTTCCAAGTCAGAGTGCAAGCAAGGTCATACTTTGTTATGATAAATCAATACTTTGAAAGACATGAGTGCATTCAACCTGCTGAGATGATAAATGGGAGCAGGGAGCAGAGTGCAGATGTATTAGCTTAACAGGGCACTACTAATTTTTAAAATCAGGCTCATTGTCACCATTTATTTGACGTGCAAGAGAAACAAGTTTTGTAAAAAAAATTTTTAATTACTTCGAGGCAACAATGAAGCTTATGAGTACTAGGTACTACCATTTGCACTACAGCAATACCAAGAAGCCCCAGACGAGGAGACAAAACTTAAGATTCAGTTATATCAACTACCAGATTTCCACATGGAGACATACAGCAATGCTTATTCATCTGTAACCTTCATCATTGCTGCAATTCAGTTGTGGCATTTAGTCGTGCAAAAGTTATTTTTTAAGGGGTGGTCACCATGAAAGAAATCTTCTGTCGATTGTAGCTGCCGGCTCTCCATCTTAACTTTGCATTTGTTCTCAATTTAGGTCTCAAAGTGCAAGTTTCTGATACTTAACTACACCTCTCCCTGCTAGAAGCAGATCACATCCTCTGCAGATCTGCTAGTAAAATTCTTGAATGTCACTGTGGGCTATGCACAGGAGGAATATCAAACAACGTTACAGCTAGCTCTGTTTTGCCAGCTCTTGTGATTTTATAGCAAGTTTCACAACATCTCCTATTTTTCTTAAAACCCTAGCTATAGAGTTATGTGACTACGTGGGAATCTCAGCTTTCATATAAAAAAGGAAGTTATGAGTCCTTATGAATGCAGGGAAAAGGTGGAAGTATGATCCAACTGTGGAAAAGAATAAAAAAAATATATAAAATATTATCATTTTTTCTTATTATCTGTATTTTACAAGCCAAATCTCCACTTCATTATGGAGCCAACATATAATCATATTCTTCCGTGCAAACCAGCAAGGATGAACACCCCTCTTTTATTGCACTGTAGACTCTTTGTGATCCTTTTTGCTCCCCCAGGTAGCGGTAATGTTAAGGCTCCACAGCTCTAGCTTGGGCACTTCGGTGTGCGTCAAACTGTCAAAGGCAGATCATTTCCGCCAGATGACAGTTTATTTTCTAAAGCAGTGATATCTTTGCCATCAACTTGAGCTGATGTCAGTAACACATTGTCATCAGGAAACAAGGCTGGTAAGTTTAAAGCAATAAAGTTACCAAGGAAGTGACTGAATGCAAATTAAAACTTAACTCTTGCTCAGATCTGCATGGTTTTCTTTTTCAAATGTCCATAGCCTTTCCACAATTCCTTTGTATCCGTTTGCAATCTAAAGGTGGAGAAAACAGTAGCTCCTGCAAAGCTTACCCTCCCTTCTCATTTTCTATAACCATGAACTAATTTAAGCAGTATTTATAATAGTAAGTTTGCCAAGAATTTCCCTCTGGAATAATCTCCTCTAAAGTGTGATATGAGAAAAGATTTAGCTGGTAATTGCTATGGATGATTCTCATCTRAAGTGTATCTTGTAGTTGATCCTCCAGAAACAGAGTGGTCCAAAGAGACTGGATTAGAGGGGGGAAAAAGTTATTGGCATGTAAGTACAAGAAGAATATATCTTATTTACCCTCTTTGAAAGGCAAACTGAAAGACAGAGTTTCAAATGCTGATAAGAGAAACATGAAGTTTTGAGTGAAAAAAGATTTGGGAAAAGAGCTGAATTTCAGTCTTGGCATTTGCATAGGCAGACGTCAAACAGAACAAGGAAAAGAGAAGCCTGGATGGGATGTAAGGATGGGTACGTTTATGACTTTCTTTTCCTTTAGGTTTCTAAAATGCTTTCTTGTAGTGCGGCAAACAGATGGCATCCACCCACCAGGAGTTTATCGTAGACACATTCACTACATTTAGAGGTATGTTATGAAAATATAACCCATCGCATGCAGATATGGTAAGCAGGGTGCACAACAGAGTCTGTATTTTCAAGGGTGCATCTTTCTTTGAAACCCTTTCCTATTGTACACTGCATGYTGAATTCTTCTGCAAATCTGGTCAAGAGTTTGTATTCTGCAGAAAAACTGCAAGCCAGGTTGGTCATGGGSGAAGAAAAGAAACATGACAAACAGTAAGGAGTGATATTAAAAATGTGCAAATACACGCACACCGAGGATGAAACAGAAGTTGCACAAGCTCCTCAGTTTTCTTATCAAGGGGAAGAAGAAAACCCTTAAAGAGAAAGACACAACAATGGATTTTTCCATAGTAAAGTATCTTTTGGCCCCTACTCAGTGTTTTCTATGCTGCATCAAGCTGGGCCCTGACTGGCACCCAAATATGACAACCTTCGATATGCTCGAGCCATCAGGCAATACTTGCAAGAGATGACTTTACTTGTCTCTACTATGGCCAGTTGCCATGTTGGAGCACAGCATGGGATTGCTTCATTGCTTAGTTCAAGGGCACACCAATGTCAGAACCAAAGAAGAAAGTTAAAAAAAAAAAACTGATGAAATTAGTTTGATAATGAAACAAACATAAGTTCAGTCACATCCACAAATAATTTAACCTCTGGTGCTTGATAATGATATGTCAAGTAGAGGCCAAAAATTAAATCTGCAGGGATTCATTAAAAAGGGAGAAGGTTTAGAAATACTTTTCTAAACTGCTAACAGCATATCTTGGCCCACATGGAGCATTCAGTGGGAATGGCAGTAATACTTCTATCTCCCATTTACAAGAAAGCCTCTATAATGGAAAGACATATAGAAAAAAATCTTCTTTTCTGATACATCTTATGTAACTTTTGCCAAGTCAAAGTCTGCCATAATGATCTTTCCTGCAGTCCTGTGCTGAAAAACTGGYATTCAGAGAAGATATACATACTAATAAAATAGGATGCTTGTCGCGAGGATGCATCTTTATTGAGCAACTAGCTGGCTAACAGTCCTGATAACTGGCAGTGGTGGAAAAAGGCTCTTTTCCTTCCAAGAGGCATGCTAGGAAACTGGCGCCAACACTTTCACCTTTTTGGTTTTCCTGTCTGAATCTTAACAGCCTTAAAAACCTCAGAATTTCCCAGCACCTGTCCAAGATCACAGCTTGAAAGGCAGAGGCAAAAATGATCCGTTCCACTGCTACGGTTTTGAAAATACATGCCACAGTTATGTGATTTGTAATGACTTGGACAGAACAGTTCTGTACAGCTGAAAATATTTCCATCTATGCTTCTCCTTCCTAAAGCCATTCTTTCCTCACAGTGTAAATGATTTTTTCTTTCTAAGGGTTATTACTTGCCCAGGGACAGTGTGTTTGGATGTGTCTGTGAATGAAAATAGAAGGGGAGAGAAATCAAGCTATGTCCATAGGTGGTGTTGCTGCAGAGAAGGAAATGCAATCTATTTGTTTCCTAGGTCACGCTAGACTGTGCAGAGGTTCTTGTTTTGCTTCCCTAGAAATAAAGAAGTATGAGGTATTCACAGGGGCAATGCTGTACTACATATTCTGTGTGATGGCCTATCAGCTTCTAAACTCTGTCTGTCCATCATTGCAAAGGTACTAACAAAACCTGCCCCTACACCCTCCACATTAGACCAGGTGATCAATAACAGTGATCATGAACATGAGCAAAAGGGAGAACCACCAGGTCAGTAGAGCTGGATCCAGGCTCCTTCCCTGGCTTCAGRTGCCTCTGGAAGTCAGCAGGCAGACGTTCAACGCAACTTCTGGTGCTGAGACACCTCTGAAGGATCTCTGAAAGTGTGTTATTGGTAAGGCTGCTTGTATGCCGGAAGACAGTAAAAAAAGAAAAACGATGGGTTAATTGATTGCACACACTGTAGTCACAGAATATAGGCAACACTGCTGAGGATCAGCACTGCAGCACGTGTTGGAAAATGAAGTCTATTAATGCCAGTAACCAAAATGCATGAAAGCTCTACAGAAGATGCTCTGCTGAAGGCCTTGCTGGCATGGTTTTTGGAGGTGGCAGAGAGCTTGGGACAGCAAAGGGTCAGGGCATCCTGCAGGGAAGAAGACAGGTAAGACAAGACCCCTGCGCTCACATAGGGTCTTTCTGTACCTGTAACAGAAGCAGCTCAGGGGACTGTGGGTTTCAGTGCAAGGTGGGAACCTTCGACCAGAGCAGTTAATGTGGATATGAACAGGGGGGTTCAGTGTGTAGCCTGCCAATGTCGCAGTCAAAAGAGGTACCTACGGGGTTCAGCTCACTGAGTGTCCTCGGGTAAATGATTTCACCTTTCTGTGCTCATTTCTCATCTTCCCTGGTCTCTGCTGTGTTGGAGGCTGATGTTGGGCACGTGTTTGCTGTTGTGCTAACACAACGGGGCGTAGACCTCAGCTGGCACTGCTCTAATGCCAGTAATGAACAATAGAGATTTGTCTTCTCCATTGCCAAAACAGAAAGAAATCTACCCTGAACTATTCAGAAGGTGCATAATGGGGTTTCCTTTGCCTCCCTTGTAGCATCAAGTTTCATCAACAGCTGGAGGCAGAATAATAAAGCTCTGGGAAGCACTTCTGCATGAAGACCCATCTTCAAAGCACCATTTAGAGTTGTCGCAGATGGTTTTCACATTGTTCCTGTGCAACAGTAAGTATCACAATCCACATTTTGTAGGGAAGAATGGGAACACAAGTTTAAGTGGCATGAACAATCCTACAGGATGATTCAGTGACAAAACCAAGAGTAAATCTGTTATAGAGGGGGGTTTTGTGCTTTTTTTTGCATGACCAATGCTGTGGTCTCCAATAGCATGTCCTGTATTCCTTACTACTGAATAGATTTGGTTTCACTCCTTCTTCCTTTTATATATGTTTCATGGGAGAAAAACAAACAAATGAATATCGATTGATTGAATTTTAAAAGCACAAAGACCAATGATGCAATCAGTGTTAAAAGGGTAAGTAGGTACAATTTTCCCCTATCACAAACTGTGTGCTGTTCTTCAATTTACCACTTGTGAAACTGGTCAGCTGCCTCAGGAAGAACTATTTTTCCCCTATAAAATGCTCTAGGTCTCTTCAGGCTAAAGCATTTCAATAAACACTTGATTTGCCACAATGCGGATTTGCTTTGGATGTCTAGCAGATGCAAAAGTCAGATGCGCTGAAGTTTCACAATATCTTTCACATCAATACAGGAGATATTCTGGATATATGAAGCATACACAACAACCTATTTTCTGGAAAATGCAGGCTTTGAAAATGTCTCATGCTGAGTGTTCAGAGTTAGTGGATACTTTTGACGATTTTGCTCTTACTCATGTGTCAGGAAAAAAAGTAGGGAGATAGCTAGTCCTCATCAGAGCAACTGAAAACAAAAAAAGTATTAAAGTTTGTGTTGGTGGTTGTTTGGAAAAAAATGTCTGAATAAGGACACTAAGGAGAATAATAAACAACTGCATCGCCTCTCTTCTGAAACAGAAGTTTAGACTTCATGCTGAGTTTACTGAGTAAGGCTCTTTGGCATGTTTTTTTGAGTCAGATGGGGAGTTAATGGATGCCATACACCACAACACTGCGCAGAGGCAGCTGTGCTCATCCTAACTGCTCTGTGCTGAACTTGGAGCAAGTTTCCATCTTGCTTCCATTACCTTTGATATCTATTGTACATCCATTTCAATAAACATCTGATTTGCCACAGTAAGGACTTGTTTTGGATACCTAGCAGACCCAAAAGCCAGATGTGCATCTTTGTACAGATGTAGGTACTTCAGTGTACGATGTAGATATGCCCTAAAGGATTGGAATCATTCTTTCAGTGCCTTTTAGCCAAGGAAAACATTTCCAACATTTTGTAGATGGAATACACTATGGTAACCTTTGAAAGACAATGCAACTTGAATTGCTGAATGCCATTTACACAGTTACTTTTCAGAAAGTGATGCACTTCACAGTAAAAAAAATCCTAACTCTTGGGCCAACCAAAACCACTGTTGACATTTCTGAATTAGTCAAAACAGTTTTTTGTTTTGTTTTTTAAAGGGAGCAATATTGGTCTAAAAAAGAAGGAGTTAAGYTGTTAAATCACAGGCCAACGTGACAATTGTAACAGTTTAAAACTCAGGAGGTAATTTCTGCTACAACACAGTAAAATGTTGTCACCAGCTTTGCCACCTTTGCACTTTAGTAAGTACCCAATATCTGCAATTCTGGATCGCACATGGAAACATATAATGCTTCAGCAATATATCCACAAGCAAACCAATTGTTCATTGTTCATGGTCTAAGTGGGGTTTTATTAAGTTAAAAAATTCTGCTAAAAAAGGAGAAACTGCTTGAAATGGACTGCAATACTAACAGCACATCAGCAGTGAAAGCTCTCTCTGATGAGTTTCTTAAATATGATGTGAACTGTCTTAAAACACAGAAATAGACAAAGATAGATCTGTAAGGCTGTGCTATATTCTGAGCACCTGTTGCCCTACCTTAATGCATGCTGAAAGGCTTTGTGCACATACAGGTCAAAATGCAGCCACAAAGAAATCACCTGCCTGAAGCTGAGCTTTCTGGAGGCCTTTGACAATTCATTTGCCCTACAGATCATGCGCGATTTGTTTTCCAGCCCCCAACTACGTCCTAAGGATCTGCTCCAAAGTTTCAGTGCAAAGTTTTGCATCGATTTGCAAAGCCAACTCAAAAACAAGTTAGGTTGGACAAAGAGAAAAACAATGCAATTCAGTGACAGTTGTCTTGATGGGCTTCTGCAAGCATTATTCTATGCTAGCTGAAGGGCGGGCGTCTCATCCCATTTGATTTTAAGCTAGAGCATTAGGGAAATTTCAGCTTGTTAAGCCTTCACAGTTTCACATCTTCCAGGATCAACAAAGAAACCGCAAACATGATTTCCCTGGAACTGAAAATACCTCTTCTTTTTTTTTCCCCCTTCTTTTTCCCCCTTTCATCTTACTGAGAAAATAAGGCTGTTACTATCTTTTTTTCTGTTGGTAACATTTCTAGCAAGAGAAAAACCTTCTGTTGGAAGGAAGATTCAACTGAAAAAGCACCTCCTTACAAAGCGCAGGTAAAGCATGGGAAGCTTATTCCAGCAAAGGTTATTAAATATCAGGACTCTTGGTAACATACAAGAGAAGAAGTCAAGAGTCGGCTGTTAAGAGACCCAGGTTCTCAAAACTGGCTGTCTCCTGTGGGTGAACGAGAACACGTGGAGTTTAAAATCTAGTTATTCTTTTACATGAAAGTTTGAACTTTCGATAGGTGAGTTTAGCTGCTTTCTAACTGTGCCTCTGTACTACTGATAAGAGTATGTGACAAGTGGCAAAGCATGCACCTCTGAAGTTTAGCTGAATGGTGAATCCCACTTTCTCTATTTACCCCTAGCCTTATAACTGGTTGTCCTGGAAAGTCTGATTCAGACGTGTGATCTGGCACATATCTGGTGCTTTTTATGATGATAAAGAGTCAGAAATAGCGTGAACACTTACAGGGATAGTATGGGTCTGTTCCTGCTCACCACTGAAACTAGCAGCAAAATTGTTATTAACTTGGTTGGGAGCAGGACAGGGTCCTACTGCAGGAGAAGAGTATAGGGACTGGTGGTCTAAATCCAACAAAAGAGGTAATTTTATCTACTTGGACATGATGGTAACCCCAACATATCTGAACTCCAGTGACCGACTACCCATGCACTTAGCCTATCCAAAATGCAAAGTAAACCAGCCCAGCTTCAGACTTCTTTCATTGTGGTTGGATTAAACTGTTCTCCTGGGTCTCCAAGCATCCATATGTTGGCTGCCAAGTCTCAGGGAAGCATTGTGCTTGGCATCGTAAGAAAACTGACTGGCTGCAGAAGAACCCTTTATATGTAAGCTACTCATCACCGGGTGACTGAGCAACATCTGAGCGCAAGCGAAAATACTGGTGATCCACCCTAAGAGGAACATGGAAAGTTTTTCCTACGCTTAAACAAGATCAGCTAAACCTCAGTATTTTCTTCACCAGGCCAGACAACTCTGACTTATTCTGTCTTCCCTCAGAAGTAATTTTCCTCCACTTCTGATCATTCCTGGCTCTTCTGGACTCTTCTCTATTTGGCCCGTGTCTTTCTTGGAGACTAACATCCAGCAAGGGTCTAAGCAGAGCACGATTTCATGTGCCTTATAGGCAGCATTCCTGTCTACATATACCAGCCTGTTTGCCTTTTCCACGATGGATGAGATTGCTGAGTAATGTTCACTGGATTATCCACTATAATCCTCTCATCTTTTCTTCAGAACTGCTATCCAGCAATTGATTAGTACTAGGTGTTAAGAATCCTCCATTTGTTTTGAAGACACCATGTGAAAAAGGCTAGTAACCTGCCAGTCCCATTTTAAACTCTCTTTTTCACATGCATTCACAGTCCCTTCCAGCGAAGCCTAGGTTACAGATACAGTGACTGCGCTGCATTATCTGATCCAGGTTCATGAAATGCTGTCTAGAACTGGAACAAGGTCAGACCCAGGCTGGACACTCTTTGGTACAGGTTTCCACTGTGACAGCTGATTGCTAATATATATATTCTTGCTTCAGTTCTCCAGCCACTTTTGCACCTGTTAGCTTCACCTAGACAGATGTGACCAACACAACAACGCCAATGAGAAACCAGGTCTACCTTCTCATTGAAACCTCCTCCAGCTCAGTGTGCCACTTGCAGCCAAAAGGACGAACCATGCAACAAGCCCTGCAGGTGTGGCTTTGTGGTCGGTGGGCTCACTGATGTCACAGCAGCTCACTTCTGCCTTCAGTGGCACATGGATGGAACTTAGTTAAAACACTCTCCAATCCATACAGATAGTGACAATATATAACCAGGGCCACCTGATCTTTTTGGACCTTATCGTCTTGCAACCAGCCACCTATGACTTGCCCACAATCACATGGTCAATGTTATCCACATCAATGTAAACTGGATTTATTTCATGTGTTTTCAAAGTAACAGAGACCAAAGACCATTTTTGTTCTCTTATGCGTCTAAGTGAGGACGGTGGTTTGTCCTATAATGTCATAGACTAACACGAAGTAGAAATTGGAGCTGTAGGTACCTGGACCATCAAAATACTAGTCTTGTTTCCTTATACCTGCTTTTCAGGACTGCTTTCATGGGCTGTGAGTTCTTAGGCAAGGAAGGATGGTGCAGCGCTCTTCCGAGAGACAGGGACCAGAAGCAGAGGGGAATTCTTCCCAGTGCCCTGAGGTTTGTGGCAGAGTTGTAACAGGAAACTCCTACCAGCTCTCTCCAGTTCAGCAGCATTGTCCAACCCCTCCTTCTCAGCAGTGGAATTTAAAAGACACCTTGTCTCCTTAATTATGAATTATTATACCGTTTTAAAAGCCCAGAAAAAAAAAAAATCATCATTAATATGAAGAGTTGTCTATATTGGAAACTTTATTGATTCTGGAACAACTCCTCTGTGGGAAATTCAGTCCTGTGAATTGCTGAGAAATTCACAGAGGAGGAGGTCTGCACTGTTCAGTGTCACATCAATCTCATCAAAACCTTTGCTCACCATCGTATGCAATGTCACACAGGATAAGGACAAAAATACTTGTAAAACACTTAGATTCTATTATTTTTCTTCTGGAGATCAGGAAGCTGATAATGAGAAGCATGAAAATTATGAACAGGTCTCTATTTCACTGATGAATTTCAGATATCCTATATGGATTTCAGTCTAAATTTTGTACTTTTTGAAAATTCAGCAATAACAAGTGTAAATTTAGCTGATATTTCTCAGTGTCTTACTGATACAGGGACACAGTTCTTAATGATGTTATGTTTAGGCTGTTCTTTATTTCATTTTTTTAAAAACTGGAGGGTTTTTTTTCCTGGCTGGTTAGGAGTTACTTCCTTAACCAGAACAATTTACTAAGTTCACCATGATGGTGGGATGAGTTTATGTACATTCCTAATTCAGCAGTTATCCCTACCACAAGGAGTGGTCCTAAAGATGCAGCTGAAAACGCCGGAAAATGAATCAGCCTTGTGCTGGAGCCTACTTCTCTAAAATGCTTATATTTATTAAGAACAAATACATGAGTAACAACCTAGACTTACTTTTTATGTCAATGTAGGTAGGAATTCAAAATAGATAAGGGATTAACTCCCAAACACTATACTATCTGCACAGAGCTGCCAGAACTTGACAACACATCCAAGACAGTAATTTGGTACCAAAGCCAGCATATGAGACAATCCAGTCCCCTACGCTGCAGTTATTGTAAATTTAGTGACACCTTGGATGCCAAATACTTGCTTTATGCTCCAAACGGGAAAAAGTTGGAAGACTAGGGATCCTTTAAAAACCCATGGATGTCAGTGGGAGTTTTTCCAAGGACCTGACACATGGTGCAGCACAGACCTGTTCCACAAGAGGCTAACAAGTGTGTGTGTGTGTGTGTGTGTGCGCATGCGTGTGTACTCCAACCCCTTTCCCTCTGGGAAGCCCACGGGGAAAGACCAGTCAGTCTGATACTGGCACTGCAGCTTGTGGCACTCAGCTGGTTAATAGCTAGATGCTTGCATTTAGCACCGCTATCTGCTCCTGAGTAATCTCAGCTCTGCACTCACTCCTGCTGCTGCCATAAAGAGACTGCAGCTGTGTGACTCTCTGCAGCATGCATTACGGGCTGCTAAACTCTTCCTCCTCTAGCAATAAATTACACAGCAATCTGGCTTCTAATTTCTGTCTGCAATTTTCAACCTTTTAATAGGGGCTTCTTAGCCATGACCTGCCCAGGTTACTTCCTTCTACTGCAGTGCTGCTTATAGCTCTGCATGGCAAAAGAACATGGCTGAAGCACAGGAGCTGACAGTGACATGTCCCCAAAAGGCTGGAAAGCACCTTTTGTTTAGCCCTCTGCTGGTAAGCTGAGGGCTTTCTTTCAAGGTATGTATTTTTTAAAATCTGAGCACACCTCTGCTGTGCCAAACCTTCAGCCAATTGTCAGTGCTGCTATTATTAGGCATTGCAGAGGGGCTGAGCCCCACCCTGCTAACTGTTGTCTGTGGATCCTGACAAATGATGTTGGCAGCTCAAATTAAAATAATCAGAGCACCGCCTAAATCAACAACCTGTGCTCTGCGCCGTCTGGAAAGGGCAGCAACTCATAGATGAGAGCAGGTCTGTCTCCTTCCAAAAAGAGCTCCCCAAACTGCATTGGTTGTTGGCCTTTTTTTGTGCACAGAGAGCATTTGTTTTTACTGGCGAAGAGGAAGAAAGCTTTACACGCCTCCAGCGCCTAACCTTGCTGCAAGTCAGCTAAGTAACAAAAAGCATCTGTGTGTCAAGAGCTACACGGGTCTGGCGTGCAATTGCCAAAAGGCCATACCCATTTCACTGCCACTGGACTTGTTGGATGATGTTAACCCTTGCAAGCATGYGACTTTCTCAGATCAGAATTTGCAACAGAAGAAGCTTTTCTACGCTAGGGAAATTAGGACCAGAGGCAGGTGTAGCATCCCTGTGCTCCTGAGTCCTGCTCCTGAAAGGCATCCTCAGTCCAAACAGTGCCTCTGTGCATGCAGGCTCAGCACGTGCCCATGTGCCATTCGAGAGAGGGCAAGGTTTAAGATCACATTTCAACGTCATCCTACCTAAATAAGGAAGCATGGGATTGAATTCATGGCTCTGTTGGGTTTGCTGGTGAAACAGGCAAACAAATCCCTTGCCTGAGCTTCATTTCCCCCATTAATAAACAAATACACTGAAATCTTTGCAAAGTTCCTTGGGACACACTTACAAAGAGGCTCAGAAGCTAAATAATACTGCTGTAGTCCTCATAATTTACTACACGTGCACAGTCCGGTGCTTTCCCAAATACACACTGCAGACCAACCATCTCGCTGGGGACTGTACCTTGCAAGGATTCAGCTGATGAAAGAATACACTTCGTTCCATACAAGAATAAAACAGTATTTGTTAAGCGGGTAAGGAGTTAGATACAAGGTGTGATTCCTGGAAGAGCAAGAGTGCTCAAGGAGACTGAGCATCACCGTACACTGCCTTCCAGCTCCATCCCACCCTCATCCCAGCTACCCAGCTACCCATCACTTTTAGCACAGCATGTAAATGCAGAAGTCTAACCTCTGACTTCACATGAACATCTACCCCACTGCTACCATGGCATGTGGCATCTGTCCTTAAAGTTACACTCCAGGCTAGAGCTGTTCAATCGTTTCCAAAAATGTAAATCTTTCACAACTATTTTACTTTACCAGAGACTTAACAACAACAGCAAAATCACAAAAACTTTTCACCCATTTTTAACTTCTTTTGCAAAATATAATTTGAAAGGCACATAACGAAATCCAGTATCTCAGCTCCTTGTCTGTGCTCAAGAGATGTTGGTGATGTGTTAAGGGCTAGGAATGTGCTGTGGAAACAATTCTAAATTTAAACAGTTGAGTTTGGGTAAGTCTGGAGACTGTCTAGAAATTTCTCAAGAGCAAGTTCGTTTCTGGTTTCTATTTGTTCCTAGTTTTCACTGATACCTTGACAGCAATTATTTTTTCATCGTATTTCCGCTTCTCTTGCTGTCATGTAAACTTTCCTAAAGCAAAAATACAGATAAAACCCAAGACGGTAATTTTAGTTTTCAGACATTATAGGCATTCTTCTTTGGCTTTTGGCATAGAATGGGCAAAGGTCATAACATTTCCTACACTGTGCATGAACTCCCAGTGTTTTATATGCTCCAGAAGTCAAGACAAGATGCAACTGTGCTTGCACGAGTTTCCCTGTGCAAGGTCTGCCATGAAGCTGACTCATGATATTGCTGCAGTCCAGGGTAGGGCTGCAGATTTGTGTGCAGTGAAACCTCTCTTCATCCTTTACAGCAAATGCAAACATTACACTTCCTCTCCCACGGCTGATTTCCACTGAGGTTCACAGGAACCTCACCAGTTCATATCATGCTCACAATATAGATCTCATTTAGATTTAGTTTGTGATAATCCCTAGTTTACACATACTAAACCCATTCCTGGAAATATTTGCAGCAGGATACAGACTCTTCCTATCCCCACCAGGTCCTCCTCACCATAGAGTACTCTGGAAATCTGTTAAGGTCTCACTAGCCCCCAAGTTTTTTCAGCTCAGAATACAAAAGGAGGATGGCTACAGCTAGAGGAGAATTTTCTATTTCAGGTACTTGGATGTTAGGACTGCCGAGGAATGAGATGGCAGAGGAATGGTTGTGATTAATCAGAGCCATAAACACAATTGCAAATAGGGCAATGAAGGAAAAAAGGGAATGGAAAAATTGGATTAAACTATGTAGCAGCAATATTCAAATGAACTTCACAATGAATTGCGAGGGGGCTTTCTTTAGTGCCAAAACTCATGAAAGCACTTAAAGACACGGTTACTCCAGGAACGTGCTTGAGTACACAGGATGGCTGCACTACGTCGGACCATCTAGGCCATGCTCCATTCTAGCACAGTGCCTAAAGCAGAAGACCTCAGGAGCATGGCAAATACATGTAAAACTTCTCTGCCAGCCTCTAGTAATTTGCAACTCAAAAATTACTTCTATCTAATGAGAAAGTCCTTCATGGATCCCACTTCCATGAGCATGCCTGGGTTCTCCTCAAGGCCAGGAGCACTCTGAGCATCGACCACATCCTGGAGGGAGGGGCTCTACAGCTTAACAACTCATTTTAGGAAGAACATGTCTTTGGGTTTGTTTTGTCCACAACTGCTACCCTCCTTAGACACCTACTAATTCTTGTGCTAAAAGGTGTGAGTAGTATTTCCTTATCCTCTCTCTCCGTAACACTCATGACCTTATAGACTTCTGCAGATTCTTCTCACTCACCTATTTTCCAAGCAGAAAAGTCCCAGCCTGCTTACTCTTTCCGTATCGTGCTGCCCTTTTTTTCTGCAGGCTTTCGGTCTGAAAACAACTGAATTCAGACAGATTTGATCATGTGCTTAACTTTAAGGACAAAAACATTACTTCCTAAATGAAGGCATAGGAAACTAGTGTATTAAGTCATCACAGCAACAGTAAACTGTTGATTAAATAAATTTGCCACACCTTTCTATGTGATCCCCAACACCAGAGATTCTAATTTTCATGAACAAAGTTCTCTGGAAGGACTCACAAAAATTGTGAAGAAGTGTTACAGTAAAATGACCTTGGGCACGAGATCTACTACTCATGAGTTTTAATTTTGTGGGGTAGTAGACGATAGGTGAATGGGGGGAAAAAAAGAGATATTGGCTTTTCTGTCAATAAATTTTCTGAAATTTATGGACACCACGTGATGCTCACTGCAGTTGCTGACTGTCCAACCCAGAAGTGTAGAATGCCTAGGTTAGCAGCAATTGTGATACTGAAACTATACCGGTACTATCTTTCCAAAAGAAAATTGTATTACTATTCTCAAAGACCTGTTGAAAAATTAGTGCAATGCTGTATGTAAATATATATGCACCTGCCTCCCTTTTGGGAGGACTCTAAAACCTCACCTGGTATAGGTTTAACTGGTGTGAAACTAATCTTCATTGCAGGACAAGGATCCCCTCCTCATCCCTGTTGAATTCTCTCTCACACTGGTTCTAGTCCCTTGTGAAAGGCAGCACTGCTCAGGCTGCAGAGCCCCCTTCTGCGGCGCTGGCCCTGTACTCCCTTATATTTGGATGCACAATCCTGCATTGGCCTCTCTGAACACCAGCTGTRTATAGGTGTGAAGGACTTCTTTAAATGGAGGGCCCCATTTGCCAAATAATCCAACTTGCTCTGCAGGACTGCTTTTTGTGGTCATATTTACTCCTCCACCACTCTTTATGTTACCTGCACACTATCAATTTTGATTTTTCATTTACATCAAAGTACCAACAGAGAACACCTTCAAGCCTTGAAAAGCTGCTTCCTATAAGCTCTCTCCTGCCTTTGCTCTTAAGGAACAAGGCTCTGTTCAGCAGTATCCCTCACTAACAGCAACTTTTTAAGACCTGTGAGTTAGCCAGTCCTTAATCCATTTAAGGCAGACCCCACTGACACAGGAGGGGGCTATTTTTAAACAGCAGTGTCCTGCCATACTAAGTCAAACACCTGATGACATTTAAGTAATGTTAGGTCCAGCTCAACAAACTCATAATCTCATAGAAAAAGCAAGAATGGTCTTGTTCGACAGGAGGTATCTTTGACATGGCTACTTGAATGTCAAGAATTACTTTTCTTTAATGCTTCACTGAGCTACTGTTTCTCAGAGCTGGGCACCGGTAAGCGGTAACCRTCATTACGGTTGTTTTTACTTGCTAAGAAATTGGCACATTTTAGTAGCTTCCCACTTGCATCTGTAGGCTGGACAACCCCTTAGCCTGAAAACCTCCTCCAGCTCCTGCGCTGGTTGTTGCTCTAGTGGACGATTTCTCCTCAGTGCTGTCCCTCAATGATTGCCTTTAATTCACCTGATATATGGGTGACATATATTCACTGCATCATATGTGCATTTGTACTCCAGATGCACCGATACATACTCAACACCCCCACTTCCCAGCTAGCTAAGCGACGGAAAATATTTACATTTCGTAAATGCTTTTATATGTTTAGATCACTATCTGGTGGTGATCTCTGCAGTCACAGAGAAGGGGGCTATATAATATATAAATTGTGGAGCCACACAGTTTATTTATCCAAAATGTAATAAATTAACTCGGCTCACCTGTCCCCTGGCCACTGAGCCTGCTTCCTCCAGGACTATTTGCATTCCAAACTTCTGAGCAACTCACAGCAGGCATATTTTTTAAAGCCACAAAAATGCTTCCTTTTTCACCCAAAATTTTACCCACCGCCCCCCTTCAGGAAAAGAGCAGATGAAAGCACTGAAGTGTGCTGTAGGAACAAGCTCAGAGAGAAGCCGTCTTCCAACCTCCTCTTTTAACCTCTTGCTTGCCTCCTGCAAGGCATCTTCCCTCAGCATTCAGATGGGCACAGCTCAGCTCTGTTGGTGGTAGAGCGGCAGTGCTGCGGTGATTTAGGGTCAGGCTCAAACAGATGTTAAGAGTGGTGTGGCATGACAGAAAGATTTACCAGTATCTGCCTGTGGCACACATGATACCTAAGTGGGGAGATGTGATGTGACATCTGCTTAAGGAAGGATCAGAAAACCAGTCGCTCCTGGCCATCATAGGATCTCCCCAGGACACAAAGTTTATGTTTTCCTCTCAAGCAGAGAGAACTGGGTTCCACTTTTTAGTAGTTGTCTCACATCTCCCCACTTCTCAAACTGGACTGCCATGGTGCTCTGAGTCTTGCTATAGTCAGTTTGTGAATTTTAGGAACTTCAGAAACAGAAAGATCTAAAAATCACAGCTTAAGCAGGTACAATGGTATTAAAAACATATACATTTAAAGCTTCTTTTTTTTCTGGAATCACACATTCTATTTTTTAAAGACTTATTTAGCTGTTTCTTGCCCTGGTAAACCATAGCATCCAAGTTCTCCTCAATCTTGCATGCATCCCTAACAGCTCTCCAAGACAAGGGCAAAGTCGATTATTCACAGTTTACAGATGGAAAATGAATGCACAGAGAGGATAAGCACTTGCTGCTGGCAAAACAAGTGGCTAACTCATGTTCACCAAGGTTTAGATTGATGTCCTAACAGTTAGACCCCTTTTTTCCTCTTCCCCATGACACTTGCATCTGTGCCAGACAGGCATATATTAAAACTGTGATTAGTCAGAGTAACAAAGTACAAAATCAAACTCTTCAAAAGGTGTCAGCCTTCTGGTGCAAATATTCATATTTCCATGTTTGGATTTTGTTTTCCTTAAATACTCAGTGATGCACACTTAAAATTTACTCTGCCTGTCTTCCTGGCAAGCTCATTTGCTGTGGTGATTACAGAAGCAAGCATAAATGTACAGGCAACAGCGTGTAGAAATCCCAATGGTAAACAGATTTCTTTCTATATGCCTAGCATTCAATCAGCTTGATTGAAGAGTTCTGGTGTCAGCTCTCTATATCAGAGTGAGATACTGTAGCTTGTTAAAATAGAGGGAACACCAAACTGAACCGAAATGCCACCTTTTTCTTCTTCTAAGAAAGGCCATGCAACTTTTGAGGATTGACCCTATTTTAGCCAACCAGTGGCAGAARAGAAATGCCTAACTTGTGTCATGTCACCCATCCTGATGGAGCAAAACTTACACTAGAAATAAACTTCTCTGCATTCTGACACACATTTGCAGCAGCCCAAGCACAGGAGAAAAGTTAACCTAACAAGCTGTGCTGGTTTTGGCTGAGATAGATAGAGTTAATTTTCTTCATAGTAGCTAGTATGAGGCTATGTTTTGGATTTGTGCTGGAAACAGTGTTGATAATACAGGGATGTTTTTGTTACTGCTGAGCAGTGCTTACACAGAGTCAAGGCCTTTTCTGCTCCTCACCCAACCCCACCAGCGAGGAGGCTGGGGGTGCACGAGAAGTTGGGAGGGGACACAGCTGGGACAGCTGACCCCAACTGACCAAAGGGATATTCCATATCATATGACATCATACTCAGCATATAGAGCTGGGGGAAGAAGAAGGGGGGGACATTCGGAGTGATGGCGTTTGTCTTCCCAAGTAACCGTTACGCGTGATGGAGCCCTGCTTTCCTGGAGATGGCTGAACACCTGSCTGCCGATGGGAAGGAGTGAARGAATTCCTTSTTTTGCTTTGCTTGCGTGTGTGGCTTTTGCTTTACCTATTAAACTGTCTTCATCTCAACCCATGAGTTTTCTCACTTTTACTCTTCTGATTCTCTCCCCCACCCCACTGGGGGGGAGTGAGCAAGCGACTGTGTGGGGCTTAGTTGCTGGCTGGGGTTAAACCACGACACACGCATATATGGAAAACCTGTTGCTCTGCAGAGTGGGTAAGCAAACAAGTCAGTTCATGGACCCACATTCAAGCTTAAAATAAGGCTGAATATTTTTGATGCTGAAGTAAAATTCTTTCAGTCTAATTCATTGCATACATTACTATACTATGTTTTATTTGTTGCCAGAAGTAGAAACCAAAAAGGAAATATATATAGAAAATGAAGCTCCAGATTCTCCAGGCCTTCTCTGATACCAACATAAACCTACTGTAAAAAGCTGCAATAGCCCAGGTGATAATTTTACATCCATAATGGCCTCATTGGTGTGAAACGCAAAGCACCAAGAAGCAGAGCATCTGATTTACTTTGGTGAAATGTTTCAGCACATCGCATGGAGTGGAAATGGGTGCCGCTTGGTTTTCTGTTATATAGTGGTCAAAAGAAGCAGCAATAACGTAAACCATTTTTTTTAATGTGGAGATGGAAGTTTTTCAGAGCTATGCACAGCAGCAATGCGTGGAGCAGCTCTGCAGTACGGTTCTGCCATACAGGAGTCCCAAACCAGAGGCAGTGGCAAGGATTGCCTCTGGGGGAACGTTCCTGGTGTTTCCATTTGGAGATTTGGCAATGCCTATGCTGACAGAAAACAGTGAACCAGCTTAAAAATATGCATCTACTTTCCACTGCCTGAAAATTAAACGGTGATAGTATCCCCCCCATATCAAATGATACTATTTGCTCTTTTTCAGGAAATATTTTAGAGAGCAAAAAAACCCCAATCTATTTGTTTTACATCTGGTTATTTTAAATCTCCATGGACCTATTAGCGGAATAGCGGACTTAAAGAAAACGGCTTGGAACAGCAGCAGCAGCAGCAGCAGCAGCAGCAGCGGCAGCAGCGGCAGCAGCAGCAGCAGCAGCAGCCATTCCTCTTACTACAAAGGAAATCTGTAATCTCTGCCGGCTACAGTAAAACGTAGCATCTGTTGATCACTGGTGGAACCGGGGAAGGGAACGTAAAACCCATGCGGGCTCTGCCGTCTTCTGTCATTTCCCTTCAGACCTCCAGGTGTGTGGTCCCCGGCACGGATTGTGCCATCCGACTGGGACCAGCACAGCTGCATCAACATCTCAGCCATGGGGAAGAAGAAGAGCTGGGTGTCACTCGAACAAGGGCAGGCTGTGTAGGGCTGGCAGACTGGCAGTGCCCACGGAAACACAGGCCTTTTGACACGGCGCCTGTGCCGTGCTAGAAGATGAGCTGGCAATTTCTGTGTGCCGGGATGATGGTGGTTTTTAAACACCCAGGCCCAATCCTCACCAGGTGTCACTGCCCACGTTCCTCTGAGGTCTACACCAGCTGAGCCCATAGCTCACTCCAAATTATGGTACTAAACATGAAAACAAAAGTTTTAACTAAAATGGGGCAAAATCTTGCCTAAACTTTACCCCTGGCAGGATGCAACTTGGCAGGGAATTTGCCTGAAAGCATGTGCTTAGCTAAGGAGCTGAGGTGACAGTTTAACTAGTAGATCAAATAATTACATGATTTTGATAATGCAGTGTTTGTATTTGATTGTCTTAAAAATTAGTAATATCACAATTATTTTCTGCAGTAAAAGCCACCCTGAAGCAGATCATTTTGTTTAACTTCTTAATCAGCTAAGCTAAAGCTCCCACTGTGAGAAAATATCTTTTCAGCAGAGTACTGATTTTCTCCCGCAATCTCCCCTCCTCCCCACTTATTCCTTCTTTTCTTCTCCATCATCAATCTTTTAAGCGTGCCACTGTGCATTCACATTTTTCTTTCTGCACGTGTCAGCTCAACGCTCTTCCTCAGAGCCCTCTTTCTCCACCAAATCCTGCAAAGCAGACTTTAACCACTCATTTCCCGAACAGGGAACTCCACGCACAACTTCACGAAAGCCAGGCTCTCCGGGCGCTTGCTAGCCACCGTGCCGGAATCCCCCCTTCCCTCTGCAACCCGCAGCTATGGACAAAAGAGCAAGTAAAATGAAACTGACTTACTGCTATGGCTTGGAGCCTTTCCTTGTGCAACTCTGCTTCCGCCATCCTGGAGAGAAGGACACGGGAGGAGAGAGAGGGAGACGGGTKGGGGGGRGGRAAAAAAAAGAAGCAAAAAGGCAAACAAAACCAAAACAGAGCACACACTGCAGTCACCCAGGGGGAACTGGAGTAATTGCAAAGAAAGCCGAGCTCCTGTGTAGTAGTCAGCCACTTTTGGAGGCACTGCAGGCTGGCTCACGGTAGGATCATTTTAGTCACTGGACCAGTGCCTGCCGTGCTGCCTGTCTCCCAGCTGTATTGCTAACTGCATTTCATTGCTGCTTCTGTGTGCTGTTGCTGTCACACAAGCCATGTATGCACTCTCCAAGCAGCTGAGCACAGGGATAGCTCGCATGGCTATAATTTTTTGCGTTGACGTCTCAGCTCATTTGCTCCTCCTATGGGGCGCTGGGTCACGGCAGGAGCTCGACATCAGTAGCGTGCACAGTAATCCAAACCTGCATGACTGCAGCACAGGAGGCAGACAGCTGTGCCACAGCATGTCCTTAGTGAGCAGCGCAGCGGGGAGGAAAGGACGGTGGCACATGGCGTGGCGAGCGGGAGCTGCGGCAGGCATGCAGGCAGGCAGGCAGCGGCTGCAGCCTCGAGCAAAAGCAGGTTTGGCTAAGGGAAAGGACAGGGCCGGCAGGAGGAGGGATGGCACGGACCATGGGGGAGCAGCACAGCCACTCGTGGATGCAGTGGTAACATGGCATGCTGCAAAAGGCTGCTGCTGCAGGGCGGCCTCTAAGAGCAGCGGTGAAGAGCGTGGTGGGGCGGGGAGAGGGGTGGTGTCCATGCACCCTGCACGTGCATTGCACATTAAAGCACTGTATTGACATCAGACACTCGAAAGTGACAAAGCTGTATGTAAAAACAGTCCGACTGAAGACCCCAGGTGTGTTATAAATAGGGAAGGAGGCAGGTGGGGAAGGGAGGGGAGGCCTGAGCCAGTATTGTGAGGGTACCCTTGATTTCAAGTGTGGCTTCGGTTTTGCATGCAACCTCCTCACATGTTTTTTTGGTATGATCTCCCATCTGCTTTGTTTCCTCATAAACAGCAAAGAAGCCCCCCCCCAGCCCTGTCCCACAGGGTGCTACTGCAGGGGTGAGCACAGGGCTGCCCCGTTGGAGGGACGCCCCCAAGCCAGGACAGCCACCGTGCCGGCGGGAGGGCTGGGCAGGGCTGAGCGTGGCATCCTGCTGGTGTCCTGCCACGAGGAGCAGAAGTGCATTTTGCAGCATGTAATCTTGGTTTAATAATCCCATGCTGACAATACAGGGAAACTCCATCATCTTGGGGGAAAGCGGTCTGGAGGTCACCCTGCTTTCCCTGTGCCTGCCCTTTCATGTGCCACCCAGCCTGGCATTTTACCTCTCTGCTGGCACCCCTGACTCCTCTCCCAGACATCCTCCACCTCCATCCCATTTCCCGCTCCGGGATGTGCTACTTGCTGCAGGCTGCTTTTCAAGGCAGCTGCTTTCTCAAGTGTTTCCACCTCCTGGTTTCCCATTTCCCTTACTGGTGCCCAGACTCCTTGTCTTGTGACAGCATGTCGAAGTGACTTCTTGCTTAGCTTTGCCTCTGTGAAAGAGGTCCTTTGTTGTATAGAAAACTCACAGAACATTATATAATTCTGGTAGTCTCGGTGGCCAAAAGGCAAAGTTTTACTGCCATATCCCAAGTGAGGCAGTATCTGTAAGTGGGTGTTGGGGTGGGCTCACAGCTAGGGGAAATGCAACAATTCCAGCTTAAACTGGGATACTCTTTCAGTCTTCCAGTTTTAAGTAATTTATTGGATGGCATCTGTCCTGTAGCTTATTCGGTCCCTTTCAGCTTGTTGGTTTTCTTCAAAACCTCTCTTTTTTGTTTTCAGTCACCACATAAAGGTCCATGTATTGCTGCTTATATTACTACAGCTGGTTTTGAAATATTCCGTCACACAGGATCCAGACATCTATACTCCCACATGTGCACTGAGAACATACACGGGCAACTCCTACTAAGACTTGCAAGCTATGTAATTAAATCCCTTCAATACCCTTCTCATGTTTTGCTGTTAAGCCTTGCCCAGGGGAGGAATTCTGCTAAAGGCTATATCCAGCAAAGGCAAGGGTATGCCCCAGTGCTAACTGGAGCTGGAGCTGGGACAGGCAAGCTATTCACTCCACAACCTGTAGTCACGTTAGATGCTGCCAAAGTGGTGTGTGAAATGCACCATATTAGGCCACCCCCTCTTTCAGTCCACATGGCATCCACTCAGCAAAGCATTTAAACATATATTTAAATGCATTCAAGGCAGTCGTATATGGAAATGCATGCGCCCATCTCACTCCTGGTACAAAACCTTGCGACAGTTCATGAAGCACAGTAACTGCAGCTAAGCTGGACATTGTATTCGCCCCATGTTTATCCTCTCTTCCGTTTAACTGCAGTGCTTTTAAGGATAAGCAGGGTGCATCCTAGTGAGTGCTGGGGCGTTCCTGGCCCCAGTGAAAGATGCTGCAGGGCTGCGCACCCCTCTTCAGTTTAGTTTGCCAAGGAAAGTTAGATCAGCTCTGCTGTAGCAGCCCACCCTGCCGACTCTTTACGACTGTACAGGAATGATAGAGGATGCATGAGCAGCGGAGCAGTTTCTTGCTGGTGGCTTGCAATGCAGAGGAAAGGCTGGAAGTCATGCAATAATAATAGCCAGTAATTTCCCTACAGTGTCTTTCTTTTGTATAGCTTGAAGCCTGTGATGCAGTGGGGTGGGAATCCTTCACCCAGGTGGTTCACAGAGCACACCCAGGTGAAATGACCTCTATAAGGTGACTTACTAGGTCATGACAGAGTCTGCAGGGGTGGCCCCTGTGGACATTTGGTTAGTGAACGCAGCTTTAAATGAAACAAAACAAAACAACTACCCGGTCCATTTTTACACATTTTTTTTGTCCATGTTGGATAAGATTTTTGTTTCCAGAATGTTTTGCTATGTTGGTAAGGAACTTGAATAAAAATATAGGAAATTGTGTTAAGCCTCACAGAGTTTTATTTGTTTTGATTTACTTTTAGGGCAGGAAGGCAGGGTAGTATTTCCAAATTTTGAAGATACTAAGAAAACAAGAGACGTTGGAGGGTGTAGGGAGGAGCAAGAAGATTCTAGAAGAGTAGGCAAGCAAGATGAAAGAAGTTTTTTAATATACTTTGTTCAGTAGCTAGAAATGAAAAAGAAAGGAAAAATGTCCCTATTATTTTTCAAATGTCAGTTAAAAGGCTGTTCTTTTCACTGCAATTTTTAAAAGAGCAAAAACTGCTATATCTTAATAATGTGTGAATTGCATCCCATTTCCATGCAAAACAGATTTTTATTTTCATTTCTTTGGAAAAGAGTGTAGGAAACAATCTGTAGTCCCTGCTCAATGCTGGAGAGGATCCTGAAAGAAGTCTGAGCTCTGTGCAGCCTGAACTTTTAATGCAACAGCCTGGTTGTATGGTGGAAATAAGGTTCTTGTCCTTGTCATGGGGCTGAGCTGGATTAGGAAAGATTCTAGTTTAAATCACCTGTGTTTGTTTTTTGAGAAACTTTTTTTTTTTTTTTTTGGACAAACCATTTTTTTTTTTTCCCCCACAAACCATTTTTTTTTTTGCCATTGGCCTGCATACAACCAGAACCCTTCTGCATGATGCTGGGTATCTTGTCCTTGGAGCAGAACCCCTGGCTTCCTATCCTCCTGGCTATTGGTAGGGCTGAATCAGTCTAAGAAACCAGACTTTGGCCTGAAGACTGCGTAAGGAAGGCACGTGCATACACATGAAGGTCAGGATTAACGCCTCAGCCATTGCAAATGCATCGACATATTTTTGTGGTGACAAGTTAGTGGTTGGATCCTGGCAGTGGTTGTCAAGAAAACACAGAGCAAGGAGGGAAAACAGGCTTCACATTTGCATTTCAGATTGTTTAAAAGGAGATACTTCTGGCTCTTAAAATTACCACATGCCAGCATGTTGCATTGTGCTGCACTAACACTGTTCTGGCATCCTCACTATTGTCGAGCATTCCTCCCTAGGGCATATTTGAACCATACTATTTTCATCTAAGTTGAAATTCTGAGGTTTGATTAATCTGTTTTTTATCTTCCTTACCAGAGTCTGGCCTCAGATGCTATATTAAAATTGGCCAGGAATGAAAAGTTCATCTAAACTTTGAGATTCCTGAGCCCATTGTCCACGCTTACTTTTTGGACTCCCTCAAACATGGTGTCTCACACAACACAGCCTTCGAAATTTTTGGCAGTGGCACCATCCGACATTTCCAGGAGAGGCTACTCCATCTGCAGTTTTAATTGGGRCTCTCAGCCTCATCAGACAACAGTCTGTTGCTGTCCTTCTCTCTCCCATACCCAGGCTGCTGGCTGGGGGTGCACACTGGCTGCAGCACCAGGGGTTATGCTCGGGCCACCTGGAACCTCACCGCTATGAGCTGCACCTCAGAGACCCCCATCCCAACGAGCCGTCACCCCGGGACAGTTGTCCTCATCCCACCCGGACATGTTAACCCAGTAAGCGGTGGCTGCATGGTGGGGGCTGTGAGTCCAAGCCCTTGCACACCCACTCTGAGTGGCTGGTGGTGGGGGTGCCCGGTTTCTTGCCACTCACGACTTGCAGTGGTGAAAGTGAGAAGTGGCTGAACACCCGATTATGTGCCCTCACCTCTCTGCTGCGGGGTGGCAGATGTTAGCACCGGTACGCCTTCTTCATCCCCCACTGCCCCTCGCGCGGGGTTTCATGGGCACGGGCCTCAGGCAGTGTGGGCTGGTGGGAAAACCAGCCTGACCGACAGGACAAAGGCTGAGAAATCTCCCCTCCACCTCCCACAGCATTTCACACCTGGAAAATGCAGATGGGGAAACCGTAAGCGGTATGCCTGAAGTTGAACAGGAGGGCAGTGGCAGAGCTCAGCCTATACCTCTGAGTCCAGTTCTGTAAGTGCAGAAGATCATTCTTTCTTCATGGAAAAAAATCTTTATATCTGACTTGGTTTAACTGAAGTTGTTTCCTCCCCCCTTTTTCTGTTGTTTCAGTTTTGCCACTTGCTGTCAAGACATGGAGTTGAAGCATGCACAGCAGGAGATGGCATTGTTTAAGAAATAAAAAGCTAGAGCACAGGGCTTTGTTTTAAACCTTCCCAAGACAGCAGGCTTATGAATAGGTAAGCCATAATTTATTAATAAGTGCAGCCTATTAGGTTTTTCCAGGTTTGCTTGGTTTCGTTCTGCAGCCATGGGGAGCTTGCATGGCTCCCCATGGAGCGGTCTCCACGCAGTCGTGCCAGTGGCAGGACACGTCATCTCAACGGACCACCAGATACTGTGAGTGGAAGGGGCCCTCAAGAGCCTCCGCAGAGCAGAGGTCTCCTGGCCAAATCATGTCTGTTGACCACAAACAGTTGCTTTTAAGTGATTCTGCTGGTAGCAGGGACAAGAAGCCATGGCTCTCCTGAGACCTCTTGTCCTGCCAGCCCCCCTGCCATGCTTAAACAGCCTCGTGTTAGCCTGAGATTTATTCAACACCATCAGTCCTTGGCAGTAATTAATGAAGCAAGCCACAGAGCACCCCCTGTCAAAGCCTGCAGGTCAGTAAACCAGGACATCCTGTTTGCAGTGATTTTCCTTGAAGTAGGGAAGAACAAGAAGAAATGACGTATGCATTTCACTTTTCTCCCTTCTTTCCTCTCCTGGTAGCTGGGGTTATTTGAAGCTTCCCAGGTTGAGGAAGCAGCCTGTCTCCTCTTGGGATTTCAGTGCCTGCTGCTAGCACTGCAGCTCTCTTACCCAGCTAATGCCTTGCTGCAGGAGTCTAGTCTGGCTTCTGGGGAGCAGAGGGGCATTGGAGGACCTGCAGAGAAGAAATGTAAGGCAACCTTTCCCAATTTCCTTTACTCTCTCTGAAATCACACAAAAAGAAAATCCTGGTTAGTCCTTACCTTCCACTTTCTATTGTCAGTGCCTCCCTTGACACTTTATGTCCAGCTGGGGCAGAGAGGGGTAACGAGAGCAAGTAATACTCCCAGCACTACAGTGCAGGGCAGAGATATATCTGTGAATAGGACAACTCTTCACTAAAAAGGGAATTTTTGTTGAATTTCTATTCTATCAGCATAATGATGCCACTGAAATAGGTCACCACCCCTTAGCTGCGCATCCCTCTGTAGCTGTTAATGAGCTGAGATTCACGTGTACACCAGGACTTGTGTTATCCACCCCATTAGAAACATTTTGTGGCATTGAGTTTCATGGATCCTGGCAACTTTAATGCTGATAGGGAAGAGACTCTTGCTCCTCTTGCCCCTTAAAGCTGGCTTGGCTATTCAAATCTGCCAAGAGAAAAAGGAAAAAATGTACATTTTTTTACATTGGATTTAAAAACTAGAGCTTGGTTCCTGTAGATTCTGGCATGTCCCTCTCCTTTCTGTTCAAACAACCCAGATTGCAGCAGGAAAGCTGCTTTTAGCAGCATTTATTTCTGTTCTTGTGCCTGCTGATCATCCTCCACATATAGTACATAGCTGAAATGTGGCTTAAAAACCACAAAATATTTACTGCTGAGGTTTGTGTTAGTACACTGGATTTTGCTTCAGAAGTGAGATAGTAAAGAAAAGAAAGAAGTTACCTGCAGCCAAACTGGCAAAAGATATAGAATAGGTGAAAACAAACTACTGCCCCAGAAGGTAGCTGGGGCCAGAATCTGAATATTTGGGTTTTATTGCTGCTCTGATCATTGTGTGACCTTTGCTTCCGTTCCCCCACATGTGACAGAAAGATAACTTAATACCTCTTTTTTAAGCACCCTTTTGGCTCCAGACCTTCTAGTCCATTCTCAGTTTCATCTCCTATCCCAACAGGCTCCTCAGAGAAGGAGTAGGGGATTGGCATTGGATTTGCAATGCCAAAAAAGTAATGAGTCCACTCCAGTCTACAAGGGCAGCTTTTGTTAATGACAAGCTTTCAGTTAAGGTTAAATAACCAGGAAATTTACAACAGCACGCCTTCCTCCTCTGTGGAGAGGCTGCCCAGAGAGGTGTCTTCAGCTTGTCTCCATCAAGGCCGTAATTTAACGATGGGCATTTCAGATCAGTCTACCTCAACTCCAGCTCATTATAGCAATAAAAGAGCTGGAATTTTGATTTTATCTCTTTGATGAAGAGGAGTTAAATCCACCCATTCAAATAAGGGGTCTGACAGTACTTTGAAAGAGGAGCGAGTCAGATCAGAGTCAGGTCTACTTATCACTGCCCATCTTTCTGAAATTCTCCAGAGAACTGTCATGTAGCCTTTAAGCCTGCTAGCTAGTGGTGCCAGCCCTGAAAAAAGGACCCCCTAATGACAGATTTTTAGGCAGTATCCCATGTTTGGTCCTCTGTCCTGAAAAAACTGGTAAACTTTCTCACAGAAATCATCTCCTGGCCTTTTGGCTTCTGCTTCAGATTGTGGCAGAGTCACACAGAAGGAGCAGAGACAAAAAATAACTGGCTACTTTCTGGATCCATGCTGAAAGTTTAATATGAATTTTGGATCAGTCTACACTACGCCCAAATTGGTACATCCAACTTTCGTTGTTAGCTAGGGAATTCATTAAGCTTTTCACAGCCTGAGGCAACCACAAGGTGCCAAGAGTTTGCCTTGAACCAGCGCAACACACGGTATGTATTATGCAAAGCCACTGAATTGCATATGTGCAAGTGATTTCTTCCAAGGATCGTTAAGGCTGTTGTTCTCCACGGTCCCACTTCCAGTGCTCAACTCAAAGGCACACAAGCACACTGTAATGTCCCTTTCATGGGAAAGGTATCCCCAGTGGTTCCTTGCTCAGGACCACTGCAAGTATGTAGTATTCCCTCTAATGCTGTTTAAAGACTAGTGCTACGGACAGCAGCAGTAGATGCTGAGAAAAATCATAATCAGGCTTCCTGAGGAAAATGCAAGTTCCACTGACTTCCTATTCATGTCACTCTAATGTTATTATTTTATACTTTAATGTTATAAAGTAAAAATTGGAGAACTATTTTACATTATATTGCATACTACATATGAGCCTCACTCAAGATGAGATTACCATTAAACTGGTATCTCTGGCATGCAGCTAATTAGGAAATCATCTTTATATCTTGCACTTCTAATGTACAAATGCCTTGTCTGGTAAGTAGCATTCAGAAGAGACAGTATTCATTAAACCTAGTAGTCAGCAGTTCCTAGGATGAAATTTAATGCTGATTTACAAAGCAGTCTAAATGATTGACATTGTCTTCCACTAATTTTAGTGGAAAATTATTCTTAATCCTCTAGACTGCTTTGAAAATCCCTGTCAACATGTTACATTTTAAGCTTCTGCATATATTCCAATTTTGGAACCTGGAAGAGAGTACAATGCATAATTGTTTCAACACTAAGCAGTCACCGAACCTTTTAAATAAAGCTATCGGGGAAGAGGCTGAATGCTTTAACCCTGAAAACTTCTAGTTATGTCTTAATTTAGTACTTAAGCAGGCTTTTCATCTTTCTCCAACTTGCTCTGGTTGATGTCTCTTGTACTGGAGGATAACAAAACATGGAGCAAGGCTGCAGGTATCCTCAACCTCATGGTAAATTCAGACCTCTTGAGAGAGGTCTGAAGGGATGTTCATCTGTAGCTAGGATAGTTACTGCTAGGTGTGCCAGGAGTTAAAAGAAGGAGGCTCTCTGGGAGGCTGGGACTGGTTTACAATGGCTGGTAGCATGACAGAGCCTACTGTAGTTATGTGCTCTAGGTACTAGTTCATCATACATTAAAATAATAGTAACCATGTATCAGGGCCCTCTGCAGAAGTGGAGAAGAAGGAGACATGTCAGGTTGTTAATTTAACAAAATAAGACTTTTTTTTCTTGAATAATTCTTGTGCAGAGCTAGAGCCTTGCAGATTTCTCCTAGGAGGTTTGAATTAATTTAGTGAAGGTGAAGTAAATCCATCAGTTGAGGCCTGCTTCTGCCACTGCCCACTCTTCACAGCGTAACAGTCTGAGACTTTTCATAAGGATGGTGGAGGACCATTGCTTTGCTTATAAAGTTATAAAGAGAGAAAGAGATACAGCTAATGAAAAAATACATCTCTTCTTCACGATGTTACCCAATGTGATCAGCTACTTTTTTCTTTTCTCACAGAAAAGAAAAATGGTCTCCCTTTTTCTATGTTTTCCCTTGATTTCTTTAGATGACTGATTTATTTCAATCTTCTGATGTTATGGGCAATACAACATTTGCCGTTTGGGCACTCACCAAAGTCATGGAGAGTGCTGTACTATCTGTCTGCATCAGATCTATTTAGGCAACTTAATTTTCTCCACATGTTAGACTGTTCCTATTGTGGAAAATATACTTTTTAAAGACTGATAAAATACTTCCAGTTGAGATTTGGCAGAAGACAAAATGTTTGTTGATTCTAGTGCCCAGGCAATCACACAGTGTGGTTTTATAGCTGTTTCAGGATACTTCTAGCCTGCGTAAACCTACGTACATATGTCTACAGCACATGCCAATATTGTATCTGGTGTGTGATGGCAATGAGGTGACAGGAGCCCTGGACGTGTCTGTTTTAAACAACATCTTCAACAGATCTTCTAGTTGCCAAATTACTAATTGCTAAACCCCAATTCAGCTATACTGAATGCACATATCTCCATGTCAATGTGAGAGTCCCATTTAAGGATGTTGGCACTTTTCAGAAAACTGGGACCATATGAAAGAAGGGACTTTTGAAGTTGTATTTTGAGTTCTCACATTTCAGATCTATCTAGGAATTTCAGTATTTTTTTCCCCCAATTACACACATAGAAAGATGTAGAAGTGTAACAACATTTGCAGCTTATTTCACATGGGACATTTAAGTGACGATTTCAAGCCCCAAGTATTCTACTTGAATAACAAACTTACATGTCTCCAAATCAGTAATGCTACTTACAAAACAAACCCTAGACAAAACATTAGATGATTTTATTTAGTAAAGTAGATCAATAAGCAGACATTCTGTAGATGTGGTTACTAATCAAGCCCTGACAACTTGCAAATCACTTCTCCTTTCATGAAGGTGTTTTTTTGCCTGCTGTCTTCTTGTTCTTTTAATGTGAACTCCTCAGTGCTGGGAATGCTTGCTGTGTGACTGCTGAGGAAGGATGACAAATAGTTAAATTACATCTGGCATTGCAATAGCTGCACCTACAAAAAATTAAGCTAATATTTAGTGTTTAAGAAGAAGTGTAATTGTGGCAAAATAATGATAGTTTATCAAACCTAGCTTACACACAATATATACATTAATTTTAATGAGATAGAAAGATTAAAAAACACTCCCATTTTATTTGGTGAATTTCTTAAAAGGTTTGATTTTTTTCCTAAAGGTGAGATAACATTCTGAGAAAAGAACTTTACACTGTTTTTTACTTTTGTACAGAGTAAATGCGGGAATATAAACTTGCAGATGATGTGATGTATTTTTATTTTTGGTTAAAAAGTGATTTGAAATCCTGCTTATTAGTCCCTTCAAAATAATACTGCTTTGCCTGGGAGCTCACAATCAGAGCTTGAAGAACAACTCTGGATTTGATTTCCCTTTCAAAATATCCTGTTATTGAACCATGTTGCACTTGTTATCAACCTAAGTTTCCAGCCCTCTACTGATTTATAGTTAGTTCAGACTGTCAGTGGTATATTGTGGCAAGGGGTTTCACAAATTAGCTCCCAAAAATGCTTCTTTTTAATAGCCTTTTTTTTTTTTTTTCTTGGTTTCACTGCACCTGTTATCCAGCTATCAGAGTTTTGATTTAATACTCTAGGCTGCCTATTTCATCCCATGATAAAAGTGTACCAGCTGTGAAATTTTATAATGGGAATCATTCCTGCAATCGATATGAGGACAGTTTTCCCAAACACCACAGAAAACCCACTATTGCAGAAACAAAGTGTAGCTCATAATCTTCTGGAGTGAGGCAGAGAGGAAGAAAGATGCAAAACAAAAGGAACATTCTTGACTTTGAAGAGAAACAAAGAATGCACTGAGAAAAATGAGTTAATAATGTAAAAATGGCAGGAAAAACAGGGGTTGCCATTAGATCAGAGATCTGGTGTGCATTGTCGAATTAAAATGATGTTTCAGGGGAAGCAGAGCAAGTATTTTAGTCTGTTATTTTTGTGTAAAAGATTCTACAATAAGAATTAGCTTGGCTTTTGTTTGCCTTGAGTGAGCTGCAATTTCAGCAGCTACAAAGCCAGAGAGTCGAATGCAGCATCGCTGCAAGTAGGAAGCTGGAAAAACCTTTCAGCAGTGCCCACATCAGAGAGGACTGAATAAAAATTGGTTTGAAAGGCTTTAAAAGGTGGTTTAGTTTGTTTTGGAGATCAGCAGATGCAGCTTAAATTTTTATATGGATGTGCCCACCTGTATAAGGAGCTCCACGTGCAACCTAGGCAGTTCTTTTTCCTTTTGATGAAAAACTCATCCTGTTGTATGCTTAACTCTGAGCAACCTAAGGTCCACGGATACTGCGGTTATTGCAGTTTTAATGCTTAATTAAGTTGGGATGTTTTGGCTCTGGATAAATCACTGTGTGATGACAAATACTGGCTATGACAATGCGGATGACATACAGCGCGATGTCTCATAGTACCTCTCACCCCCAGAGCAGGTTACAAGCCATGGTTTGTATTCGGAGCCCTTGAACAGATGTCCTGTAAGTGGTAATCCCACTGAAGTCACACAGCCCTCTGCTTGTGGGCCCTCTTTTGCATGTTTTGCCCTATACAGTCTGGATTTACTCAACTGCTGAGTCTGTGTAGCACAACGTGCTACCATTTGTAGGTTTTTGAACTGTGGAAGGCTTTCTTCGGTGCGGAGAGGGCTGAAGGAGTGGGGTTTTGCCTGCAGGAGATGGGATAGCCTTCTGACACAGGACTGGGGTGCAGGAGGTCTGAGGTCTGTTCCTGGCTGTTTTGCCCTCCTGTGACACCCCCACATAGGGCTCCTTCTCCCCACAGCTCTGAACACTTGCAAAGCCCAGCGCGGTCTCTGCCGATGCACAGCCCGGCCAAGCTGCGATGGGAACACTGCCGGGAACTGTGGGAGAGGCTGAGAGTCCTCCTGGATTTCCACAAATGGGTGTTTCCCATGGCTTATAACTCTGCCAGCTTTCAGAAAGGATATTTTAAGTCAAAGCAGAGCATATTCTGCTTTCAGAGAGCATATTCTGCTTTCAGTGGTTTGCATTCCCCATTTCAATACTTTAGCCTAATCTGCTGATGTTTCAGAGCTGCTAAAATAAGACATATACACACTGAGAAAAGAAAAAGCGAAAATGTTTCTGCTGCCCTGATATAGAGTTGCTGCTACCATCACAGCTACATATCCTTATGGAGTGGGAATGAACTGAGAGCAACTTTTAACTTACGGCTGCCTCAGCTTCACTGGCAGATCAGATGTCTCCCCAAAAGCAGCAGATCCCATGCCTTACCACTAAAGAATGTGTATCAGTGGTAGACCACCAATCTTCCCAGGGCATCACAGCTGTAACCGAAGTCAGTGCAGTACACAAAAATACCTCGGTGCATTCAGAGTAATTCAACCTTTGCAGCAAGGACATGCACACGGGCAGAGTTAAGCTTTTGCCCTCTCCACCCTTTACCCTAAGGCCACATTTTTATGCTAGCTGTCAGGACAGGGGCTAAAACAGCAGCAGGTCAAGGCAGACAGGACAAACGTGGCTCCCGGAGCAGAGAAAACTGTTGCTGTGATCTGTTCCCAACAGGCTGACACTTGGAGGGGTTGTCACGCACTTGTGCTGGAGTTAAAAGGCCTTATAAGGCAAAGCCTGAACAAACTGTTAAGCAGTCTGAAGTGTTCCTCAGTGCTGAAAAACCTCCAGGGAATGCACAACATACCCCTGGCAAAGATTACAGCATATTTTACAGCAAGCTCATAGAGTAACAAAGCAGATATTGTATCTTTGAATTTCAGGCTCTGCAGGCTACTCTCACCAAGAAAATTAAGATCAGGTCCCCTTTTTGGATTCATTTTACTGCAGTGGGACAAGCTACGTGTCATTCATTAAATTTGTCTTTAAGATTTCATGAAGTTGCACATCAAGTCTTCGTCTGGAACGATGCTCTCCACAGCAGAAAACTTACTTGGAGGCCTCTGTGAGCTGATGGCTGGACAAGCCAGATCTATTTAAGCTGTGGCTAAGTAGTCAATACCAATGACAAAATGAGCAGACCTTGCTCATGAAATCCACAGTAAACCAGCCCTGCTTTGCCACCCTCCAGCTCACTTGAGGTGATGAGGTGTGAGGAATTCCACCCCCTCCTCTTTTCCCTTAGTGGTTCAGGAGGAGCTGTGGCACAGCTGCCTTGCACCCGCTTCACGGACCTGCAGGAAAAGCACTGCATCCTTAGATGCAACATACAGAGAAAACAGCTGAAGCTTTGCCCCTGCTCCAGCTAATCTCACCCTCACCAAAGACTCAGAGAGTAACACGAATGACAACAACAAAAAGTGTGAATAAAATGGCTGCACCACCGGCGAGCTCAGAGCAGAGCCGTTTTGCTGTGGCTGTGAAGCAGGCATGGCTGTGGCACCCCTGTGCATCAGAGGCAGGGATGAAGGCTTAATATCTTCCCCTGAGAAGGCTGAGGACCATCCATCCTTTTCTGCTGGAGTTAAAAGGCCTTGGAAAGCAAAGCCTGAAAACACTGTGTTTTGCTGCCTTTTCTTACGCTTGTTGGTTACAGCTAGCTGCAGCTCCTAGTAGTTTTTAGTAGTTTTCCTTTAATCTGCCTTTGCTGAAGCTCTTCAATATACTTTGAGGTGCTTACTCACTTACAAAGCAGTGAACCGTGCCAGAAAGACACGGGCCATCTCTTTCCCCCATAAGCCAGATCAAACTGCTGCCAGTCTAACAGCTGTGCCTGTGGATGCCCACAAACAGACAGTTTCTCTGACGTTTTTCTCTATCGGTTCTGCTATTTGCATTCTCTTACTGAAGCCTGTTTACTGTTCCAGTAACTTTCCTTGTTATTTTCTGATGTTTTAAAATAAATCCTTTCCAATTGGTTTTTCTGTTTCTACCCAGCTGCCTGTTTACATTATGCAGGTGCTGACCTAAAACTTAAATGGACAAAACTTACAGAGAGAAAAGCATGTTTGGTCACTTTTCCAAAGTGAATATGGTTGTTCAGAGCACCTTTATTAATTATGAGAGTAACAGAAAGGTGTGAATGCCAGTGTGGAATGACTTTCAAAAAGTAAGACCATTGAACTGAGGTCTGTTTTCTTCCTCCTAGAAGGAAGCCGCATGGAGGTAGCCTTGCTCCAGCTGAGGAGGAACAGACTGGGYGTCTGTTGGGTACCCACTGGCTCTCCCCTCATACAGGAACTGATCTAATTAATAGATCTCCATGCAAGAAGGGCTTGCAAGCACAGGTATCATTTGCAGTTGGTACCTTGTTCATGGATGCCAAAGTTAGGACTGGAAGTACTTTGGACATGTCTGTAGTCCACCTCTCTGTCCTAAGACAAATTCAGATACACTGCAACCTATTCAGTTACAGTGAGACACACATTGTCATGGATGCAAAAGATGCATCCATGCATCTTCGTTACATCATACCAACCATCTTCATCAGAAGACAGACTTATCCTACCTAAGTTTTGGTAGGGCACTGGATAGCGGGACACTGGCACATCTGTAAATCGGTCCCCAGAAGGTAATACGGAAATCAGCAGCCAGCTAAAGTGACTGGGGTTGAATGAGGAGCTGATAGCAAAGTTAGTCATCTGCGGATGACAACTGATGGTGACTAAAGAGAGTTGCAAAATGCCATTTGTCCTGTAACCATAAGAAAAACTAAACATTATGTGTAAGTATTCAAACTTTTCAGCAAATTAGTTTTGACCATTAACCCACCCTTTTGCGCATGGCTTTCTGAAAATGGACAACTAATTGAGCTGGCAGGCACACCCATAAAGACAGAACCTTAAATGAATATTGCAGAAAATCACATTTGAAATCCTTCAGCACAAGAGCATTCTTACTGAAGACATATGATCTCTAGGAAATGCCTTCTCTCAACTACTGAATAGCATGAGCTGGTGACCAGAAAAAGCCAGACTGAGGTATAGTTATTTTAAAAAACTGGTGGTAAAGGCAAGCAAGTAGAAAAAAAAAAAAAAATAGAGAAAAGCAGTGTAAGCAAATACCATGCAGAAAAAAAAATGGACTCAAATCAGAACCAACATTGGGGATATCAAATCAGTGCTAAACTAAAGGTCAGAAGAATCAAAGTATAGAAATGCACACAAATTCTCCACTAGCCAAGGCAGATATAACAGATGGGTCAAAGCCATGGTTCAGGCCAGTGACTTGAAGTATGACCCAATTTGGTGTGTAACATACATGACTGCTTGCATCTAGCTAAGGGCATGCAAAGCTTTCACCAGTCTCCTGAAGCAGTCCTTTTGTGGTGTAAAATAAACTCCAGGCTGACACAAACTGCTGACACTGGGAACTTCTTTGTGTCCTCCTCTATGTTTTATCCACAAACCCCATGTTTTTTTTTTAATCTTCAGCATCATTATCTACAGTAGTAATGAGAAAAGAAGAACTCTAATGATTTCCAGAGCTTGTAGGAAGAGGTGGCTGAAAGCCAAAGAAACTTTTTCAGAAAATAATATATGGATGCTGGGGTTTGACTTTGCTTAATCCCTTAGTATGTACAAATAAAGAGTGCCAAGGAGGTAAGCTAGACAGTTCAATGTTGTACATTTGACTCAGAACAGATCTTTGATAATGCCACCCTTGACTGGTGTCAAAACTGTGTATTCAGGAATGGTCCAGAAGCTCAAATACCACCACCTAACCTTTGCATGCTTTGAAGATAATGCCTATGCTGCCAGTTACTACCTTGTAATTTTTGCTGCATGGTTTTGAACACAGAAGATGTTCCCAAAAGCTGCTGTTTTCTCTGCAAATACCTATGAAGGCAAGAGGAGGAGAGTTTGCAGAATTTAGTATTTTTTATTTACACTATCAAGTAATGAAACTCAACAATGAGAAAACCATTTTTTGCAATGTACCAATGTATGTAACCTCTACCAACTGAAAACTCTGATGTCAAAAAAGTACAAAAGCTTTGGCTTCTGACCAGAAACTTTTTTGTTAAGCCTACTCAGGTCCTACAAAAACTGAGAGGTGGGTTGGTGGGGATTCTGCCCTGTTGAGGAACAACTCGAAGCCTGTGCCTCATTCAACAGGATTTGTGCTGGTCCAGTCTATGAAAATGAGTCGAACACTCATTTCCAAGGTTACCCTGGGTCAGAGACTGCCGATGGGCGTGTATCTGGTAAGGGGAACTCTGATCTTTGTACCTGGGATTAAATTCTGTAGAGGTACAATGCTGTTGTATTTTATGGAATAAACCTGTGAGAGTACACTATCCTCTCTGGTTAGTGTGGGATTAAGAGCAGAGGGACCTGACTGCAAGGGAAATTTTATTGAAAGTATCATTACTGAGCTGACTAACTACAATGCTATTAGAGGGAGAAGCTGCATGGAGGGATGAATTGCTGTTTGTCTGCTTTATGATTCATTCATCTGATTATGCCAATTGAAACAATTTACTGCAGTGTCTTTTGTACACAACCAGGAAACACAGAGGCTCTCAGAGCTCCAGCAGTTCTCTCATTTTCGTATGGCTTGGTACCATTTGAATCAACCTGGATGTAATTAGACTCCAAAGTGTCCCCCATCACACATAGAGGCACTTAAGAAAAGCAGGCAAAGCCATATCAGGTCAAATTTACCCAGTCCATGTAAGCCAACCTGTGATGCTGGAAGACTTGTAGGAAACAGGCATGCATGCTTTTGAGATGAAGGAAGTCAGTGGAGCTGAGTTAATGTGGGCAAAGATCCCAGAAGAGGTGAATGTTTGTGACTATGAACCTATGCATGTGGCTGGTAGAAACCCGAAGGTTTGAACTTGTTCTCTCCCATTGTCCCCCAGAGCAGTGCTCTAGCCCTGAGTATGCCAGTAAGCCGCTTGTCAGGAAACATTACAGAAAGCCCTAGGCACGTGCAGCCTTGTAGCTGGCTTTTTCTCTCATGACTAGATCTTTCCATGTGTCCTTGTTCTTGCCAGATAAGAGCAGAAGATCTCTTTTAAGTGCTTCTTGGCTGACACTGACCTCTCAATAGACAGATAAAAAGTAGAGAGATTTCCTCCTCCTGTTTTTCCTCCTCCCATCCACAATTGTCACTTATCTCTCCGGCTAAGCCAATTATAGTGCCTCAGAAGTGTCCCCATGAAGAAAGGGAAGCAGCCAGACAGACACCAATTGAATTTCCTACAGGCACTATACAGAGGTTGTTTTGTTCCTGCGACAGAGCCATTACTCCCTCGTGCCACTGGTGACTCAACTGAAGACTGAGCCCTGTGAGACAATAAAAAGGACGCAATATTCCTAAAAATCCAGCAGGGACTGCAGATACAGCATGAAAGTATTGATTTCATTATCAAGAAGTCCAAACTGCACCCTAACCTTTAGTGTTTCAGGAAGCTGCAGAGGGGGAGAAAAATAAGGGAAGAGGAGGAGAGGGCAATGGAGACGAGGGGAGGGCAGTGCTGGGTAGGGAAAGGAAGAATAAGTGATCATCTCTAAACTCCACTGCCTTTGTATGGATAGCTGATGCCATCCATTACCTAGTAAAAAGAAAAAGCTGTCATTATTTGGATTCCAGTAGCAGCCTGGCCATGAATAAAGACTTGCATTGTGCCAGGCACGGGACAAATGTTGAACAAAGTGCAGTCTAAGGATGTGGCTCCTCTGCAGAAAGCAAAAACATGTCTACGCTAGCTTAAATCTGTCTAACATGGGTAATAATGTAACGGGGCCTCTGCAATACAAGCTGGGGTGTTGGTTAGCTGTCCAATTCAGTATCCAGGGTACGATTTGCACAGATGCTCTGCTGCTACCCAGGGCAGCTAACATAAAGCTACTGTGGACCTGTTCCTTATGCTGCAATCCCACCTTCCAGCTGCAGCTCAGAAAACACCTCACTAAGAGTAGGAATGAAGAGCCAAAGCAGGGACTCAGCAGCCTACCAAGGGCAGCGTTCAAACAAGCTGTCAGTAAGTTTGATGTGAGTTTTAATGAATGCAACATGTTGTCAGCTGAGGATCAAAGTCCCAAAGCATTGTCAGGTCTATGCTGTAACAAACCCACACCAGTACTGTTTTGTTAATATACTTGCATCAACAAAACTGTACCAGTGAAAACTCTAGAGCTAATGGCTGTACCTGGCAAAACTGAGTTTTGGTTAGAAGAATTTACACCAGTATCGTTGTGTGAAATAAAACCAGCTAAAGTGCACAAGGGCTTTTGCTAGAACAGCAATTTTGCAGAGCAACCATATCTGTTACCAATAGAGCACTGCTGGCAATATTTTCTAGTGCAAGACCACCCAGCCATAATTCCTTTAAAGTGTGCATTTTATTGAATGTTCATGATAGCTTCAATATTTGCATAAGCTAAGTTGTGTCTATCCAGCACTGCCATTCCCTGAATATTGTTTGATAGGGCAGGAGGAAGGAATGTAAGAAGAAAGGGAAAGGGGGGGAAGTGATAGTTTTACCTCAATCTTCAAAGAATAAAAGAGAAAACCTCCATTTTCCTAACTACAGATTGCTAACTGATGGATTTAACTTGTGTGTAAATTTGTATAAATTATGTTTTGGATGCAGACATTAAAAGCATGTGAAACTTGTGTAAATGTGTATGTATAATCTAAAATGAAAGATGTGGTGTGAAAGATACATTTCTTTGGCTATCAGCACATTCACATGTAATTAATGCCAAAGATGAGGGAACAGGCTTTTGCCCTTTCTTTTTATGTGCCTAGACTGGGATCCATGAAAGTGCCTAACCTTCAGTTATGTCAGGTACCCTGTTGCTTGAAATCAACATCTCATCTCATCTCCAGCATCTTTCATTAGAAGACATCCCTCACAAGAAAAGCCAGTCCCACAGCAAAACAGTTTAATTGCATCAGGTGATTGTCACAGGCATTTATTTTACCCAATGAATCAAACTCCTTCCTACAGCCATTGACAAGACAAAGGTAAAATCTCTTTTTCAAATCTCTTGAGAAGGCATTATTAAGGTATGTTAATATTTGGAGAAGTCGTCTCATGTTCCTTGCTGGGTACAGCATCCAACAGTTTCAGAAATGTGTCAAACAACAAGTAAAAGTATAAAAGTTTCCTAGTTTTCTAAGTAAAACTCCAGCCGAACATTTGACCATCAGGACTGATTAAAGATGATTGGGGATAATAAGAATTTCAATGCCTGTAGTAAAAAGCAAACAAAAATCTGTTCAGTACCTAAAAACAGAGTTAATGCTGTTTTGGTGGCTAGTCTAGTGACTGAAACATTAGCAATACTAATCCAGCTCAAGGGAGGCACTTTTAGCAGTCTACAGTTTTTTCTTAATTCCTTGTTTCAGCTCATGCCACGTAATGTGCAATTATGTTTCTCCCTGCCAGCTAGATCAATCCAATGAAACCTCTGTATTAATGACCTATCCTATTTAATGACAGAACATTAGCATTCCTGGAAAAAATTGCGAAGTCGCTGCATCTACTGAGACCAGGTGTCTCATCCTCAGATGCGCATGACTATGGTCTTCCCTCTATGTACACCTATTTCTCAGATGTAAAGACATGACTTCGCAAGTATCCTGGGAAAGGCTTACTGATTTTTCAGGGTACTTTGGGGTGTTTTGTGTTATTTTGTATTGCTTTCACTGGTTCAGACTTCTTTCAATTAATTCACCACCATTCAGTGAGGAGTTCAAGGGTCGAAACACCATCTCTGTTGCCAGCTGATGTTATGTTAGGGAATAGCGATTTGGCTTGCCCTTACTTGTCCCACTGGAGGTGTTGCTGCATGGACTCTTCAGCCACATCTGTGAAAAGCATCCCTCCCCTTCATTTATAGGAAGATACACACTTCGGACGATGACATTTAACAGTGCAGTCTGGCCATCTAATACCTAAAATTCCTGTTTTAGTTTTTAAGACTGAGTCTCCTTTTCTTTTCCAGCTCCAGGAGTTTCTCTCAGCTGTGATGGCAGAGGGTGATCAATCCCTGCTAAAACATCTGGGTACATCATTGTTCCGCTTCCAAGCAAGATGTAGCAAACATGCTTGTCTGCCAAGGATGTCTTACCCTCCCATCCACACTCCTTTTCCATGAGATCATCTTCATTAAAACATCAAAAGAAAATTCAGTTACATAATTTCTTGTTGAACACAACAGCTCCTAAGTTAGGGGTAACTAAGGCTAAGCGCTAGTGAGAGAGTCAAGTCTTAAATGCATACAGTCCTTTAGATGTCTCAGAAAATGTAAGTAAGTAAGCAATGATCACGTTAGCCAAGTCCTTATGCTCCTTTTCTACTTTCTGATCTGCATCTGATGCAAAAACAATGGTGTCTTATGCATTTCAGAGCTGCTTACCTGTGGTGTACCCTGAAGATGTTTTTTTGCTACAGTACATCACGACTTGATTGACCTTCCATTAGTAACTACTGAGGAAGGTCTTAGGAAAACTTAGATACCATGATGTCTAAGAATATAAGTTTATAAAAAAGACAAAAAAGGTGTGAGTTTTTGGAGACACTTATTTATTAGTTTTTCCTGAATTCAGGTGTTTCCTAACTTCTGAGAAGCAAGATACTTTTGTGATTTTTATAACTCTTTACTGCATCATCAGTACACTGGTACTGGAATTCTTAAATTGAATGCATAATAGAGGGATTTTTGGTCAGACTGCTAATGTCTGTGTGCTTAATTGCTTTAGCCCATCAGTCTCACTGAAATAATTGTTAGTACAACACATGCTTTGGAATTGGGGAAGGAAGCGTGTTCTTTTGGCGTATTTCCTAGAAGTGAGTCTGGCATCCATCTTTCCCAAAGAAAATAAAGTTATGTCTTCTTCTTTTTCTTCTTAAAGAAGCTTATTATCCTGTATTAAAAATAAGAGTGAAAATGAAACTGTATTTTAGGGCATACAGAATTGAAACAAGTAATTTGAGGCAGGCTTAGAGTATTTTGGAAATGAGGATCTGTGGTGTCTCAGGTTAGTCACACAAAATCCGTTGTCATCACTGTAGACCATTTAGTTCAGTATACCAGTGTTTATTCCCAACAAATATATTTATCTTCTTCCATGAAATAAATGCTTGCATTGTCAAATGAAGACAGTCTATTTTAACTGCAAATTACTCAATTTGCAAGAATGTCCTCTGTTCTTTGCACTTCAGACTCATGTGGATGGCAAAAATAATTATTCTGGATAGAATCCAATTATTTAAAAGGTTAAATTCTGTTTCCTTGACCTATTTTTAGTAAAATAAGACTCACTTCTCTCTGCAGCTTTGCATGTAACAACAGTCCCAAGGCACAGTGCCTAATAAAGAATTAAATACTTCGTGTTCAGTAGCTGCAGCATTAAAAGCAACATAACTGTTACTTTCCACTCTTATCCTTGATTCTCCATAGCACTCTTGATGTAAAAAACCATTTTGTTGATGGGGGAAAGGACAGTCAGATCATCTGGGCAAGCTTACAAGTTACAGCCCCAAAGAAGTCATACGATGCAAGAGCAATTGTGCTGGGTCAGACCAAAGAGCCATTGCCTACTGGGCCATAGCTGGCCGTAGGGAAGAGGGTATGCATTAAAAGGGCAATCATATGTATGATGCTTCCTCCAAGTGTTCTCCCAGTTTCCAAGCATTTGAAGCTCAGAGACCTGAGCTGGACATAACCCTCCTTGGACTTTGCTGCCCCAGGCTYGTACGCTCGCCCTTTGAACCTCAGTAGCCCTTTAGAACCCACAGCATCCTTCAGCCAAAAATGCCTCTTCAAGCCATTCATGCTTCATAGATTTCTACCATGCTTCCCCCAGTTCATCCTTTTCCAGACTAACAAATCTCAGTCTGCACAGCCATCCCTTGCAAAAAAGGATGACCCATCCCTGTGGTTTTCTCTCCTAGCCTTCTCTTAATCTTCTCCAATTAGTGGCAATATTCCTCTAATTCTTAATCACAGGTTATCTACATATATCTTTCTAAAGAGTGCCATGGGATCTTTGCATTTCCATTTGGGCAGCTTTGTCAAAGTGCTGAGTTTTCATATCACGCTGTGTCTAGGGTATGTAAGCAAACGAATTCAGGCTCTGAAGCAGCAAAGCTTTCCTTTCGCTTTTTGCTTACCTTAAAGGGGGTGAGTAATCCCATTACAGATAGGCATGTGTCAAGCCCGTGAGGGTTTGTTGGGTGAAGGGCAGCATTCATCCTGCAGCCTGGCTGTGTGATGCAGCTCTTACAGAGGATGTGGAGCTACACTACTACCCAAAAGGGCACTGCCTGGGTGTAATACACTCCCCTCGTTTGTGCCCCTTTCCTATGCTCCACATTAAATTAGGCTGCTGTATTCACATTTAGAACCCCATGACAGTACAATGTTCCTCATGATGAGATTTAAGAACCATTTCAAAAACTAGTCTATGTGAGATCCTGAAGGAGAACAGTAACTATCATGAGGCCTGATGACAGTTGTTTCTGTGTTCAAGAAAAGCACCTTCTGGGCTGCATGGGGAAAATGTTAATTTTAGAATATCTCCCACTTGGCTCTGTCTGGCTGTAAARTACCAATACTGTCACAAAGGGGCTTTTGCTGAGAATGACACTTCTGCACCACACCTCTTTAGGGTCGTCTTGTTTTACTTGTGGCAAACTGAAGCATTATTGACTGCATTGCTTTAGACTAACAGTGTCGACCTTCAGCAAAGAGAAACTCAACTTCTTCATTTTACAGATTTTACTCCCAGTTTATGTAAGATCAATAGGGAATCAGCAGCCTCATATATTACCACAAGGTGCTACTTTTTTTTTTATTTTAACCTTTGTAGGTATGCAAAAAACCCAGAAGTTTTGTAATCTCTGCAAACTGCAGTTCAGCAGATGATCATGCTCCTGGGATAAACTYCCAGTTGCAGTCCATTCTGGAAAAACAACATTGTGTCCCTCAGTCCCCTTCTTAATTTTCTCGGCATCATTTCTTCACCTAACTACATGGGGCATGGTGCAGTGCACTGTTGACATTAACCTGCTGGCCCAAATATGGGTGAAGAAAGGATGTGTAAAGTGTGTGGAGTATTGAAGTGTTGTATAAACGGAGGGYGGCATCTTAAATGGATGGAGGTGCCACTGAACAAGACAGGATAATATATGTATAAGGGACAGAAACAACCTTATGCTCTTCCCCTTAACAAAAAATATGATGCAAGTCCATCTTGGTGATGTTTGATCACAAAACCTTTGCAGAATTGGGAACAGCATCTCCACAACATCTGCCATGGCAGTCTACAAGTAGTGCTTGGAGTGATACTACAGTGTAAGTTAATGAAGATAATATGCAGCAACACATATCTGACTTTTTTTCTGAACAGTGGTTGTCCAGTCAGAGCCTTGGGCTCTGCTGCGAGACGTGACTCAAGACAGGACAAACGACCAAGTAAACAAAGCTTAGGTTTTAAAATCCTTCTTGGTAAATTCTTATTCCAACGGAAATGCCTCCCCTTTCAAGAGAGCTATTTTTGGAAGAAGGAATAGCTGTGTTGTGGTGTCATGCATGGCTAGAGTAAGGCTATGGCAGAATTAGTATTTTCGATTCTAGGTTTTCTTTGTATCCTCTGAAAACACACTCCTTTAGTCAAGACATTAAAAACAATTTTATTCATGGCTGATCCTAGTCTGCAAGCAGGAGCAGCATTCAGAGCTGCTGATCAGGGCATAAAAAGCTTTAATGATGTATAACTATCAGTCTGTGAAAAATCGGCTAACATTACTGCATTATGCTGCATTATAACTCCGTACTGAAATGTTCCATTAACCACTGAGTCCAGATGCTGTTTTGGTTTGCTGACTGTATTTAATGTCCCTGTATAAGCCTTGGTGTGCCCTAGAAATTATTTTGTCTTTGCTTTATGTCTAGTACAAATTTACAGAGAGGGATGATGTAATTTGCGAAGGACTCCTACTGTACTTTCTGCTCAGATTATGTAATTTTTATGGCACATTTCTGGTATAAATGATCCAAACTTGTATTCACTGAGTCCGGGTTTGTTAGCTGAACTTTGTGCCCTCATTGCAAACATCACAGGCTGTGGTAAAAGTGTGTGAAAGCTTACAGAAAAACACGGAAATAGAAATAGGACCAAAACAATGCCAGCACACACAAGATCAATTCATGGAAGTGCCATGAGCCGGCAASGATCTTCGTATCTCATACTCTCGGTAGGAAATGCTGACCGCTTTTTGTTCCATTTGAATAGCACAGTAGCACTCACCATCTTTTAAAGTCCTTTAGAAATCAGACAAGCTGTCAATGGGTGTCAGTGATGAGAACCTTCCAGTCCACATCTACATTCTGGGTGCCCCCACCAGAAAAATGCTGCATAGCAGGCTGCTTGGCTGCTGCTCGGCACAAAGGAAATCTAAACTGCTGCAAGCTACATGTTCGTCATGGAAAACTACAATAGAGCACTCTGATCATGCATCTGGCTTCTGTGCAAATTAATAAATGTCATCTGATGCAAAAAACATTCCAGCCAATATTCAGGTTTCTGGTACCATGCAGCCTCTTTTTCTGAAAGATCACTATCAAATCACCACCTATTCCTGCAGAGGTGCTGCTGTAAGACCCAACCCTGCGCATGCCCCCCTGCAACTGAGCAACGCCAGCCTCAGAAGAACAAGTAGAAGCAGAAGGTCCTCCTCAGCCAGGAGCAGGATGACTCATGGATATTTTCCCTCCCTGATGTAACACTGAGAAACGTACATGGTCAGCATGTTTAAAAACACTGTGTTGAAAGGGGAGTTATTGTACCTGACTGGAACAGACAACAGGTTTTTGTCAGATGGGAATCCTATTTATTTCTCTTTTCATTACTATGGCATGGGAAGAAGCTTTAAAATAATTATTTGAACTACAGAAAGGTCATTACAACTGTGCAAGCTGAAGAACACCATGAAAAGGAGTCTGATTCAAGGATTTGTGCCTTGACCTCATTAAAAGCTAGCATGCTGCTGCTGTTGTAAAATGGAAAATGCCATTTTCTTTTTCTTTTCAAGCTATATGTATACATATAAATGTATGTTTAATTATTTCACAATATTTATCAAAGTTTCAAGGAAACTACTGAGCCATTTTGTAAGAGATGCTTCTGGCATGAGTAAGTAAATGAGAGGTCAAACTATTGGAAGTCATGCAGGGATCTGTGCTATCCAATGTATTAATAAACAACCCAGGAAAGGGCGTGAGTTGCGGGGTGACGACATTGGTAGCAAGTAGAGGTGCCGAGTGTGAAGAGCTGCAGAAAGATCTGAGTGATTGGGTGAGAAACCAACATGAAATTCAGTGCAGGGAAATTAAACATCAAGTGTTCCACAAGGGGAAATATCAGCTGAGCTTTCCACATAAAATAATGGACTCTGAGTGGATGATGACTTCTTAGGAGAGAGGTCTTAGAGTTATGACAGWCAGTGCCAAGAAAATGTCAGCTTAGTGTGAATAGTGGTCAAAAAAAGGCAAGCCAAAAGCTAGCAAGGAACAGAGAACAAACCAGAGGATATCATAGTGCCACTGAATAAATCCATGTTTTGCTCACCCTTTGAATAGTGTATGTAATTCTGATATTGTAATCCCAGAACAGATATAATGGAGTTGGGGCAGGGTAAGTCAAGGATGTTCAAAGATAAGGAACGGTTTCTGTATAGGGAACTGCTGAGTAGGTAGGGACACCTCAACCTGCAAAAGAGAGAAATTTAGGGGATACTGCAGGCATCTATCTATAAAATCATAAATACCAGAGAGGGTCCGGTTGGGTTCACTGTCGTCCAATTCTAGAACAAAGGGGCATCCAATTCAGAAAGTGGGAACCAGGTTAAAACCAGACAGTGGGAGATGATTATTCAGGCAACAGGTCTGTGAAACTCCTTGCCAAAGGATGCTGCCATAGTGCAGGTTTACATGGCCCAAGGGCCACTAGGGTTAACTAAATACACATGCAAGTGCAGGAAACACCCTGAAGTGGAAATACTTGGGGACTGGCAGAATGTTAAAGAGAAGTGTCGTATATATTTGGCCTGTGCATATCGTTTCCCAGGTACCCACTTAAAGTGACTGCTGGAAGCAGGATATGGAAGAAGCTAGACCTTTGGTGTGGCACAGTGTGGATGGCCTCAAGTATGTCACTCTCCAACCAAGCTCCTGCCTCTATATGTGTGGGCTGTGGCAGAGAGCAAGGGGCTACTTTTCTGTGTGCTCTTGCCTTTGGAAATAGTACTGAAGGATGGAGAGGGAGAGAGTTGTCTCACCTGCTGTAGCTACTTGTATTCATCTTGGTGATGTAAACCCAAGAGTTTTCTTTTTATTTGGGGTTTTTAAAAATTCTTTTTACCTGCTGTAGGTTCTCTCACCACTTCTTGTAAAGACTTCCTTGCTCAAGAGCTTTCTGAAACAATCCAGCACAAAGTAGAAAAATACACTGAAAAATCACATGGTGTGCATTACCTCTAACTTAACCACATCAGCATCTAAGCTATTAATCTTTACATTTATACTGTATAACTGAACTCCACCTCCTGCAAGGAATATTTCTCTTTGTGTTGGGGGGGGGGGGGAGAGAAAAAAGTTGCTACAAAGAGTTGTGGTCAAAGTCTTGTGAAAGCAGTTTCTCCTGCTCTGACAAAATGTAGGTTTTGGAAAAACTCTAGAAGGCTGGAAAGTTGAGGAATACTGAACTCAGGCTTTTCTCTCTATAGCAGTGCCCTGAAACACCACCACCCATACATACCTAGGGGTTGCTTTCACAGCAAGTTTGAAATCAGTCTAAACCACGGCTGCTGCTGCCCCATCTTTCCACATACAGCAAAGTTTTCCCTCCCAGTATCTTTCATCGGTCTGTATGAGCGGGCAGTTAGCCAGTTCAAGGAGTTGATCCATCAGAGAGCTAACCTGGCAAAGAAAAATTACTATTTTTCAGTTGTATCACTTCCAGCATGCACAAGGGACAGGGGCAATGCCAGGGAGATGGTCTGCCTGGTCAATCACTGGTTTGTGCCTTACTCACCTCAGTGAATGCTGACTGAGGTGAAAGGACTGTTTCCTGTACAGAGAATATTATTCTTTAGTGGTTTGTAAAGGTAAAATGATAAAGCAAAAACTATGGAGATTTAGTAACTTGAATAGTTCAGTCTGGATCACTGTCCTTTGCCTAGCAGAAATGGATTTCAAGCATCTCTTCTGTCCCTTGGAGAACTTTTTCTGTTCTCAAAGGCTTTCCTTACATGTAGTCTGGCAAGGTTGTCTTTCCTTTAATCCTTCTTCTGTACATCTGTTTTGCAACAGTGAGGGAACTCGGGAAAACATCCCTGATAGGACTCCTGCCTTTGTAATGACTGTGTTTCTTTCTCTTCCTACATATAGATTTACATACTTTAAGACACTGCAAATCAACCCTTAGCACTTCTCACTGTCTTAACCGAGAAATAAATATCTTACCTGCTCTGACATCCAAAATCCAAGCTATCCTGGGAAAGGTGACTTTTGATTATAAATTGTAACCACATGTTGTATTAAAGAGCATGTCAAAACTGATCTCTTTGCAATTCTCATTTGTGCTAGCATCTGGAATAATTTAAATTATAAATGAAAAACTGACCTCTGTGGTTAGCCAAATCAAAAGGCCTGAAAGGCTTCATGATTAAAGAGTCATTTGACTCCTAAACAGATCAGGAAGTTGGAGAAACCAAAATCTGACCAAATCCTTCAAAAGAAAATAAGTAGGACAAA